>JAYEVK010000393.1:0-106086 GCA_036346275.1 Otatea glauca | reverse complement strand
CGGCGGCATCGGCGTAGCATGCGATCCGTCGAAGATCATGAGGCAGCCGTCGGGTTACGAAGTCGTCGTCCACCCTTTTCTCCTCGGCCCGTGAAATGGGGCTTGCTTCTTTCCTTTGCCGCGGCGTCTTGGGAAGTGCAGGGAGAAGGCGTCTCGGGACCTCGCGATCCGGTATTTGTGCAGCGGGGAACGTGTGGTGCCCGACGCGGGCTGTCCATCGGCTTCTCGAAGTAGTCGGGCGCGGCGGTCGATCGCGCTGGCGCTGGCGAGCGGTCGGCGGTCGTAGCCGCGGACCTCGCGGACTGTTTCCCGTGCCGCTTCCGCGCCGGGCGGTCGGAAGGACCCAGCTCGAGGCGGGCTCTTGCCCAGCCTTTCCTCCTTGAAGATGGCCCCAGACCTCCTCGCGGCGTGGTTGGTCGCAATGTCGAAGCTCCTTGGTAGTTACGGGCTTGCGCAACCGGTTTGTGCACCAAGGCCTTGCGGGAGGTGCGTAGATGAAACGCCCCACGACATCGGCGTCGGAGATGTCGGGGAGCTCATTGCATTAACGGGAGGCGCGGATGTAATCCGGAGAGTTTCTCAGTGCTGCTTGCTGACTCTTGAGTCCTGAGAGTTCTCGGGCGCTTAAGTGCCTGGAAATTACAGCGAAGAGGCTCTTGGTCGGCCCGTTCTGATGGTTTTGCGGGCAAGTACTCGAGCGGGCTCGGTGAGTCCTTGAGATAGATAGGGAGGTATTGGATGATGAAGAGATCATCAAAGCCCCTCCCGCTGGCATCTGGCCGGTAGTCTTGAGCGGACACGGGGTTCGTGGCCCCGTGTATTTAGCTATGTTGGTGGGTGCCACGAATCGGCGGGAAATCGCATGGCGGATCCTAACAAAAAAGCCCGTGGTCTGGACCATCGGGGCTCGGTGTGGTCATTGCGGCGTCATCCACGACACCACGTGGGCGGCCGTCCACGCTTTCTTGGCGCCTCGAGGGCGGCGCGAGCGTCATAATTATTGCTTAGGCTGGCGGGCGAGCCGCGAGTGCGAGGCTGTTCGTTGTGCGCGCCGCCTTTGCGGACCAACCGCCCCGGCGTGGTGCATGTCAGCGGCGAAGGTGGCCAGCGGTGAAGCGGGGAGGCTGCATGTCTTGCCGGCGCACGTTCCACCACCGGAGGTTATGGTATGTGGCCTTGGCCTCCAGGTCGGCCGGCTCGGGAAGGCCGCGGAGCAGCATTGCGGCTGCGGCCATGTTCTGACTTGCATGGGGGAAGAATTGAGGGTCATCAGATTCCTCCGCCAGCTGGTGGTGCACTGGCGTCTTGGCGCCGCCTGGCGCCAAATCAAGTGCGAGGGCTCGGGCTGATCTGCTCGGTCGGCTGGAGCTTGTCGAGCTCGACCCTTGGCCTTCGACTCTTGTATTGCCACCTGGAACTCGTGCGCGGCGAGCTTGGCAGCGTTCGTGCGCTTCGCGTTGATGTTCCTCTTCCTTTGCCACAGTCGCGTGGATGAGAGCCCCGTAGCCACGGGGTTCACAGTCAAGTCGACCGTGCCCACCATGTTGCACTCGCGGAGTGCCGTCTGCGAATGGCGTGCTCCATGTCGAGTGGAGTCGTGGGTGGAAGAATCTTCCGGCAAGTCATGGACGAGGCGGCATATGGCCGGCCATTGCCACAGTTGTGAGCTGCGGGAGGTGATGTAGTCATCTGCCGGGCTCACGGTCACCGCCGCCCGAGGCGGCGAGGCTCTTGAACTCCGTCCTTAGGGCTGTAGGGAGGCTCCAAGCGGAGAAGGCGAAATCGGCGGAGGCGGAGTCTAGGCTCCTAACGGGCGCTGGTCTCGGAGTGGCGGGAATGGCGTGAGCTCTCCCGCCGGAGTGGCGATGAAGTCGAGAGAGCCGAAGCGGATCTGGCTCCTCGACACAAACATGCCGTCGCGGGTGAAGAACGCCATCAAGGAGACAAGCGGGAGTCTGGAGATGTTGATGAAGACGTGCGAAGGCCCCTGTCGACTTTTGTAGTCGGCAATAAATTTATGGGGTAGCGCTAAATCTCAAACTCGAAGGTCACACAAGACAAGGGGTTTAGAGCAGTTCGAGCTCTCGCGGAGGAGATAATACCCTAGTCACGTGTCTTTGGGATTATCACGAGATCTCTTGGATCTAAGATTGCTCAAAGCGCAATATGCTCACTGGCGATATGAGGTGTGCTATGCTCTATGGCTTGATCGCTCTATGCTTGGATCATCCGATCCTATGTTGTTGCCGCCCTCTCCCTTATATAGCGAGGGTGGGCGACTACTGAATCTGATCGGTTTGGAATTTCGATCGGTTACAAGATTCTAGTCGGTTAATAGGATAGAGTTTACATCTTTATCTACCTATTAGCGACTCGGATTAACCGTATCTATCATATCTAAATATAAGTTCAACTTCCTTTAGGATATGTCCCCTGCGCCGGCGGTGGACTGGCAGCGAGAGTATCTTAGGCCTCCCTCATGGGCTTGTCATGAGGTACCGGGTTCTTATATTCCACAGTATCCCCGAGTCCTTTGCGATCGAGTTGCCTCCTTCTGGTTGTAGCCCAAGCGAGTCATGCTTCACGCCGAGTGCTTGAGTTCTTGATGCGACTTCAGACTAGTTTTCCTTTACTGATGTTGTGCCTGTTGTAGGCAAAGAGATCGTGAAGGACTCAATAGAGTTCCAGCGTTAAACTTTACGAGTGGTTCCTAGCCCCATTATTGGAATTATGGCGATCGGCTCATCTTGGGACATACTATATCCCAAGCGATATGTAGAAGTCAAAGCGCTTTTCCGCTCAAGGCAAAATTCAGCGCCGCTCCTTTAAATTCATTAAATCATTGAAATTCTTGATGTAAATCGTTGAAGCGTTAGCTCACACACGTCGTATCTAAATTTAGTAGCCACGAAATCATGTATATACGCAGAACTTAGGCAATGTAAAAACAATTCACTCGGATGTGATGTCATTGGTGTATATATAATTTTAGAGTTTTTACTCTTTTCCCTTATTAATTTTGAATTCATCAAGTGGTTTGACTCTTTTGTTTAAGCACTCTGCCCAGACTAGTCTAGCCCTCGGCGTTGGGAGTCGGCTCATGGCTCTTTTCGAGCATGTGTTTTGGGTGACTAAAGTTCGCCGTTCATGGGGTCGAGCTTCACAACTTGGAGTTATCGCTTTCGGATTCACTTGCAATCATTAAGCAAAGAAGAAAAATACAACTCCGAGAAAAAGATGTGCGCATGCACACTATTAAGTGTAGCCCCGACTTACTACTTAGTTGTGGGTCAACCAAGTAGCAAGTCGGGGAAAGTCAACAATTTTATTTATAATAACATAATTGAGTAAGCGACTTATTTGCTTTATGCTCCATATGTTGTCGACGATCGTGCCATCTTTGCTCGGCGCGACGAAGGCTTGTAGATGGTATGTAGGCGGCACTCGAAGCGCGGCGTGGCTCGTGGCCGTGCAGAAGGTGGCGCTTCGAAGCGCGGCGTGGCTCATGGCCGTGCGAGCGTGGTGCTCGAGCGTGGCGTAGGCTCGTGGCGTGCGAAGGTGGCGCTTCGGGCGCGAGCATAGGCTCGTGGCCATGCGAAGGTGTGGCCGTGCGAAGTGGCGCTTCGAAGCGCGGCGTAGGCTTCGTGGCCGTGCGAAGGTGGCGCTCGAAACCTGGCGTGGCTCATGGCGTCTCCGAAAGTGGCGCTTCGAAGCGCGGCGTAGGCTCGTGGCGTGTCGAAGAGTGGCGCTTCGGGCGCGGCGTGGCTCGTGGCGTGCCAAAAGTGGCACCAGTGCGCGGCGTAGGCTTCGTGGCCGTCTGAAGAAGGCGCTTCGAGCGCGGCGTGGCTCATGGCCGTCTGAAAGGTGGCGCTTAGAAGCGCGGCGTAGGCTCATGGCCGTCTTCGAAGGTGGCGCTCGAAGCGCGGCGTAGGCTCATGGCCGTGCGAAGGTGATGCTCGAAGCGCGGCGTGGCTCGTGGCCGTGCGAAGGTGGCTTTCGAAGCGCGGCGTGGGCCCATGGCGTCGCCGAAGGTGGCGCTTCGAAGCGCGGCGTGGGCCGATGGCCGTGCCGAAGGTGGCGCTCGGGGCGCAGGCGTGGGCTCGTGGCCGTGCCGAAAGCCGTGTGGGAGCGCGAGTGCGCTTCACCTACCGGATTTTCCTGATTTCGCTAAATTGCGGCCGCCGTCACCATGGCCTTGATCTGGGCCACGATCGGGGCCGCCGGGCTATCCGATGCAATCATCGGGTCCAGTTTGTCGAGAAGCGTCTTGGAGGTGATGGCGTTACGCATTGGCGTCGCGGAAAGCGGCGATCTCCCAACACGGATTGCGGGAGGTCCTCGCGGACATTGCGGCCATGAGATCGAAGCGATCGCTTTGCACCTCCTTACCCTTACGAAGGCGATCTTCCCCGCGACTTCTGTTCTTCTTGTTGGCGTTGGAGATCGGTCTTACGCTCTTCTATGGCGAAGATGCCACGAAGATCGCAGCAATTCCTCGCGACGCCGGCTGGTTTGTTGGCCAAGTCAAAGTGACATACCTGAGATGGGTTGGCCTGATCTTTACGAGATCGGATATGGTTTTGGACCAGACAGACAAGCTCTCCGCGCGCATCTGCGGCGAAGTCGAGTTCCGGCGGAAGGCTGGCGGAGAGCGAAGGTGGCGGCGAATCCACCGATTGCGCCATCCAGTGCGTAGGAAAAGATTATAGCGCTTCCCCTACCTGGCGGCCAACTATCGACTTTTGTAGTCGGCAATAAATTTATGGGGTAGGCGCTAGATCTCAAACTTGAAGGTCACACAAGACAAGGGGTTTAGAAAGGTTCGAGCTCTCGCGGGAGATAATACCCTAGTCATGTCTTTGGGATTATGCAGATCTCTTGGATCTAAGATTGCTCAAAGCGCAATATGCTCTGGGCGATATGAGGTGTGCTATGCTCTATGGCTTGATTGCTCAATGCTTGGATCATCCGATCCCTATGTTGTTGCCTGCCCTCTCCCTTATATAGCGGGGGTGGGGCGGCTTACAGAATCCTGATCGGTTTGGAGATTTCGATCGGTTACAAGATTCTAGTCAGTTAATAGGATAGAGTTTACATCTTTATCTACCCTATTAACGACTCGGATTACAACCGTATCTATCATATCTAAATATAAGTTCAACTTCCTTTAGGATATGTCCCCTTGCGCGGCGTGAGGCTTTGACGAGGAGTATCTTCAGGCCTCCCTCATGGGCTTGTCATGAGGTGCCGTTCTTATATTCCATGACCCCTACAGCGCGCATGCCCGCCGGCGTTTGAGCACCGGCAAGTAAATTTGTAAGTCGAGAAGGGCCTCGCGTTCCCTCTCCTGAATGGTTAGACTCGAAAGCCCAAGATGTATCTTTGGTTCGGGCGAATGTCCCTACTCGATTCGTGTGGTAGTGTTGTATTGCCTTGGATGCGATCGTATGCACCACGATTACAAGGAGGCGAGGACTTGAACACGAGGCGTTCACTGCCGCTCGTAAAGACTTAGCGAGGAGGATCTATCTCTGTCAGTGTGTGCGTGTCCTCGTGTATGTATGTCTCTCGAAGGACCCTGCCCCCTTTATATAGGCGGGAGGGCAGGTTACATCGAGAATGGGAGAAGGAAGGAAGGAGAAACCTAGACTAGGAGCCCTAGTCCTTCGTCTTGGCGATTGGTCGTCGTCGGCCTCGTCCACACCGGGTTTAGTAGGCTTCTTTGCTGAGCGGCGGTTGTCGTTTCCTTGGGAAGTAGCGCACGCCCTCAGGGAACTGTCAGTCTTGATGTTGCGGCGTAGCCACTGCGCCGCCTCGGGAGAAAGCGCGTCCCCATACGCCGTGTGATTGGGCGATGGGGTGGAGTTTTGACTTGGGAAACCCTTGTCTTGCCTTGGGAAGGGCCACCTACCCGCACGATCACTTGACGATCTGTCAGTGGGGCACGTGGCCAATAGTCGGCGGAGGCCCGACACATGGCCCTTGGTGTAGGTTGCCTTAAGCTTGGTGGGGCTCGGAGTGCCCGACCGTGGCGTGTCGGCGTCCCACTTGGTCGGGATTGCTCGCCCGTTACGCAGTCGAGACGGCGTCTTTTTGTGGCTGGCGGGTCCGTTGGTCTGAGCTGGACTTGAGCAGCTTGTTTGCCATTACAGGCCATTGGGGTACCCACGGTATGAGTATTCATCAATAAGCGATAAGTGATGGAAGCAAAACACAAGCGGACTAGATCCTAGTGCAGCGATAGGCCATTGACACAAATTGGAAGGAGGTCGGAGGGCGACACATATCGATATTCGAGCATAAAGGCGAGTCGAAATGAAGCAAAAGACATGTAGCATAGACATCTTCTTTGAGTAGCACTCACGCAGTCGGGTTGCTTGACTGCGAAGCCTATCCTTAGGCGTCTCCATCGTGTTAGTCCCCAGAGAAGGACCCAATGGCCTACATGGCTTGTAGGGTGTCTTGATCAATACGGATGTTCTCAAGGATGGTGTCATCGGAAGTTGGTTTGTCGAAGAAGCGAACTTCTATAGGCAGGTGGCACCTCTTTGGTGTTTGGTGAGCAAAAGCCCAGACGTCGTGCGAGAAGCTGTTGCGCCATCTTCGCTGCTGTCACCTCCCTGGGCTTTGAAGCAAGTCACTGGCTGCGCCTTGGCCCAGTGCTGATAGCACCTGCAGGCGCGAACCATTCCTTGGTGGCATCATTGATGTGGTGAAGATGGCAGAGCCTAGAAATTTGAAGCGGCGCTGAGCGGTTTGGCGAAGGCCTCCTTCAGAAATCTTGGGCGCGATTGTCGTTGTTCTCGTCGTGGCGTCAGATTTCCCCATGCTAAAGCGGAGTGTTAATGGGGCGGTGGTTAATGCTTGGACCAACATCAACACGTGCGAACGCAAGACCATTGGTAGTCTTGCCCGAGGCGTCGGCATGTCGGCATCTTCTTTGGAATGTGAAGCCGTCTAGGTCATAGTTGAGGGGGCCTTCACTGTGGTTGGACGACCGTAGGAGGCTCCAGTCCGGCAGCTGAGCGCCGCCTGGCTGGTTTGTCTTGCAAGGCAGTGCCAGCACGGACAGAGGAGGCTCCAACGTAGACTTCCCAGCAGAAAAAGCATTACCTCTAGAGTGAGGTGAGGCAGGCAAGGATGAAAAAGAGCCTGGCGATCTCTGAGCCACCCGGTAAGGAGCATCGGTTTGAAGGTCGCCTCTTCGGCGTAGGATCGTGCCAAGCATCGGGTGGCGAGCGGTTCTTTTTAAAGTAGCGCCATCGGGAGGTGGAGATCGCGGTCTAGTTTGTGATGATCAGGCCAGCGGTTCCATTGTGCAGGTGGGGAAAAGTCCATTGGAACAACTCCCTGAGAGGAGATTTTTGCATGCACAGGCAAGCCAAAGCAGTGGCGTTCGGGGAGGCTTGGTTGCCTTTGCAGCGGTCTGCCTTGGCGTGGATAGCCTCGGCGAATGGCCACCTGAGTGGAGGTCCTGTCCAGGTTCTCAGATGACCTGGTGCGATGTCGTGTAGCAGGGCGTGCCTTCTTCCATCCTGGTGAGGCACTAGGCCGGCCACACTCCACATCCTGCGGCTAGCCATCAGCCACATCGGCATTGCCACAGTGATGAGGATCGAGTGTGGCGGTTGTCTTGACGCGATGAGCGAGCCCTCATGGGGCGGTTCCGTCCCAAGGACCGACCCGTCGAGGAGCTTCCGTGGCGGTTGCGGCTGCGCCGATGGCGATCACGGTCTTCTCTGTGATCATCATCTTCTAGAGGTTTACGCCCGCTGTCACCCGGTAAACAGCGCAAGTCGGACCGGCCAGGTGGCCGTGGCATAGGGTTCCATCGACGGCGCCCAATGTCCAATTGTATGGCGGGTTTTGGCGAGTCTTGGTCGCACGCGTGTAGGTTGGCGAAAGTCTTGAAACATCGAGGACTCGAGGTGGATGAGGACTTCTTGCGAAGTGCCCTCGGTGATTACGAGCACGGCGGCGAGGTGTTTGGAGCACCATGCCATGCCCACGGCGCTCTCCCACTGCGATCATCGCGAAGGTTGAAACGAGAGATGCTTTTGGGAATGACATTAGGGTGGAGACCAGACCCATACGAAAAATGTTTGTGGCCTCACGGTGCCCGCGACCGCCCGATTGATGTGGTCAGCGGCACCAACCTCGGAGCACTTCGCGCGGCTGGAGTTCCAAGCATTCAAGGGCAGCCCTTCTAGCACGATATGTGCGGACGAAGAGGTTGGAGACAATGGCAGCATTGTCTGGAATCCACGGTTTGATGTCGTAACCACACCCGTCATGGTCAATATGCTTTGCACGGACCGCTGCATTCCGCTGTGCCGAAAATTCAAAAAATGCCATGAAGTCTTTCGGGCAGTGTCGAGTGACTCGCATATTAACCCACAGAATGGCGAGCTTGGACTCAATCGCTTTGGCTACCTTGAAAGTGTTGGCAGTATTGGCGGAAGATCTATCCCGAGTGACCGTGAGGAGAATAGCATGCAGGCTAAGCTTGGCGCCGTCGCCATTGCTTGAGTGGTTGTGAAACAGCGAGAAGCCTGCCGAGCCGATTTTTGGGTAGTGAAGGTAGCCATGAGAGGCGGCGGTGTTGCACCTGGCGGTGAAGCACGCTGATGGCCAAAGCGCTTGCAAGAGTAGCACGAATGGGATCTCTGCAACTCTGAGCTTTGTGGTTAGGAGCTAGACAACGAAAGCATTTTCCTCTGAGAGCTGAGAGGCGAGCTGTGTTATAAGTCCTGCGGTTCCGGGCTGATTGAATGCGAGCCGGTGCTTTGTGGTTAGGGACGTCTTCTCCACGAGTGCTTTGGCTTGACTGCTTGCCAAGCCGAGGATTGAACTCTCGGAGAGAGGTGAAGAGATTCGAGAGAAATAGTAGGTGCGAGGCTTACATAAGACATGCAGTTGGTCTTATCACATCTCTGAGGAGATTCGGTGGAAGATCTTCATAGGGACTAGCGGGATGGTTTCTGCGGCCGACTTGGCCAGACGAGCGGGGTTGGGTAGGAGTAACTCGGGCTATCACGATTAATGCACGAGAGCGATTAGAGACATGAGAAAGGCATCGAAGGCCCGCGCTTGGTTGGAAAGCTCGTGATCTTCGCCCCGTGCAGGATTGCGAAGTGGTGTGTGCGGCCATGCCCCGTAATCCCCTATGTCAGTGCCCAGAGTTGGTGTGAAGGTAGGTGCAGCCAAAGATTTAGCAGAAGGGGGGCGACTCCAAAACGCGAGGCTTGGTGGAAGCAGGTTGCAGGGAATCGACATCTGAAGGATCAAGCTCTTCAAAATCCTCCATGGATCCCCAATCAAGCTTTTCAGCCCTTTCGCTGGAGCCACTCCAGGAGATGAAGGTTTGGGGGATTTGAGAGGTAGATCTGAGCAAGGCGTGGCATCGGAGGGAGCTCAGGAGGCTGTGAAGTCGGGCGATGGAGCCGGAGCGGCCGACCGCTGTTGGGAGTGGCCGCCGAGTCGGGCGATCGTTAGCGTGAGAAGCGGTCGGGGTTGCTTTGAGCGCCATCACTCGCTACTTATGAACTCTTGATTTTCAATTGCAGCCTTCTTCATTGTCAGCAAAATCTTTCCTCTTTCTAAGGTTGGTAGTAAGGTTTTAGGGTTTTCTTGTGTGCTCATTTGTAAGCTTTGCCTACCTGTTAGTATGGCTTTGTAAACCTTCCTATTTATGTAATACAAATTTTATTTTCTCTACTATTTTAAAATTTATATTCAACATTTAATTTCTGTACTTTAAATTCTTGCAAGTTTGTTTCGCCTCCCCTCCTAATTGTTTTTGGATCTTTTGCAGAGGATGAATGATTGATAGATGAATCTTTGTTAGATCATATCCCAATCATCTAAACAAACTTTGCTTCAAACTTTGCAAGAAATCGTTCTTTGAGCTTGAGAAGAAAGATTTAGTATATCGTATTATATGCTTGTTTTCTCTTCTTCGTGCTTGCTGTGACTTGTGGGAGGCTATCTAAGATCATCTTACTCATCAAAATCCCATGAGCAAGCATATGATGAAGTTCTTGATTTTTGGTTGGCTCTTCTTGTCCAGTAGATAGGAAAAAATATTTGAGATCATTCACCCCCACATTGCTGTTTGGGTTGCTTGCGGCACATGTGAACTGTGCACGATTGTCTGGTTGTCTTTTCTGTTCATGAAACTAGAGATGAATTTGAATTGGAATTATTGTGCAGGTTTATGTCACTTTATTCATACTAAATCCATAATTTTTTTGATGTTTTTGAAACATTGCATCATACTTTTTCACTATTTCATTGAGCACCAAAACTGCATTCAACCTCGATAAACACCACTGAAATAGCTGACAGTCCGGTATAGAGTGTGGTTGGTTGTTCACACGATTCTCAGCCAGGGATGGTAAAAATAAAATTAGCCGCAACGAATGGGTCTAGCTAAGCATGTACTAGTGCAGATTACATGCTGTTTTGCTATTTCATTGGGCACCAAAACTGCACTCAACCTCGATAAACACCACTGAAATAGTTGACAGTCCGGTATAGGGTGTGATTAATTGTTCCCACGATTCTCAGGGATGGTAAAAATTAAATTATCCCAACGAAAAGATCAGCTAAGCACGTACTAATATGGATTACAGTAATCCTCTCAGAATGACACGAGAGCGTCGCTGCTTTTATCTTTATCTCTATTACTTCTAAAATAGGAGTTTGTGGCGATGATGCGTTCTTAGTCCCTCTACCCGCCGTAGCGAGCAACCATCCTTTTAAAAAAATCAGTGCATTTTATCCGCGGCATTTTTCGACGACAAACTCGGCTCCATTCCAGTTAGTTGGGGTGCTCGCGATCTCGCGGCGATCGAAGCCATGGGAGGAGAGCATCGGCGGCCGCCAAGGCGCTGTGATCGGCGACTACCGCTCCGTCGCCTCCGTCCGCTGCGCCATCCTGCCGTCCTCGTCGTCGCCCCCTCTGCCACGCTCGACCTCTGTTTGTCATATGGGTTTGACAACATCGACAAATGGGTCGGCCATTTCTGACCCCAAAGATTCCCATCGTCTAAAGGTGGTAAAGGGTTGAGCGAATTGCGATGAGATTCATGAAATGGGCTTGAAATTCGGCATCCATTTGATGAATGGGAGCACACCCATCTTGGACATTGACACGTCTTGATCGATCTTCGTTTGAAAAGCTATTATAACTAACGCTATAGATGACAATCGCTTCATTATGGAATTAAGATAATTCCTTCACTTTTTATTTGAGAAGTTCTCGATGTTTCTCTCTCCTTTTCACTGAGTGCTTAAACTTTCTTCTTATCGGTAATTGACTTGTTGATAGCATTATATTGTATGGAAATTTGATTTGTATGCACAAAAATGAATATTTTACTCTGTGATGCAGATTTTAGATTGAGCCCTAGAAAAGCATATACTAATGATATCGGATCTGGGTGTGTAGATAATCTTTGTTGGATTTTGAATGCACCATTATATTTTTACAGATAGACAATGTACTTTTAGAGGAAACTACAGTATATTATATCGTTCAGTCCTACCTACAAATCTCTGTTTTACTCATCATATATATTGCTTTATTGCTAATACAAAATTTTCTGTACTTTAACATCTAATGCTTTGAAACATATGGCGAGCATGGAAACATTACCTGCATAGTTCCATTGAAACATTGTTCTATCAGGTTACACTGTTTCGTTTTACTATTTTACCTACAAGATTAAACCGAGGTTCTATCTTAAATTTCGAAGTCATGGATGAAAGATTCTATATTGAAATTCTTAGCGCACAATTTTTCTATCCTTTTAGGGAAAAGCCTATATCTGAGACGAGAAAATGGACAGCTCGTGATATAGGCCTCACCCATAGAACTTGTGCATGGATGTCAAATGGATTTATGAGTGTAAATCTGAATCACGGAGCAGGACGAGCCTTCTTAAGATCTCTCTACCGACAATATGCCGATTGGGGTGTCGATTTTGGTACGACAACTAACCTACACTTCATTCTAGCCACATCATTATGAAATTGGAAGCAACCCTTACTTCTCATGTGATGCTAGAAATTATATTTAAACAAATGGTCTCATAGTGTGCCATCCTGTTACATTTCGATGAAGGTTGATTGTATCTTTAGCACGGATTATAGCTCGAAAGAGATCATCGCTATTTCAGAGGTAGAGATAACTCGCATCCTGGAATCGATTGCACTTTCGGATGAGCTAATTAACACATTGTTGGAGATCTGAAGGAGCTTGGCGCCCGATTGTCTGTCCATCTCACCAGGAACTGAAGTCACTCCACCTTGGTGAGGGCATAAGTGGCGTGTTGACATGTGCAGGATAACAGAGCGATTGGGACAAGCTGGAAAGATGTTCGTCCGCATTTCGATGTGTCGAGGTAGCTTAAGTGCATATCGGATAACTCGAGTTATACATTGGTTATTTTGTTCTTTGGGTTGCATATTTGATCTTTTTCGGGTAAAAATCAGATTATATCTTCTTTCCCATTTGCATATAATACATAGTTCCTTCGCTGCTGCGAATAAGATCGGGGCCACGGGATTGCGAGGAAGATCTTGGCCGGACTTAGACATGCTTCCATTTGGCAGGCTTACTGATGCAGGTAATGATTCATACCATAACTTTGTGGTAAAGTTTGTTAATACTTGTTCTCCTGTTGCATCCAACAGTTGTTGGCAGTAGAGCAGAATCTTAATTTCGTTTTTGAATGCACATCTCAGTGCCATTAGATAAGTACTGTATCCATCATGGGCACCAATGAGGCAATGACTAATAAATATGCAATGAATTGCTTTGATGGTTATATTACATGTTGATCATAGCAGATGCTTCCTGGGATCTGTAAAATGGTTTAATTTAATTAATTCATGTTTGCCTACCATATCTTGAAAATCACAACTAGTAAATATTATATTGATTTATTGAAGTCCCATCTTCGTATGATTCATCCACTTGAAGGTTTCTATTGATAAGCGTGGCAGTTACTGTATATCTGTGTCTCAAAAGTAGAGATGCTAATCCACTTTGTTGATGAATTCCCAGATTTCATGAAGTGTTGGTTATTACTAAAATAAGTAATAGTAACCTTACATTTCATACAGGTGTTAATCAGGGCCCTCATACAAATACTAACCTTACATTTGACGAACAGAGAACACAGGTTTGCACTTGATGAAACCTCATGTCAATTTGTTCATAGTGCAACTGAAACCTGTGACTAAATTTTTTGCAACTGACATGGCCTTGCAGATGCTGCTTTGGTCAATGGCTAAATCTCCTCTCATGTATGGAGGAGACTTGAGGCATCTTGATGATACTACATTCAACCTAATTACTCATCCTGCCTTATTGAAAATAAACCACCACAGTAAAAACAACATGGAGGTAACTAAATACATTCAACCTAATTACCCATCCTACTGCAACATATTGAACGGCAAGCTGACTAATGGATATTCCCAGTTCCGTCATATTCACAGTGAAAGGACATCAGAATCTGATGAACAATCCGGTCTATTGAAGTCCAGCTATCAGGTGAACCTGACAAATAATGATGGCATGGTTCTTGGTCTCACTACCTGCAGTGATGAGAAAGCAAAAGGATGGTACAGTTTCTCACAAGATGGAATTCAGATCATATATGCAAGAGCTATGGAATGCAGGATAACACAAATGTCTCATTTTGCATGGTCAAAACGACAGCTCTTCCAACATCATCGTAAGTGTGATGCAACGACACAATTTATGAACTGATAAGCACCAATTTTGTTATTTGTATGATCACATCTTCTGCTCTGTACGGGTGAAATTATCTTGAACAATGAGGAAGACCAAGAGAAGTTTCATCTGGCAGGCACAGGCACTGATAATGGTTGCTTGGATGCATCTGTTAGTCGATGGCGGACGTCCTCGTCCTCAGAAAATCAAACTCCCATGTTCTTGAGATGCAAATGGCATGCAAAGCAGGTAAAGCACACGCAGTTTACTGAAACAGTTCTTGATTGGATGACTATGTTTCATAATCGTTTTAGTCATGAAGTTGCTTGATTCGATTAGATTTCTTGCTAGCATAAAAATTGTTTGTTGTCCATTTAACTTAGGCAGCAGAATTTAGAACATGATTGATCATATACTGCCAACAACTGCAGATGTGGGAGCTAACAGAAAAGGGACACCTTGTCAGCAGCTACTCGGGATTATGTGCTACAATGCAATCCAGGAAGGAAGGAGGTATATGGTACTTCATACTGATTTACTGCAAACTAATCACCTTTTTTATGTAATCAGCACGCATTTTTTTATGCAGCAGAAGATACTACTGCTGGAGCATGGATAGCAACTGGCAACAGAGGTGAGTGATTTATCTTTTCCACGGGAGACTGTAAGAATTGGACTAGTTCTACGAGCGACAATTATGATATTCTGTGCAGAAATATTTTTTTTTGTCGCAGTTGCGAGTTGCTACTGTGACAATTGTTCTTGATAGACTTCATCACTGCTAGATTGAATTTGCAATCACAAATGGTGAAAGAAACATTAAACAGAGTAACATTAGTACTTTATTTTTGCTAGTGCTTTGTGTTTTGTACTCACAATTCAACTAAATATTTTGCAAATTGCAAGTGCTGGAGGCAGCATGCATTTTGATTCTTTCAAGCCGATACACGCATGGTGAATATATTTTTTACCTCACTAAAACTTCTTATTCCGTGGAGCAGGAGAGATCTACCTCGCCTTCTTCAATCTCGACTCCACTATCAGGAAGATCACTGCAAGGTTATCAGATCTGGAGAAGATTGTTGGGACAAAGTTGGTAATGAAACATTTGTGCAGCATCACTGAAGTTTGGAGCAGGAAGAGCCGGAGTCTGGTGAAAGGGAATATTTCAGCAGTGGTGAACTCACATGGCTCCATGTTGTTTGAAATCCTGTGTTGAGACTGCACAGTCTCCAATTACCATGTGAATATCTTGTTAGCTTAGTATGATTTGGTGTAAATCCTACGGCTAGCCTGTTCCTTTGTAGAACATTTTAATAAAATAAGCATTTTCAATGATATTCTTAAGAATGCATAACTGAAGATCATAACAAGATGCATTAACACCAGACAGCAGTAATAGTATCGAAGAAAACTGCATGCAGCAATAAATTTTAGGCAATTAAGCAAATAATCAAGCTGGACACAATCACAATAACAGGAGTGCTCAAGAAACCGACTAACATCTAATTAAGTCATTCCAGAGCAAAACCAGGTCACAGGCCATGTTCTAAAAACACTACCACAGTTTTATATAAGTTCACAAGTAAGCGACCAGATCTTACAGGAAAATGTCAACTGCTACTAAGAACCTCGCCGTCTTTGTCGTCTTCACCGATGGTGCACCCTTCGTAACAATAGGTGAATAGTGGAGCCTGTACAAGTTCCATCTGAGAATATAGAGCTGCTGCTACTGATCATGGACATTGGAATCTGGGCCATCCTTGAGAGTGTTGGGTGCTTGAGGTGTTAAGATTCCACAAGTTCAGAATATCAAATTGTGGGATTAGTGGGGTGAGTGATCAAAGTCTACAAGTCCATCACCAGTCAGCGTTGGAGTTGCATAAGTGTTGTTCTCAACAATAGGCCCATTGTTAGTTACCCCTTGCTCGTGAGGCGTGGGTGTCAATGGGAGTGGCTGCGACTTACTCTTCATAAAGGTTATGAATAGCATCATCCACCACCTTAACAGGTTTGCCACCTCTAGACCATGAATTTTGGAATAACCAAACCCGGCAAGCTTCATTTTGAAGCGTGGATCCATCATAACAGCAATTGACAACACAAGGTTGAATCTTTCCAGTACCTGTCAAACTTCTCATAAATACCATTGGCAATTCTACTAAAAATTGGATCATGACGAGCTATGGGATTTGAAAGTCGTAACATTTTAACCTAAATTTTGCTCAATGCCCAGTCTAGTGAAGGTTGATGCTCGGATACCATTTGTAACACCTAACTCAAAATTTACTCAATGCCCACCCCACCCATAGAACAGACCGCCCATGCATAGTACTCCACTTACACTTCGATCTCGTTACGTGTAAAGTGGTTAATCCAGTTGATAAGTTTGGACCCAATATGCATTATATACTACTACAACCCACTCTATGCAAGCAATATGGGACTAATCCTACCACCACTTCATATGGGCTTTTATATTAATAGGCCAGTACTACAAAAGGTCAAGCTGAATTTTGCATGCCTCATGGAAAAAGATGTTCGCAGATTGGATTTTCTTCTAGTGTGATGCTATGTGCAGAGAAATAGAGTAGCTGCGGTAACTACATTCCTCCGTTCCTCTGGGAGGAGCTTCATTGTAATTATTATCGCATGTCGCCAACATGGTGAATGGCGCCTATAATCCAATGCAGACTAGCGCATAAGGTAGTGAAGGACCCAAAAAGCGACTAGGGGGTTTTGAATAGGAGCTAAATAAAATTGGCCAAATGAAAAACTTTCTCCAAAGAACCAAGCTAAAGCCCCAAAGGTCAAATGGAAGCAAAGAAAATCAATTTTGAGATAATTTTACAGGGGTTGGTACCTATGATGCACGAGACCGATACATCGACACGACCACGATACCGACACGAGGATTCACTATTTTCCCAAAAATACCGACAGCGACACGGCTATATATATTAAATAATAATATATATGTATTATTTTCTATTTTTCTACTTGTTTGTCAAATTAAAATAATGTAAAAAATTGAAGTGTAAACTACGAATATGTACCTCAAAGATGATCCACGTCTCTTCATTCTTCAATCTTCATTGAGTCAACTTGCTGCCATTTTCTAAAAATATAGAGTGAAGTAGTGACTACTAAGTACTAAAGTACTACTACTAACTAGCACAACTACTGAGTACTACTACTACTACTAACTAGCAATCTAGCACACAGCTAATAAGTGATCCACTCGGTTGCAGAGTACTACATCTTTAGAGGAGAAAATTTGGAAATGTATCTTGCATCTTGTGATCATAGTGAAAAATTTGCTAGTTCTTAGGGTCATAAGCACATTTGAACTTTTGTGAGTTTTTCTTGGTTTTTAGAGCATTTGAGGAAAAATTATTCTTTCTTTTTGCTTGCTCTAAATTTTTATCTTGCTAACTTGGTCATAATCTTTGCTTTCTCTTGCATTTGGACCAAGTAAAGCTCTTTCAACTAAAATTGCATTTCCTACAAAACAAACTCAATTTGATGCCTTTTCGTGTTTGTCAATATACTTATAAGGGGTGATTGTGAGACTATGTGGAGGTCAACCCATTGATATGTGATGAGTATTTAACATTTGTTAGGTTTGTGTCAATTTGTGTGAGTTTATTTTAGTTTAGAAAAGTGAATTTGCAATTTTGAGTTGAGTCGACCTTCCCGTGAGCTTAAGCGATGCATTTAATTGGGAATTCATCTGTGTTAATTATAAATTGCATATCTTGTGAACAGCTATGTGATGGGTTCCCCTGTTTATGATGGTTGCGGGACTTGGAGCTAGGTTATGGTGAGGTGGAGGAGACTAGGAATAGGCTAGGGCAATGAGGTCAGTGGTCGAGGCGACATTGAAGATGACCGATGCTAGGAGTTCTTTGCGAACCGGGAGGACAAGTGGGCGACTAGGATGCCAACAGGCCCTACTCAAGCGAAGAAGATTGTTGGATCAAGTTTCATGGATGGAGTAGCGGTCAAGTTAGCATAAATGAATAAAACCCGTTAGGACAAGTGGATGGCTAGGATGCTAACAGGCCCTACTCAAGTGAAGGAGGATAGTTGGATCAAGGTTCGCGAATAGAGTAGCGGTCAAGTTAGTGTTCTTTTAGGCTACAAATAGAGGTGGAGGGTGCCTCTTTCTAAGGTTTTTAAGGCAGTAAAAACCGTGAATTAAATAGATGGGTTAAAGTTGTGAGGTACAGGTGTAGAGGCTGCACCTAAAGAAAGAAACACACGAGGAGAGAAGAAAAACAAGAAAAATAAGAAAAGAAAGAGGAGGAAATTCTAAGTATGCCCTTGAATGAGGCTGCCTAGATGTGTCGCTCTGCCAGACTAAGTTGCACCTCATCTTTGATGGTGAAAAATCTGTTAGTGAGTTGCCCAACTTCTTTGAAAAATTGGTTATTTCGCTCTTTCCACCATTGCCAGCATGTCAGAATAATAAGCGTTTTGACCCCTTTTTTGGTGGTAAGAGCAGTGACACAGCGAAGATTCCACTCGTGTAGGTGCGAGGATGTCTCCCATTGTTATGGCTGGAGGGAAGGTATGCAGACCCATTGAGCAATGGAAGACCACATTCGTCAGACCTGAGGGCAGTCTAGGAATAAGTGCTCAGTTGTTTCTAGGCTCCTACAGCACATATAGTAGAAATACTGATTTGGCCAACCCTTGAGCTGTAAGCGTTGCGCTGTCCATAGCCGGTTTTGTTGTGCAAGCCAAAGAAGACCTTACAGCGAAGTGGCGCTTGTGCGACCAAATTGTGGTATGAAAAGGTCTTGTTGTACTTCCATTGAGCCGAAAGAGATATGTCGAGGTAGCTGAGTAGACAGATTGGCGGCGAGCGTCCATATGATAGCATCCTCCAATTACGGCGAAGAGGCCTCGATCGAATGTTGGACCATGGTAGCGTATTCCCTTAGGAGCTATGGGTGAGGTGATGGGCGATGTCACGGATCAATTGTTATTTTGCAAAGCATTGGCCTGAGATCTAGTTTTCCTTCTAGAATGTTTGTAAAGGTGTGGAGCGAGCTAGCGGGCGCTTTGCCATGTAACCATGTGGAGGTCAAGAAAGCTGCCCTCGGCCATTGTCAATAGCGATTTTAGTGGCTGCCATGAAGAGTTGTTGGTCTACCCAGTCGCATGGTGTGGGTAAATCAGCCCAAGGCCTCTTCGGGCTTGTGATCCTTAACCATAGCCAATGCAATCTGAGTGCTCTTGCGAACCTATGGAGGTCCAGTACTCCTAGGCCCCCAGTTGAGGGTCGGCAAACCGTTGTCAACGCACTTTGCAATTCTCGGCATGAGCCGGACGAGGCTGCCGACCCATAGGAATCTCCTCCTTATCTTGTCGATATCTATGGTAAATTTCTTGGGCACATTGAATGATGTCAACACGTAGATCGGGATAGAAGTGAGCGACTTGACCAATGTTAGTTGTCCACCCGGTGGGCGTGATTTACTGCCATGGCGCGGACGTCGCGCCACCTTATCTAGGGTGGGTTGTAAGTGGACCCTATGCCCCGACCAAAGTCAACCGGCATTCCCAGATAAGTGGTTGGAAAATGTGTGCGCTTTGTGAATGGTGAAGGATGGTGTCAAGTCTAGGCCGTGACAACTTTGGATTGCGACTATGGAGCTCTTTTGTATGTTGATCCACAATCCACGAGCTTCCCAAAGTCATGTGCGATAGTAAGGGCGGTGTCAGACTCCTCCTAGCCGGGTTTAAGAGGATGACGACATCATCGCGTAAAGGGAAAGTCGAAGCGATGGTGCGCAACCTTTTAGGGGTGTCAAGATCCATCATCGGTGGCCTTTCTTAAAATTTGGTGTAGCGGGTCTATGGCCAATATGAAAGATATGGCGGCGATGGGTTGCCTGGCGAAGACCTCGTTGGTGGGCGATTGCAGGCCCTAAGCGTCCCATTGTGCGGGACGGATGATGAAGAAGTCACAAAAGCGGCGGACGACCAGTAGCGCCATCGATTCGAAGCCTCACTCTTGTAGGAGTGCGAGAAGATATTCCCAAGATCTTGAGTCAAAGGCTTTCGATGTCGGCTTGAGCATTAGGACCAGGGTTCGCGTTCGGTGGTAGTGTCTGTCGATTTTGAATGACCAGAAATTATCCTGAATACTCCGACCTTTGATGAATGCGGTTTGGGAGGCTGAAATGGCGAGTCAATGTGGGAGGACATGCGGAGTGCCAAAACTTTGGATAGGATCTTTCCCAGAGTGGATAAGGCGATAGGCGGTAGTCATGAGCAAGGCCGAGCCCCCTTTTTTGGGTAACAGAGCGATGGATGCAAAGTTGAGAATGGCGAAAGTAAAATTGGGGCATTCGTGGAAGTTGCGAAGCACAGCCATGATGTCCGACTTAATGACATGCCAGCAGTGCTTGTAAAAAGCCGCAGTGAATCCATCCGGCACTAGTGCCTTATCGGGCGACAATTGACCAATGGACTGCAAAACCTCTTCCTCTATCTTGTGAGCACATATTCTTTTTGCCCGCGAAGAAAATGCGAAAAGAATCGCTCCTTGTCGGTGTGTGGCGTGGCCATACCATGTTCATCTGTAGCGATTGAATGTAATTCTTTGGCGGCGGCCGTTGGCCTTCAAATGGAAGAAACAAGTATTTGCGTCTCCTCCTTGAGCCGGGTGATTCGAGAGTCTGTCTCTTGTGTGCCCTCTCAGCAGCGGCTAAGCCGATGACCACGATCTTTAGTACTGCGGAGGCGTGCTCGGCCTAGGAGAGTTCCTCGATTCTGAGCCTCATCGAGCGTAGAATGATGGCATTGCCATAAGGAACTGTTGAGGCAGCGTCACTAAAAAGTGAGCTACTCGGTGCGTAAAGCCCTAGCAATCGCTTTTAGTGCGTGTGCGATCACTTGAAAGGGTTAGTGTGTACGGTCGGCGCCTCCCAAGCATCTTTGGCGACCTATTTGAACTTTGGGAGAGCGGATCGAAGTTCTCAACAAGGTCGAGGCCTAGCAGGTCAGTGGGCGGAAGATAGCGAGGAGAGGCGTGTCGGACATTTAAGAGGAGAGCTTGGAGCAAATGATGCGAGAAGAGGATGTCCCAATCATGATTGCGAGAAAACACGATTGAGTCGACTAGAGTCGGGTCTTCCGCTTTCGTTGCTCCAAGTGTACCTTCGATTCTGCAGCGGTATTTCGCGAAGTGCAGTGATTAATAGGGGCGCGGAACTCGCCATCAATCGACGGTTTAAATTGGAGATGTTTTGTCTCTTGCTTCATAGATGACAATGAAATCGCCTAGAACAAGCTAAGGCATCTGTGAGGAAGGAGCAATCGGCGTAGATCTTGTAAGAAAGTTGGCTTTTGTTGTTCACATGTCGGGCCATAGACCGTCGTCGGGAAGAAGGGACCTCGGTGGTTGGGCGTGACACACCTGATGAAGAAAAGGCCCGTGTGGTGGGTTGGTAACTTGGACCTTGTCATCATCCCAAAGCGATAGAATCCGCCTCGACACCTTGCGGTTGGTAAGAAGTTGAGGCCATGTGTTGCCCTCAATCATTGGATGGTGGTTTGATCAAAGATTGCGGCTTGGATTCACGTAAGCGAGCGATCGTAGGCGAATTTGTTGTAGTGTCGCGCCAGTGGCACGCGTCGTAGCGCATTGAGACCTCGGACATTCGAGGATAGCACATTGCGATCAGTCATAATGTATTGACCATATCACTAACAAACCGGCGGAGAAACCAGGGACAAGGGAGGCAGTCTTTGCATGCAAGGATTTACTAAGTGAAGAAATTGCTATTGCAGTTTTGTATAAAATAAATGTCGGCGTTTGAGCATCGGCAAGTAAATTTGTAAGTCGGAAGGGCGCGCGTTCCCTCTCCTGAATGGTTAGACTTCGAAAGCCCAAGATGTATCTTGGTTGGGCGAATGTCCCTACTCGATTCGTGTGGTAGTGTTGTATTGCCTTGGATGCGATCGTGCACTGCAGCTTACAAGGGAGGCGAGGACTTAAACACGAGGCGTTCCTTGCCGCTCGTAAAGACTTAGCGAGGAGGATCTATCTCTGTCCGTGTGTGCGTGTCCTCGTGTATGTATGTCTCTCGAAGGACCCTACCCCCTTTATATAGGCGGGAGGGCAGGTTACATCGAGAATTGGGAGAAGGAAGGAAGGAGAAACCTAGACTAGGAGCCCTAGTCCTTCGTCTTGGTGATTGGTCGTCGTCGGTCTCGTCCACATCGGGTTTGGTAGGCTTCTTTGGCGAGTAGTTCGTCGTTTCCTTGGGAAGCGGCGCACGCCCTCTGGGAACTGTCGGTCTTGATGTTGCGACGTAGCCACGGCGCTACCTCGGGAGAGGCGCGTCCCCATACTTCGTGTGGTAGGCGATGGGGTGGAGTTTTGACTTGGGAAACCCTTGTCTTGCCTTGGGAAGGGCCACACGCGCCGCAGTCACTTGCGATCTGTCCGTGGGCACGTGGCCAATAGTCGGCGGAGGCCCGACACATGGCCCTTGGTGTTGGTTGCCTTAGCGAGTGGGGCTCGGGGTGCCCAACTTGTGGCGAGTCGGCGTCCCACTTGGTCGGGACTGCTCGCCCACTCTGTCGGGACAGCGTCTTTTGTGGCCTCGCGGGTCCCTTGGTCGGAGCTGGGCTTGGCGGCTGTTGCCATTACGGGCCATTAGGGTACCCTGGTATGAGTATTCGTCGGTAGCCCCGAACCCCGAGGCGAGTTCGTCGGATCTGATCGGGGTTGAGCCTGTTGGTGAGAATCTTGGTTGTGTCGCGGCGGCCAAGCCTGGTCGGGTGACCGACCGGCTGGTCGGTGGTCTCGGCTGGTGTGCTCTAAGCGCATCCGGTGGTTTGCCTAAGAGTCGTCGAAGGCATTGAACCACGGAAGCTTTTAATTGCCGTTACCGCGCCCGCGTGGCAGTGCGTCGTGACCGATTCTTCTCTGCAGCCGGAACCCGTGAAGGGCGCCGTTTTCTGCGCTTGACATTTATGCGGAGTCGTTTGATCTTCCTTCCTTCGGGTATATAAGGGCACCACCGCTTGCTTGGATAGTTACCCCTAGCCTTGAGTCTTTTGATCCTCCAATGGCCCGATGCCTCCGCCGGTCTTTGGCTTTGGTGATGATGACAAGATGGAAGAGGAGGATCCTTTGGTGAGCTCACAAATGAGCATGATCGGCGATGGTGAACACTCGGAGGAGGAGGAGGTCATGGCCCGGCGTTCTTTGCGATCGGCCTTGCTCGAGGTTGCTCAGAGGCTTTTGAGGTGAAGCGTCCTCTTAGAGGCAATGGCGCAGCGTCGCCGGTAGCCGTCGATCTGGAGGCAACGGCAATCAAATTTGTGATATAATACTTGGTCTGAAATAGCTCCTCGTATTTCACGTAGCGTTGTGTAGTGTTTGAGCCTGTCGGCCACCTCATGTAGCATTGTAAAGCTTTGAGCCTGTCGGACAATAATAAAATTTTCCTTTCCTTTATGACTGTTTGTGTCTTTGTGATGAGCTTATCTTAGACGTTTTTTCCCAACTAACCCGACCCTCGAGGGTTGGCTGTAGGTGAAAGATCGTTCTTCTCGTGCGCGGGCAGTCGGACGCCTTTCTCGTATTCACAAATGTTTGTCGGGAGGCTCCGGGTGCTCGTTTTAACGTCGTAGCTAGACGCGGCCTTGGTCGGCTGGGATGACCAGATGCCTCTCGGGAGGTTCTAGGTCCAGAGTGCTCGTTTAACGTCGTAGCTAGACCGCGGCCTCGGTCGGTGGGGCGACGGATGCCTCTCGAGAGGTTACGGTATCAGAGTGCTCGTTTAGCGTCGTAGCTAGGCGGTGCCTTGGTCGGTGGGACGACGGATGCCTCTCGGGAGGTTACGGTGTCAGAGTGCTCATTTAACGTCGTAGCTAGACACGGCCTCGATCGGTGGGACGACGGATGCCTCTCGGGAGGTTACGGGGTCAGAGTGCTCGTTTAGCGTCGTAGCTAGACACGGCCTCGATCGGTGGGATGACGGATGCCTCTCGGGAGGTTACGGTGTCCGAGTGCTCGTTGCGTCGTAGCTAGACCGCGGCCTCGGTCGGTTGGGACGACGGATGCCTCGGGAGATTACGGTGTCAGAGTGCTCGTTTAACGTCGTAGCTAGACCGCGGCCTCGGTCGGTGGGATGACGGATGCCTCTCGGGAGGTTCTGGTGTCCAAGTGCTCGTTTAACGTCGTAGCTAGACGGTGCCTTGGTCAGCTGGGACGACCAGATGCCTCTCGGGAGGTTCTGGTGTCCGAGTGCTCGTTTAACGTCGTAGCTAGACACGGCCTCGGTGGTGGGGCGACGGATGCCTCTCGGGAGGTTACGATGTCACGAGTGCTTCTTTAACGTCGTAGCTAGACACGGCCTCGGTCGGTGGGGACGACGGATGCCTCT
The DNA here is from genome assembly GCA_036346275.1 of Otatea glauca. NCBI lineage: Eukaryota > Viridiplantae > Streptophyta > Magnoliopsida > Poales > Poaceae > Otatea > Otatea glauca. The sequence goes on along the minus strand of JAYEVK010000393.1, from coordinate 81,924 downwards.
CGGAGGTTACGGTGTCCAAGTGCTCGTTTAACGTCGTAGCGGCACGGGGCATCCATCCGAGTCCTCGTCGGCGGGTAGCTGCGGAGGGTGGCCTTGTCTATCCCGTGTACGCCCGTCCGCGGTGTGGGACTGGAGGGTGGCGGCGCGCGTTTACCGCGTTGGTTTGAGCGCCGTGCTCGTGGAGCTAATGGCGGGTGATCAGTGGGTCCTGGAGGTCCCTCCCAAGGGGACCCTTCCGAGTGGGCGGTCGGAGAAGGTGTCTGGCGGTGTGGGCGACCCATAAAAAACCTTTCTTTACTCGATCCCGTATCGGACTCTGGGTCGTCCGTCGACCCAAAGCACAGCTGGCTGTCACCCATTGATGGGCTCCGCGGGAGAGTGTGAAGTATGGTCTCGGACACGAGTTAGGACGATTGGGCGTCAGCCAGCCCAACTGGAGGCCCACTGGGGGATCGCCTCATACTCGCCCCTCACTCAAATTTCTCTGGGGCGGCCTTATGCCCACTTGGTGGGGCGGCCTTGAACCCGACTTTGGGCTGGGCCCTGGCGTGGTATCGAGCTCTTTATTGTTTTGGGCGCCCGGCCAGTGGCGTCTCGCACGAGCCGGGGCAACCGTCTTGGCCTAAGCGGAGGCAGGGGTCTCGGGGCGTGCGGCCCAAGCGGTGTCTTTACGGTTCTGCGGTCTGTCGGGCATAGATGCAGTGGAATTAGGGCCGGCGTTACCAGTGCACGATGCGCGTGAGAGCGAGGCGTCTGTTCGGTTAGCGCCCGTTTGGTTAAGCGTCGCTCGGCTTCTATAAATAGGTGCGGGGCGTTCGTGCAAGCCTCTCGCCTTTGCTTTCTTAATTTTCTTGCGCTTGCTGAGACAAGAAAAAGGCGGCAAGAGCGGAGGAGAAGAACCTCCAACCTCCTTTTCTCACCTTCTGCGCCGTTTCTTGAAAATGTCGTGGCGGCGTGCTCCATCGGACCAAGCGCGCTCGGTGAAGAAGAAGGTTCCTACCCCCATCTTTGTCTCGGGCTAGAGGCGTCGTCGGGGCCGCCCCCAGCCGGGGCGGTGAGTCGTCGTGCCGCCTCGTTTTATGGCGCGGTTCGGGCTCACGCTGCACCCATTCGTGCGGGCTCCTGCACCACTACAAGGCGGAGATACACCAGCAACCCTAGCGGGTCCTCCACATCGCCATCTTCATCACGCTCTGCGAGGCGCTACGAGGATTGAGCCCCATTGGGCGTTGTGGAGGCACTTCTTCCGACCTGTTGAGGAAGGACAAGCCCTCGGGCCTTGCCGGCGCCTATTGGGGTGTGGCTCTCGAGTTGCGCTCGGGCGCATAACGGATTATATCGATGTAAAGCTGCCATCGTCCAGCAGGGGTGGCACTCCGAGTGGCTCTATGTCAAGAACTTGGGGACAACGTCCTGGTCTTCACCGGCCGACTTCCCAAGGCGGTCAGAGTGGGAATGGGTGCCGGCCGGAAGGAGCGAGGCGGGTGGAGGTGATAATCGACCAGATCAAGGCTCAGAAGAAGCGGGGTCTGACTGGCGATGTCGTTGTGCGCGCATTCATGAAGATGCGCGTGCAACCGATGATGGATCGGCCGCTCCCCATGTTTTGGTTCGAGGGGCCATCCGACCCGACGAGGATGGTGGAGGAAGAACTCCCTCCGTCAGAGGTCGAGGCGCGAGTGTCCACCGTTATGGGCGGAGGTGCAACTGAGGCGGTGGGCGGCCACCCTGAGCCGTTTTCGGCCCAAAACCCACCAAACCTGGTAATCCGAATGTAGCCTTTTCCTCCTTTTTCTTTGTTGCTTCCCCCTCAGCTTTCAGCGATCCGTATGACTAAAGTCTCCGCGTTCCCCATGGGCTTGCCAGGATGGTCTCCCGGGCGTTGCTACCGGGGGAGAAGGAGCTTAGGGCGGAGGCCCGCGCGAAGTCCTCGCAGATCGAGGCTGCGCACAAGAAGCGCAAAGAGGAGAAGAGGAGGAAAAGGGAGAAGGAGAGCGTCTTGAGGCGGGCCGCGAAGCGTGTCGAGACCACTGCGTGGGTCGACTTCCACCGATGATGAGTGGAGGCGGCACATGCACCCATACCGCGGGTACTTGTCCGACTCGCCCGGCCGGTGGCGGCCGGAGGCGGGTCCGACGAAGCGGCGCTGGTGCTACGGCGCGAGGCCCAGCGGAGGCGTCCCGGTGGAGTCGTCCTCAGGGAAGCGGAGGGCCGATTCGCCCCTGCAAGGGGGGGCGATGAAAAGGGCTCGGCTGCCGCGCGTCCGATCGGCGCAGTAAGTGCCCCCTCTTTTCTTTGGGCCTTGCGGCGGTAGGGTAGTTCGGCGATCAGCGATGCGCTTGCGGTGCTGCGATGTTCTGAGAGGCGGTCGTTCTGCGACCCAAGTCTAGCCAGCACGATCGGCGGAGACCGATGGAGCAGGTCGAAAGGCGCGATCGGTTTGGTTGAAGTCGAAGCTTGGTGGCGGCAGCGTCGGAGTTCTTAAACCGAGCGGTGGCGGTCTCGGGCGGCGATCGGGGCCGGAAGCGAAGCGGTTCCGATCGTCTCGCAAGCGAGTCTTCCTTCCTCGGCCGAGGTGGTCGGGAGAAGCGCCGCCACCGCCGAGGACCCCGGCGGATGTGGTCCTGCTTCCCGGCGGCGTACGCCGCGCCGGGAATCGGTGGAGGCGGTCAAGGGTGAGCTAGTCCCACCGGCCGCGAGGAAGTGCGGGTGACCTCCCTCAGGCGTAAGCTGCTGGAGCCAGCCAGCGGCTGTTCAGCCGCCCTGCACACTGACTTCGGTCGGGGGCGCTTTCGGACCAGCGGGCGACCATCTTCTTCCGGGCGATCCGACGGAGCCGAGTGGGGCGCCTTCCAGGAGGGCGTCAAGCGCGTCGTGGCTGAGACGAAGCGGATCCAAGAGGATCTGGCTTTCGCTCTCGAGTGTTCCAGCGGAGTGCTGGGCGCGGTTGCCAATGAAATTGTTCCAGTTAGCCTGGTAAGTCGGCAAAACTCGTCTTTTGTAGCTTTCGACGGATTCGTCATGGGCTAACGGAGTGTTGTGCCTTGCAGCGCTTGCGTGCCCGCTTGGATGAGAAGTCGCAGTTCATTAGGGGTCTGCACGGCTGAAGGTTAGCCGCTCCGGAAGAGCGTGACCGGCTGCGCCCGGTGCCGCACGCGCCGGGAGGCTTTGGGCGCGGCGAAGCGGCGGAGGAGGTCCGCCAGGAGCTGGCTCGGTCTGCCCAAGCCCTACTCGACGAGCGCCAGGCGAGCCAGTCCTTGGCGGCGCGGGTGGCGGAGCTTGAGACCCTCTTGGCGGAGGCGAGTGGCGCCAAAGACACCGCCGTGGCCGCGGAGGCGGCCGCTCAGTCGGAGGCGACCCGCCTTCGGGGAGAGCTGGACCAAGTTCGGGAGGTGCGGGCGCAGCAGCGTGGTCTTGCCCCTCTCGAGAGGCCAGCCAAAACCGTGGCCGATCTTCGCGACCTGGCGAGCTCCACGGGCGGTAAGTCCTGTTCCTCCACTTTGAGTTTGTGATTGCGGTTAATGGGGTGCGTTTTTTGACGCTACCCCCGGTCTGCAGAGCTGCTGAAAGACCTTAGCCGCGCCGTGGAGGCGCGGAAGGATGCTCTGGAGGCCCAGGATGCGGCGATCGTGGCGCGGATCACGGCGTTAGCGGCGCTCTAGGAGGCGAGGAGGTCGGACCGAGGCTGGCGCGAGGTTAGAGGCCCTTGAAGGTCGGCGGGGCGTGCGACGAAGTGCTCGGGCCGTGTCGGTCTGAGCTCGCTCGCCATCATGCCCGCTGGCGAGTCTTGGGAACACGTCGAGGCGTGATAGCGGTAGCTGCGGCAGGGCTTCCTCGGCACTGGTCAACATCGTCTCTCATTACGACGGCATCGACCTCGCGGTGGTGAGCAGCGGGGTCGTCGGGAACCGGACGGACGAGGAGGTGGACAAGCTCGAGCTTCTGGTCGAGCCATACGCTCGAGAGATCGCCGGCCACATCTCACCGCAGATTGTCCTCCACAAAGAGTAGGGAGAAATTAGACATATCCCCTTTTTATTGTAAAAGACTATTATATGCAAATAATCTTAAAGCTTTTAGCAAGTTCGGTTTCTCTCTCCTTTTTATCTTTGTGGTGAGCACTTGACCAGACCATAGCTTTAAGGACCATGCGAGGTCGCTTTCGCGTAGGTCGGATCGCTTGCTAGGGAAGGGTGAGGAGGACAGAAACTTTGGCTATGCCGCATTCATGCGCACTTGTGCAGGATAGGAGTGTTCGAGACCGACTAAAGGTCGCTCCGCTCGAGCACTCCTTCTTCGCGAAATGCTGCCCGCCCAACCATAGCGCGTGGGCGAGGCGTAGCATTTGGGTCGAGAGGGTTACTGCTCGGGAGGGACCACGTGGTGGTCAGTCAGCGACCCGCGTGAGTCGTGAATTGGTGTGCTTGCGGGGAAAGGAGTGTTCCCAACCGACCAAAGGTCGCTCCGTTCGGGCACTTCCTTCTTCAGAAAGTGCTACTTCGCAACCATAGCCGCTGGGGCGTAGGCCGTAGCACTTGGGTCGAGAGGGTTACCGCTCTGGAGGGACCCCGTGGCTGGCCGAGTCACCGACCCGCGCGAGTGCGCCTGGCCAAAGGCGACCTGTACGAGGGTGCCAATGGGCAGCCCAGCGTCGCCACGGTGACACCGTGCTCGAAAAAGGTAAGGACGGTGCAAGGGACAAGAAAAGGACTTAGGGATAGAATCGTCTTAACTTTTCTATGTTCCACACGTTGGGAAGGACGTGGCCATCCACGTCCTTGAGTCGGAAGGTGCCGGGTCGGAGAACCTCCACGACGGTGAAGGGGCCTTCCCAGGGCGGTGAGAGCTTGTGCCTGTCTTTGTTGGCCTAAACCCGGCGCAGGACCAGGTCACCGACGTCGAAGGATCGCTCTCGAATCTGACGGCTGTAATAGCGTCGCAGTGCTTGTTGATACTTGGCCGATCGTAGAGTGGCCACATCACGCGCCTCGTCGAGCTGGTCGATGGCGTCCTGTTGCAAGGCGAGCCCCCGAGCCTCGTCGAAGGCTTGTATTCTTGGGGTGCCGTATTCTAAGTCGGTTGGCAAGACAGCCTCGGCACCGAACACCATGAAGAACGTTATAAACCCGGTCGCCCGGGTTGGCGTGGTACGTAGGCTCCAGAGGACGGAGGGTAGCTCGGCCACCCATCGTCCACAATTGCTTGATCGGCGAAGATTCGTGGTTTGAGCCCTTGGAGGATCATGCCGTTTGCGCGCTCGACCTGACCGTTAGTCCGCGGATGGGCCACGGCTGCCCAATCGACGCGGATGTTGAAGTCATCGCAGAACTCGAGGAATTCCTTCCCCATGAACTGCGTCCCGTTGTCGGTGATGATGGAGTTCGGGACTCCGAATCGAAAGACAATGTCGCGGAAGAAGGTGGCGGCCTGCATCGACGTGATGCTCACGACCGGTTTGGCCTCTATCCATTTGGTGAACTTGTCCACGCGACAAGGAGGTGGGTAAAGCCCACAGGCGCCTTCTGAAGGGCCCGACCGGATCGAGTCCCGGACCGCAAATGGCCACGTGATGGGGATCGTGCTGTAAAGCTGAGCGGAAGATCGTCTGCCGGCGAAGAAGCGCACCTTCGCGGTCGTACAATCGCTCGGCGTCGGACACGGTCGGCGATGAAAACCTTGTCGGAAGGCTTTTCCTACCAGGGACCGGGGCGCAGCATGATGACCGCATACACCGTCATGAATATTGAGCAGCAGCTGCTTCCCTTGGTTGGCCAGAATGCACCTCTGGAGGACTCCAGAGGGACTCCTTTTGTAGAGATCTGGCCCGACCAGGGCGAAAGACTTCGCCCGACGAGCAAGGCGCCAGGCCTCGGTCGGGTCGGTCGGAAGCGATCCATCTGTCAGGCGGTCGATAAACGGCTTCCTCCAGTCGGATTCGGTCATTAGCACGTCGCGGCCTGACCCGGGCGGCTCTACATCCGACTGCTCGGTGGTCGGAGTAGTCTCGCCTGGCAGGTCGGAAGGTCGCTCGGTCGCTGGGTCCATCCGAATGGAAGGCTGTGGAAGGTCGCAGACGAAGATCCAAGGAGGGACCGGTCCTCTGCTGGAGGCGAGATTGGCTAGGTAGTCGGCCTCACCGTTGTAGCGTCTGTAGCTATGGTGAAGCTCGAAACCTTTGAACTTTTCTTCGAGCTTGCGCACTTCCCGACAGTACGCGGTCATGCGGGCGTCTCGGGGTTCGGCAGCCTTCATGACTTGATCGACGACGAGCTTGGAGTCCCCGTGGATGTAGAGTCGGTGAGCGCAGAGGTCGGCAGCGATCCGGAGACCGTTGACGAGAGCCTCGTACTCGGCGACGTTGTTGGTCACGTCGAAGAAGCCTGATGGTGTACTGGAGCTTGTTGCCAAGCGGGGAGGCGATGGCGACTCCGCTTTGCGCCCGATTTTGGTGTAGGACCCGTCGAAGTACATTGTCCAGTACTCGGGGTCTTCGAGCACCGGTGGTGCCTGGGCTTCGGTCCACTCGGCGACGAAGTCGGACAGGGCCTGTGACTTGATCGCCGTTCGAGGAACGTACGATATGTCATGACCGTTGAGCTCGAGTGCCCACTTTGCTATCCTTCCTGAGGCGTCGCGATTGTGGGCGATCTCGCCGAGTGGCGACGTGGTCACTGCGGTGGCGGGTCTTGGTCGAGTAGTGGATCGGCTTCCTCTTCGTGATGAGCACCGCGTGAGCGGCGATACGCACTGCGGTCACCAGAGCCTTGGACTCAGAAAGCACCTCGCTGATGAAGTAGACTGGCCGTTGTACTTTGAGCTCACGGCCCTCTTCCGCTCGTTCTACCACGAGGGCCGCACTGACGACTTGGGTCGTGGCGGCGATGTAGAGGAGCAGCGGTTTGCCTGGTGTCGGGGCGACGGGTGGGGGTGGTCGGGAAGGTCTTCAAGCGGGCAAGGGTCTCCGAGCTCTGAGGTCAGTGAAGCGGTCGGATTTCTTGAAGCGGCTGTGTAGAGCGGCATCCCGCGCTCGCCCGAGGCGAGACACGAAGCGGCAAGGCTGCAAGGCATCCTGTCAGCTTTTGGACCCCCTTTAGGTTGCCGATCGGGCCCATCCTTATGATCTCCGAGATCTTCTCCTGATTGGCCTCGATGCCACGCTCAAAGACGATGAAACCGAGAAGCTTTCCCTTAGGGACCCCGAAGACGCATTTCTCGGGGTTGAGCTTTATCTTGAACCGTCGGAGGTTCGCAAAGTTTCTCTTAGGTCGGTGATGAGATCGTCGGCCTTCCTAGTCTTCACGACGATGTCGTCGGCGTATGCCTCGATGTTACGGCCCGATCGGTGCGTTGAAACACGTTTGCATACATGGCTGGTATGTAGCGCCCGCGTTTTTAGATCAAGCGGCATCGTTCACGTAGCAAAACAGGCCAAGCGGAGTGATGAAGGAAGTGGCGAGCTGGTCGGACTCCTTGGTAGCTATCTGGTGGTAGCTGAGTAGGCATCGAGAAGGAAAGGACTCGCACGCGGTGGAGTCAATAACTTAGTCGATCGGGGCAAGAGGCGGGTCCTTGGGACACGCCTTCTTCAGACTTGTGTAGTCAACGCACATTCTCCATTGCCCATTTTTCTTTTTTACAAGTACATGGTTGGCTAGCCACTCGGGGTGACGCACCTCTTTTACAAACCCTGCAGCCAAAAGCTTAGCGATCTCCTCCCCTATGATTCTGCACTTTTCCTCATCGAAGCGACGCAGGCATTGGGCGACGGCCTCGAGCACGGTCGGATGCTCAAGAGTGCTCGGCGACCTCCTTGGGATTCTGGCATGTCGGAGGACCTCCATGCGAAGGCGTCGTTGTTGGCGCGAGAGGAAGTCGGCCAGCGCTTTCCTATTTGGTGGGGCGTGGCTCCGACCCGCCGCGGTTTTAGTCGGATCCTCGGGATCGACCGCGACCTTCGTGTCCTCGGCGGACTTGAAGGATCACGCCCCGACTTGCTGGGTCGAGGGCGGACTCGAAAACTTCCCTCGGAGGTCGGCAAGCTCGGCGGGCGCAATGACCGCCGATGCCCGGCTCGCAACTACTCCGTTCGCGATTGTAAGCAAGCTGGAAAGATGAGGCCACGGTGTTGACTCCTCGCGGCCCGAGCATCTTGACTTGAGGTAGGTGTGGTGGGGACCGCCATGAACTTGGCATAGCACGGCCTCCCCAGGATGGCGTGGTAGGATCCAGGGAAATCCACGACCTTAAAGGTGAGGGTCTCGGTGCGGAAATTTCTCGGTCCTCCAAAGGTGACCGGTAGGTCGATCTGCCCGAGCGGGTGGGCCTGCTGGCCTGGGATGACGCCGTGGAAGGGCGCCTTGCTCGGTCGGAGACTCGAGCGGGGGATCCTCAAGGCGTCGAGCGTCTCAACATAGAGGATGTTGAGACTGCTGCCGCCATCCATAAGCACCTTCTTGAGGCGCTTCTTCCCTACGATAGGGTCGACCACGAGCGGGTACCTCCCCGGCTGAGGGACGTGGTCGGGGTGATCGGTCCGATCGAACATGATCGGAGACTCTGACCACCGAAGGTACTGGGTGACAGCTGGAGCCGCGGTATGGACTTCGCGGAAGGCGAGCTTGAGCCGATGCTTGTCGACGTAGCATGCTGGTCCGCCGAAGATCATGAGGCAGCCGTCGGGTTCTGGGAACTCGTCGTTCGCCCTTTTCTCCTCGGCCCGTGGGGCCGGGGCTTGCTTCTTTCCTTTGCCTCGCGGCGTCTTGGGGGTACCGGAGAGGAAGCATCTCAGGACCTCGCAGTCCCGGTATTTGTGCTTGACAGGGAACCCGTGGTGCGGGCACGGGCTATCCATCAGCTTCTCGAAGTAGTCGGGAGCGACGGCCGGTCGCGCCTGCTGCTTGGCAGGGCGGTCGACGGTCGCGGTCACTTGGACCTCGCGGACCTGTTTCCCGTGCCTCTTAAGCAGCCGGGCGATCGGAAGGGACCCGGCTCGAGGCGGGCTCTTGCCCTTTCCTCCTTGAAGATGGCCCCATGACCTCCTCGCCGGGCGTGGTTGGTCGCAATGTCGAAGCTCCTTGGTAGTTACGGGCTTGGCTGCAACCCGTTTTGCACCAAGGCCTTGCAGGAGGTGCCGTAGATGAACGCCCCCACGACATCGGCGTCGGAGATGTCGGAGAGCTCATTGCATTGACGGGAGAAGCGCCGGATGTAATCTCGAAGAGTTTCTCATGGCTGTTGCTTGCAGCTCTTCAGGTCCCAGGAGTTCTCGGGGCGCTTGTAAGTGCCCTGGAAATTACCGACGAAGAGGCTCTTCAGGTCGGCCTAGTTCCTGATGGTTTTTGCGGGCAAGTACTCGAGCCAGGCTCGAGCTGAGTCCGCGAGATAGATAGGGAGGTATTGGATGATGAAGAGATCATCCGAAGCCCCTCCCGCCTGGCATGCGAGCCGGTAGTCTTCGAGCCAGACACCGGGGTTCGTGGCCCCAGTGTATTTGTCTATGTTGGTGGGTGCCCTGAATCTGGCAGGGAAATCCGCATGGCGGATCCCCTAACAAAAAGCCCGTTGTCCTGGACCATCAGGGCTCGGGCTGCGATCGTTGCGGCGTCTCATCCGCATGACACCACGAGTGGCGGCCGTCCACCGCTTTTCTTGCGCGCCTCGAGGTGGCGCGGGCGTCATAATGTGTTGTCGGCGGTGGCACTTGGAGCGCCACGAGGCTGGTGTTCGTTGTGCGCCGCCGCCTTTGCCGGACCCAACCGGCCCCGAGCGGCGGTGCATGTCTGGCGGCCGAAGGTGGCCCCCGAGCGGTGAGAGCAGGAGGCCTACATGTGCTGCATGGCAGCACGTTCCTACCGGAGGTTACGGTATGTGGCCTTGGCCTCGGGTGGCCGGCTCGGGAAGGCCGCGGAGCAGCATTGCGGCTGCGGCCACGTTCTGACTTGCATGGGGGAAGAATTGAGGGCCATCAGATTCCTCCGCCAGCTGGTGGTGCACCTGACGTGCGCGCCCGCTCTCACCACCAAGTGTAAGCGAGGGCTCGGGCTGATCCTGCTCCAGGTCGGCCTGGAGCTTGTCGAGCTCGGCCCTTTGGTCTTCGACTCTTGGCCTGCCTGGAACTCGTAGCGGCGAGCTTAGGCGCGTTCGTGCGCTTCGCGTTGATGTTCCTCTTCCTGCGCCACAGTGCGGCTGGATGAAGCCCCGTAGCCACGGGGTTACGGATCAAAATCGGCCGTGCGCCATGTTGCACTCGCAGGAGTGCCGTCTGCGGGTAGCGTGCTCCATGTCAGAGCTGGAGTCGTGGCTGGAAGAATCTTCCAGCAAGTCATGGACAGAGGCCGGCATATAGCCGGCCATTGCCACGAGTGTGAGCCTGCGGGAGGTGATGTAGTCATTGCCGGGCTCACGGGTTCGCCTCGAGGCGGCGGCGCTTTGAACTCCGTCCTTGGGGCTGTAGGGAGGCTCAAGCGGAGGCTGGCGGTCGGCCCCGGAGATGGAGTCGAGCTCCTAACGGACGCTGGTCTCAGTGGCGGGAATGGCGCGAGCTCTCCGCCGGAGTGGCGATGAAGTCGAGGCGAAGCGGATCGGCTCCTCGACACAAACATCTTGTCGCGGGTGAAGAACGCCATCAAGGAGACAAGCGGGAGTCCGGAGATGTTGATGAAGACGTGCGAAGGCCCCTGTCGACTTTTGTAGTCGGCAATAAATTTATGGGGTAGGCACTAGATCTCAAACTCGAAGGTCACACAAGACAAGGGGTTTAGACAGTTGGGCTCGCGCGGGAGATAATACCCTAGTCACGTGTGCTTTGGGATTATGCAGATCTCTTGGATCTAAGATTGCTCAAAGCGCAATATGCTCAGACGATATGAGGTGTGCTATGCTCTATGGCTTGATCGCTCTATGCTTGGATCATCCGATCCCTATGTTGTTGCCCGCCCTCTCCCTTATATAGCGGGGGTGGGGCGGCTTACAGAGTCCTGATCGGTTTGGAGATTCCGATCGGTTATAAGATTCTAGTCAGTTAATAGGATAGAGTTTACATCTTTATCTACCTATTAACTGACTCGGTTACAAACCGTATCTATCATATCTAAATATAAGTTCAACTTCCTTTAGGATATGTCCTCGTGCCGCAGCGTGAGCCTCGATGCGAAGTATCTCCTGGGCCTCCCTCTTGGGCTTGTCATGAGGGTACCCGGTTTCTTATATTCCACAGCCCCTACAGTGCGCCAGGCTGCCGGCGTTTGAGCACCGCAAGTAAATTTGTAAGTCGAAGGGACGTGCGTTCCCTCTCCCTGAATGGTTAGACTCGAAAGCCCAAGATGTATACGAGTTCGGGCGAATGTCCCTACTCGATTCGTGTGGTAGTGTTGTATTGCCTTGGATGCGATCGTGCACCACGATTACAAAGGAGGGTGAGGACTTGAACAGAGCGTTCACCGCCGCTCGTAAAGACTTAGCGAGGAGGATCTATCTCTGCATCGTGTGTGTGTGTCCTCGTGTATGTATGTCTCTCCCGAAGGACCCTGCCTCCCTTTATATAGGCGGTAGGGGCAGGTTACATCGAGAATTGGGAGAAGGAAGGAAGGAGAAACCTAGACTAGGAGCCCTAGTCCTTCGTCTTGGCGATTGGTCGTCGTCGGCCTCGTCCACACCGGGTTTAGTAGGCTTCTTTGGCGAGGCGGTTCGTCGTTTCCTTGGGAAGCAGCGCACCTGCCCTCTGGGAACCTGTCAGGTGCTGATGTTGCGAAGCGTAGCCCTGGCGCTGCCTCGGGATAGAGCGTGTCCCCATACTTCGTGTGACTGGGCGATGAGACTGGAGTTTTGACTTGGGAAACCCTTGTGCTGCCTTAGGAAGGGCCACCGCCCGCGATCACCGAATGATCCTGTCCGTGGGACACGTGGCCAATAGTCGTGGAGGCCCGCCACATGGCCCTTGGTGTAGGTTGCCTTAGCTTGGTCGGGGCTCGAGAGTGCGGACACTGTGGCGAGTCGGCGTCCCACTTGGTCGGGATTACTCACCCGCTGCGGTCGGGACGGCGTCTTTTTGTGGCCTCGCGGTCCGTTGGTCGGGCTGGGCTTGGCCTTGACTGCTTGTTTGCCATTACAGGCCATTGGGGTACCTGGTATGAGTATTCGTCAATAAGCGATGAAGTGATGGAAGCAAAACACAAGCGGACTAGATCCCTAGTGCAGCGATAGGCCATTGACACAAATTGGAAGGAGGTCGGGAGGATGACACGTATCCGACCTTCTTGAGCATAAAGCGGAGTCGAAATGAAGCAAAGACATGTAGCATAGACATCTTCTTTGAGTAGCACTATGCAGTCGGGTTGCTTAACTGCGAGAGCCTATCCTTAGCCGTCTCCATCGTGTTGGTCCCCAGAGAAGGACCCAATGGCTGCATGGCTTGTAGGGTGTCTTGATCAATACGGGCGGATGTTCTCAAGGCTGCTATGGTGTCATCGGACAATGGTTTGTCGAAGAGGTGGCGAACTTCTACGGCAGGGTGGCACCTCTTTGGTGTTTGGTGAGCAAAAGCCCATCGTCGTCGCGAGAAAGTCATGCGCCATCTTATTCTTTGTCACCTCCACAGGCTTTGAAGCAAGTCACTGGCTGCGCCTTGGCCCAGTGCTGACAGCACCTGCAGGCGCGAACCGTTCCTTGGTGGCATCAATGATGTGGTGAAGATGGCAGAGCCTAGAAGTGGAAGCGGCGCTGAGCGATTTGGCGAAGGCCTCCTGCAAGAAATGCTGGACGCAGTTGTCGTTGTTCCCGTCGTGAGCGTACGAGATTTCCCCATGCTAAAGCGGAGTGTTAATGGGGCGGTGGTTGATGCTTGGACCAACATCAACACGTGCGGACGCAAGACCATTGGGCTGGTGCTACCCAGGAGCGTCTGGCATGTCCAGACTGCACTGCTGGAGTGTGAAGCCGTCTAGGTCATAGTTGAGGGGGCCTTCACTGTGGTTGGACGACCGTAGGAGGCTCGGTCCGACAGGTGCGCCGCTGGCTGGTTTGGCTTGCAAGGCGGTGCCGACGCGGACGGAGGCTCAACGTGACTTCCCAGTGAGAAAAGCATTACCTCTAGAGTGAGGTGAGGCAGGCAAGGATGAAAAAGAGCCTGGCGATCTCTGAGCCACCCGGTAAGGAGCATCAGATTTGAAGGTCGCCTCTTCCAGCATGGGATCGTGCCATGCATCGGGTGGCGAGCAGTTCTTTTTTTTAAAGTAGCTCCATCAGGAGGTGGAGATCGCGGTCTAGCATGTGACGATCTGAGGTAGCGGTTCCATTGTGCGAGTGGGAAAAGTCCATTGGAACAACCCCACGAGAGAGATTTTTGCGCACGAGGCAAGCGGGCGATGATGTTCGGGAGGCTTGGTTGCCTTTGCGATGATCGCCTTAGCGTGGATAGCCTCGGCGAATGGCCACTGAGTGGAGTCTGTCGAGGTTCTCGAGATGACACAGTGCAATGTCGTGTAGCGTGCCTTCTTCCGTCTGGTGAGGCACTAGGCCGCCACACTCCACATCCTACGGTGGCCATCGACCACATCGGCGTACCACGTGATGAGGAGATCAGTGTGGCGGTGTCTTCGACCGCGATGGCGAGCCCTCATGGGCGGTTCCATCCCAGGACCGACCGTCGAGGAGCGGCTTAAAGTGGCGGTTGCGGCTGCGCCGATGGCGATCACGGTCTTCTCACGTGGTCATCATCTTCTAGAGGTTTACGCCGCGCTTTGTCACCCGGTACCGGCAATGCAAGTCGGACGGCGGAAGGTGGCCGTGGCATAGGGTTCCCATCGGCGGCGCCCCAATGTCCAATTGTATGGCGGGTTTTGGCGAGTCTTGGTATGCGCGTGTGTAGGTTGTGAAGTCTTGAAACATCGAGGACTCGAGGTGGGCGAGGACTTCTTGCGAAGTGCCCTCGGCGATTCGAGCGAGCGGACGAGGTGTTTGGAGCACCATGCCATGCCCGGCGCTCTCCCAGCTGCGATCATCGCGGAAGGTTGAAACGAGAGATGCTTTTGGGAATGACATTGGGGTGGAGACCAGGACCCATACGAAAAATGTTTGTGGCCTCACGATGCGCGACCGCGGTTGATGTGGTCAAGCGGCACCAACCTCGGAGCACTACGCGCGCGGCTGGAGTTCCAAGCATTCAAGGGCAGCCCTTCTAGCGATACGTGCGGACGAAGAGGTTGGAGACAATGGCGACATTATCCGGAATCCACGATTTGATGTCGTAACCACACCCGACATGGTCAATATGCTTTGCGGACGGCGCATTCGGCGTGTCGAAAATTCAAAAATACCATGAAGTCTTAGGCGTGTCGGTGACTCGCATATTAACCGCAGAATGGCGAGCTTGGACTCAATCGCTTTGGCTACCTTGAAAGTTTTGGTAAACAGGTCTCCCATTACAGCGATGTCGACCTCGCGGTGGTGAGCGGTGTCGCCGAGAATCGGACCGGCGGCGGATCGACAAGCTCGAGCTCCAAGTCAAGCCGCACGCCTTCGAGATTGCCGACCACATCTCACGCGGTGCCCTCCAACAAGAATAAGGAGAAGTTAGATAGATCCTTTTATTGTAAAGACTATTGTTAGTAAATAATCTTAAGACTTAGCAAGTTCCAGGCATGCCTCTTGCCCTGCGTTCACGTTATGATGCGTGCTTGACCGGCCATAGCCTAAGGACATTGGGAATAAACATGCGTAAGTCGGGTCATTTTGGAAGGGCAAAAGGATGGGAACTTTGGGTGCGTAGCATTCTCACGCCTTGTGAGGGATAGGATGTTCCCAACCGGCCAAAGATCGCTCCGCTCGGGCACTTCCTTCTTCCGCTAAGTGCTGCCCATACCGTAGCGGCTGGAGGCAGGCCCGTAGTATTTGGGTCGAGAGGGTTACCGCTCGGGAAGGACCTCGTGGCGGTCGGTCACCGACCCGCATGGTAGCGTGAGTTAGGCTGTGTTTGCGCGGTGAGGTGTTCTCGGTGACCAAGGCGCACCGCTGGGCACTTCCTTCTTCGCGAAGTGCTGCCGCAACCATACCCGTTGGCGTGGGCGTAGCACTTGGGTCGAGAGGGTTACGCTTGGAAGGGCCTCGTGGTCGATCGGGTCACCTACCCAATGGCGGGCCAGAGCGGCTCACGAGCAGGGCGCCAGCGGGCAGCCCGAGCATCGCATGCAGCGGCCGGGTGCTTAGAAGGAAGGGTAAAGGCGATGCAAGGAAAGAAAAGAACTTAGGGATAGAATCGCCTTAACTTTTCTATGTTCCATGCATTGGGAAGGGCGTGACCATCCGCATCCTTGAGTCGAAGGTGCGGGTCGAAGAACCTCCACGACGATGAAGGGGCCTTCCCGAGGCGGCGAGCTTGTGCTGTCTTTCTTTGAGTACGGACCCGTAGCGAGGACCAGTCACCGACCTTTGAAGGATCGCCCTCGAACCGCGGCGGTTGTGAGTAACGTCGCGAGCTTGTTGATATTTGGCGATCGCGGAATGGCCACATCGTCTGCTCTCGCCGAAGTGGTCGATGGCGTCTTGTTGCGGCGAGCCCAGAGCACTGGTCAAAGGCTTGTAGTCTTAGGGCACCGTATTCCGAGTCGGTTGGCGGGACGGCCGGCACCAAACACCATGAAGAACGGTGTAGACCCGGTCGCCCGAGTTGGCGTGGTCCGCAGGCTCTAGAGGACGGGTGGTGGCTCGGCCACCCATTGCCCGTAATCTTGATCGGTGATGATCCGTGGCTTGAGCCCTTGGAGGATCATGCCGTTCGCTGCGTTCGACACTGGCGTTAGTCGCGGATGGGCCACGGCGCCTTGTCGGCGCAGATGTTGAAGTCATCGCCAGAGAACTCGAGAATTCTTTCCCGTGAACTGCGTCCGTTGTCGGTGATGATAGAGTTAGGGACTCCAAAGCGAAGGCGATGTCGCGGAAGAAGGTGGCGCTGCATCGGCGTGGCGCTCTGGCAACCGGCTTGGCTTCTATACACTTGGTGAACTTGTCCACCGCGACAAGGAGATGAGTAAAGCCCGGGCGCTTTCTTGAAGGGCCCGACGGATCGAGTCCCCATCATGCAAGCGGCGGTGATGGGAATCGTCTGTAAGGCTGGTAGCGGATGTATCTGGTGAAAAATTGGCATCCTTCGCAGTGCGTACAATCGCTCGGCGTCGGACACGGTCGGCGATGAAACCTTGTCGAAAGGCTTTTCCTACCGGGGACGAGCGCGACATGGTGACCGCCATGACCCGCCATGGATATCGGCGGCGGTTGTTTCCCACAGTCGGCGAATGCACCTCGGAGGACTCGGAGGGACTCCTTTTATAAAGTGCGGCCCGACCGGGAGCCGAGATTCGCTGACAGGCGGCGCCGAACCTCGGTCGGGTCGAGAGAAGCGACCGTCCGTCAGACGGTCGGTGAAGGCTTCCTCGGTCGGTTGATCGTTAACATGATGCGGTGCGACCGGCGGATCGCCCGACCGTCACGGTGATCGGGGTAAGCCCGTGCGGCGGTCGGAAGACCGCTTCGATCCATGGGTCCATCCGGACAGAAGGTAGCGGAAGGTCGCGACGAAGATCCGAGGCGAGACTGGCTCTTTACTGGAGGCAAGATTGGCTAGGTGATCGGCCTCACCATTGTAGCGTCTGTAGCTATGGTGGAGCTCGAAACCTTTGAACCGTTCCTTGAGCTTGCGCGCTTCTCGACGATCTGCGGCCATCCGGGTGTCTCGGGGCTCCATGACCTTCATGACACAGTGTGACAACAAGCTTGGAGTCCCGTGGGCGTAGAGTCGGCGTTGCGAGTCGGTTGCGATCTGGAGACTGTTGACGAGAGCCTCGTACTCGGCGATGTTGTTGGTCGCATCGAAGAGCAGCCTGATCACGTATCGAAGTCTGTTCCCGAGCTGGGAAACAATAACAACTCCTGCGCCCACGCCATTCTTGGTGTAGGACCCATAGAAGTACATCGTCCAGTCCTCGGGGTCTTCGAGCACCGATGGCGCCTGGGCTTCGGTCCACTCGGCGACGAAGTCGGCCAGGGCCTGTGACTTGACCGCCGTTCAAGGCGTATGATATCACCGTGACCATTAAGCTCGGCGCCCACTTGGCTATCCTTCACGGCGTCGCGGTTGTGGGCGATCTCGCCGAAGTGGCGATGTGGTCACTACGGTGATGGGGTGCTAGTCGAAGTAGTGGACCCGCTTTCTTTTGCGATGAGCCTGCGTGAAGCGACTTACGCACTGCGATCTGAGCTTTGGACTCGAAAAGTACCTCGATGAAGTAGGCGGCGTTGTACCTTGAGGTCCGCGGCCTTCTTCCGCTCGTTCCACCCGCGAGGGCATGCGGCGACTTGGGTAGTGGCTGCGATGTAGAGGAGCGATGGTTCGCTGGTCTTGGGGCAGCGGGATCGAGGTGAGATAAGAAGGCCTTCAAGCGGGTGAGGGCCTCACGAGCCTCACGGGTCGGTGAAGCGGTCGGTTCTTAAGCGGCGGTGAAGCGGCGTGCGCTTGCCAGGCGAGACACGAAGCGGCTCAAGGCGCAAGGCATCGGTTAGCCTCTGGACCCCTTTGAGATTGCCAGCCGGGCCCATCCTTGCGATCGCGAGATCTTCTCACGATTGGCGCGATGTCGGCGGCTTGAGCGATGAAGTCGAGAGTTTCCCCTTGGGGACCCGAGCGCACTTCTCGGGGTTGAGCTTTATGCGGAACCGCCGGAGATTCGTGAAGTCTCCTAGGTCGGCAATGAGGTCGTCGGCCTTCTTGGTCTTCATGGCGATGTCGTCGGCGTGCGCCTCAATGTTGCGGTCGATCTGAGTCGTTGAAACACGTTTGCATACATCGCGTATGTAGCGCCCGCATTTTTAGACCGAGCGGCATTGTTATGTAGCGTAATGAGCCAAGCGGGTGATGAAGGAGGTCGCGAGCTAGTCGGACTCCTTGATTGCTATCACAGTGGTAGCAGGTAGGCATCTAGAAAGGAGAGGGACTCGCACCTGCGGTGGAGTCTATGACTTGAGTCGATCACGGGGCAAGGAATGGGTCCTTGGGACACGCCTTGTTGAGACTCGTATAGTCAATGCACATTCTCCATTGCCTACTCTTCTTCTTTACAAGTCTGAGGTTGGCGAGCCACTCGGGGTGGCGCACCTCTTTTACAAACCACTGCAGACCAAAAGCAGGCAATCTCCTCCCCTATGATCCTGCTTCTCTTCGTCGAGCGGCGCGAGCATTGGCGATCGGCTTTGAGCACGGTCGGATGCTCAAGGAGTGCTCGGCGACCTCCACAGGAATTCTGGCATGTCGGAGGACTTCCATGCAAAGACATCGTTATTGGCGCGGAGGAAGTCGGCGGCGCTTTCCTATTTGGCGGGGCGTGGCTCCAACCCGCCGCGGTCTTGAGTCGATCAGGGATCGGCCGCAACCTTCTTCGTGTCCTCGGCGGACTTGAAGGATCCGCCGACTTGCTGGACTCGGGCGGACTCGAGGCTTCCCTCAGAAGGTTAGCGGCTTCGGCGGACGCGATGACCGCCGGCGCTAACTCATAATCGCTGCCGCTCGCGATTGTAAGCAAAGTGGAAGGGCGAAGCCACGGTGATGACTCCTCGCGGCCCGGGCATCTTGAGCTTAAGATAGGTGTAGGCGGGGACCGCCATGAACTTGGCGTATACGGCCTCCCAGATGGCGTGGTAGGATCGGGAAAATCCACGACCTCGAAGATGAGGTCTCGGTGCGGAAATTTTCCGGTCCTCAAAGGTGATGGGCGGTCGACTGCCGGCGGTTGGGCTCGCGGCGAGGGATAGCCGCCGTGAAAAGCGCCATGCTCGGTCGGAGACCCGGCGGGGACCCCATGGCGTCGGCGTCTCGGCATAAAGGATGTTGAGACCACGCCACCGTCCATTAGCACCTTTGTGAGGCGCTTCTTCCCCACAATGGGGTCGACCACAAGCGGGTATCTCCCAGGCTGCGGGACGTGGTCGGGGTGATCGCTCCGATCAAAGGTGATCGGGGACTCCGACCACCGAAGGTATTGGGGGCGGTGGCGTGGCGGTGTGGACCTCGCGATAGCGGCGAGCGGCGCTTGTCGGCGTAGCATGCCGGTCCGCCAAAGATCATGAGGCAGCCGTCGGGTTCTGGGAACTCGTCGTCCGCCATCTTCTCCGCGGCCCGTGGGGCCGGGGCCGGCTTCTTCCCTTTACCCCGCAGCGTCGTGGGGGTGCCAGAGAGGAAACGCCTTAGGACCTCGCAGTCCCAGTACTTGTGTTTGACGGGGAACCCGTGGTGTGGGCACGGGCTGTCCATCAATTTTTTGAAGTGGTCGGGAACAACGGCCGGTCGCGCTGCTGCTTGGCGAGGCGATCGGCGGCGCGACCACTTGGGCCTCGCGGACACGCTTCTGTCGTGCGCCGTTTGTCGGAGCGGTCGGAAGGGACCGGCTCGGACCGGGCTCTTGCTTAGTCTTGCCATCTTGAAGATGGCCCCCGACGCCTCCTCGCGGAGCGTGGTTGGTGGCGATGTCGAGAAGGTCCTTGGTAGTTCGGGCTTGCGCGGCCGGTTGTGCACCAAGGCCTTGCGGGAGGTGCCGTAAATGAACGCCCCACGACTTGGCGTCGGAGATGTCGGGAGCTCGTTGCATTGGCGGGAGAATCGCGGAGGTAATCCCGAGAGTTTCTCCCGAGCTGCGCTGCGACTCTTGGTCCAGAGTTCCCAGGCGCTTGTATGTGCCACGGAAGTTGCCGATGAAGAGGCTCTTCAAGTCGGCCCAGTTCTGATGGTCTTTGCGGGCGGAGTACTCGAGCGGGCTCGAGGCGAGTCCGCAAGGTAGATAGGAGGTATTGGATGATGAAGAGGTCATCAAGTCGCTCCTCCTTGAGGCATGCGAGCCGGTAGTCTTCGAGCCATACGCGGGGTTCGTAGCCCGGTGTATTTGGCTATGTTGGTTGGTGCCACGAATCGGCGGGAAATCTGCGTGGCGGATCCCCGACAGAAGCTCGTGGTCCCGACCATCGGGGCTTGGGCTGCGATTGTGGCGGCGTCCGTATCCCACAACACGCGAGTGGCGGCCGTCCGCTTTCTTCGCGCCTCGAGGTGGCGTGGGCGTCGTAGTCGTCTTGGCGCTGGCGCACCGGGTGTGCGAGGCTGGGGTTGTTCTTGATGTGCGCCACCTTTGCGGACCAGTGGCCCAAGGGTGGTGCGGGTTCGGCGCCCGGAGGTGGCGCCCGAATGGTGAGGGCGGAGGCTTGCATGTCTTGTCTGGCCGGACGCTCCACCAGCCGGAGATTACAGTGCGTGGCTTTGGCCTCCGGTCGTCAGCTCGGAGAGGCCTCGGAGCAAAGGCTTATCGCGGTGCAGCCCACGTTACAGCTTGCATGGGGAAAAAGCGAAGGCCATCGATTCCTCCACCAGGCTTGTGGCGCACTGCGTCGCGCGCCCACGCCGCCGCCAAGTAACAGTGGGGGCTCGGGCTCATCTGCTCCAGGTCGGCCTGGAGCTTATCGAGCTCGGCCCTTCGATCCTCGACTCTTTCTGCTGCGGAGGAACTCGGCGCGCGAGCTTGGCGTGCTAGTATTCTTCCTCCTGCGCCTTAGTGCGCTGGAGAAAGCCGTAGCCGCGGGGTTACGGTCGGAGTTGGCCGTGCCCGCCATGTTGCACTCACGAGTGCCGTCTGCGGGGTTTGCTCCGTGTTGGAGCTGGGTCGTGGGTGGAAGAATCTTCCAGGCGGCTCGTGGACGAGGCGGCATATGGCCGGCCATAGCCACAGTGTGAGCTCGTGGGAGGCGGCGTGGTCGTCCTCCAGAGCCCTCAGTACTACCGCCAAAGGCGGCGGCGCTCGTTGGGCTCCGGCACGAGGCTGCGGGGGCCTCAAGCGAGGCCGCGAGGTTGTCGGAGATGGAGCCACGCCTTCGGCGAGCCACGGTCTCGATGGCGATGGGGTGGCGCGAGCCCACCCGTTGGAGTGGCTATAAAGTCGAGGGAGCCGATGCGGATTCGTCCCCCCGATGTAGACACGCCGTCGCCGGTGAAGAAAGCCATCAGGGAGATGAAAAGGAATCCGGAGATGTCGATGAAGACGCGCGAAGCCCCTACAGCGCGCGCCAATGGCGTTCGAGCACGGCAAGTAAATTTGTAAGTCAAAGGGGCCACGCGTTCCCAATCCCTGAATAGTTAGACTCGAGAGCCCAAGGTGTATACTGGTTCGGGCCGAATGTCCCTACTCCAGTTCGTTCGGTGGTGTTGTATTGCCTTAGGCGCAGATGGCTGCATAACGTTTTACAAATGAGAGCAGAGGGTTTGAGCACAGGAGTGTTCGCAAAGGCCTAGCGAAAAGAGGAGATCTTTTTGGTGCCCCACTCCCAGAAGCCCCTGCCTCCCTTTATACAACTGGAGGGCAGGTTACATGGGAAGTTGGGAGAGGCGGGAGAAAAACCTACAGCAGGAGCATTAGTCTTTCGCTTTGGTGATGGGTCGTGGCGGTTTAGCCTGTTGGGTCATTAACCACAAGTGGCGAGGCGATTAGGCTCTTCTTGAAGGCGCGCACTGCCTTCTGTGAACTCGACGATGGTTGGCGTTGCGGTCGCGTAACGCGTTGGTACGCCTCGGGAGGCGTGCCTTCGTGTTGTACGTGGTCGTTGATGGGATCGAAGCTCGACTTCAGCGACCATTTATGCCATCTTGGGAAAGAGCCACCGCTCTGTACTATCACTTTGATTGTCCCGCCGCAGGCGCGTGGCGTAGACTAGCGGAGGCTTTGACCGTGGCCCTTGGCGAGGTTGCCTTAATTTGGTGGTCGAAGGATCCCGACCGCCGCGGGGTCGGAGCCTTACTTGGTCGGGGGCGCTAGTCTGATCGGTCGGGAGGCGTCCTTTGTGGTCCCACGGGTCCTTTGGTCGGTAATGGGCTTGAGGTAGCACGCTTGTTGTCTGAGTCGTTGGGGTACCCCGGTATGAGTATTCGTCAGGAGGGATGCCTCTTTCTAAGGTTTTTTTAAGACAGCAAAAACCGTGAATTAAATAGATGGGTTAAAGAAGTTGTGAGGTACAAGGTGTAGAGGCTGCACCTAAAGAAAGAAACACAGGCAGGGAGAGAAGAAAAACAAGAAAAAATAAGAAAAGAAAGAGGGAGGAAATTCTAAGTATGCCCTTGAATGAGGCTGCCTAGATGTGTCACTCCTGCCGTAGACCAGGCTGCAGCCTCATCTTTGATGGACTGAAAAATCTGTTCGTGAGTTGCCCAACATCTTTGAAAAATTCGGTTATTTCGCTCTTTCCACCATTGCCAGCATGTCAGAATAATAAGCGTTTTGACCCCTTTTTTGGTGGTAAGAGCAGTGACACAGCGAAGATTCCACTCGTGTAGGTGCGAGGATGTCTCCCATTGTTATGGCTGAAGGGAAGGTATGCAGACCCATTGAGCAATGGAAGTCCACATTCGTCAGACCTGAGGGCAGTCTAGGAATAAGTGCTCAGTTGTTTCTAGGCTCCTACAGCACATATAGCAGAAATACTGATTTGGCCAACCCAAGTGTAAGCGTTGCGTACATCCATAGCCGGGTTTTGTTGTGCAAGCCAAAGAAGACCTTACAACGAAGTGGCGCTTGTGCCACCAAATTGTGGTATGAAAAGGTCTTGTTGTACTTCCATTGAACTGAAAGAGATATGTCGAGGTAGCCGAGTAGACACCGTTGGCGGCAGGCGTCCATATGATAGCATCCTCCAATTCTAGCCGAAGAGGCATTGATCGAATGTTGGACCATAGGTAGCGTATTCCCTTAGGAGCTATGGGTGAGGTGATGGGCGATGTCACGGATCAATTGTTATTTTGAAAAGCATTGGCCACAGATCTAGTTTTCCTTCTAGAATGTTTGTAAAGGTGCGGAGCGAGCTAGCGGGCGCTTTGCCATGTAACCATTTGGAGGTCGAAAGTCGCCCTCGGCCATTGTGAATGACAGTTTTAGTGGCTGCCATGAAGAGTTGTTGGTCTACCCAGTCACATGGTGTGGGTAAATCAGCCCAAGGTCTCTTCGGGCTTGTGATCCTTAACCATAGCCAATGCAATCTGAGTGCTCTTGCGAACCTATGGAGGTCCAGTACTCCTAGGCCCCCCAGGTTGAGGGGTCGGCAAACCGTTGTCCAATGCACTTTGCAATTCTCGGTGTGAGCAACCGAGCTGCCAGCCCATAGGAATCTCCTCCTTATCTTGTCGATATCTATGATAAATTTCTTGGGCACATTAAGTGCTGTCAACACGTAGATCGGGATAGAAGTGAGCACTGACTTGACCAGTGTTAGTTGTCCACCCAGTGGGGCGTGATTTGCCTGCCATGACGCCAGACGTCGCGCCACCTTATCTAGGGTAGGTTGTAAGTGGACCCGCCGCGGCTGACCCAGTGCAACCGGCATTCCCAGATAAGTGGTTGGAAAATGTGTGACTGCGCCTGTGAATGGCTGAAGGATGGTGTCCAAGTCTAGGCCGTGACACTGGATTGCAGCTATGGAGCTCTTTTGTATGTTGATCCGCAATCCTGAGGCTTCCCCAAAGTCATGTACGATAGTAAGGACAACGTGCAGCTCCTCCCTAGCCGGGTTTAAGAGGATGACAGCATCATCCGCGTAAAGGGAGAGTCGAAGCGATGGTGCGCAACCTTTTAGGGGTGTCAAGATCCTGTCATCGGTGGCCTTTCTTAAAATTTGGTGTAGCGGGTCTATGGCCAATATGAAAAGATATGGCGACAGTGGGTTGCCCTGGCGAAGACCTCGTTGGTGGACGATTGCAGCCCTAGCGTCCCATTGTGCAGGACAGATGATGAAGAAGTCACAAAAGCAGCGGACAGCCAGCGGCGCCATCGATTCCCGAAGCCTCACTCTTGTAGGAGTCCGAGAAGATATTCCCAAGATACTGAGTCAAAGGCTTTCGATGTCGGCTTGAGCATTAGGACCGGGGTTCGCGTTCGGTGGTAGTGTCTGTCGATTTTGAATGACCAGGAAATTGTCCTGAATACTCCGGCCTTTGATGAATGCAGTTTGGGAGGCTGAAATGAGCGAGTCAATGTGGGAGGACATGCGGAGTGCCAAAACTTTGGATAGGATCTTTCCCACTGAGTGGATAAGACTGATAGGCCGGTAGTCCGCAGGCAAGGCCGAGCCCCCTTTTTTGGGCAACAGAGAGATGGATGCAAAGTTGAGAATGGCGAAAGTCAAATTGGGGCATTCGTGGAAGTTGTGAAGCGCAACCATGATGTCCGACTTAATGACATGCCAGCAGTGCTCGTAAAAAGCCGCAATGAATCCATCTGGCACTAGTGTCTTACCGGGCGACAATTGACCAATGGAGTGCAAAACCACTTCCTCTATCTTGTGAGCACATATTCTTTTTGCCCAAAGAGAAGAGAAATGCTTAGAAAAGAATCGCTCCTTGTCAGTGTGTGACGTGGCCATACCATGTTCATCCTGTAGCGATTGAATGTAATTCTTTCGGCGGCGGCCGTTGGCCTTCAAATGGAAGAAACAAGTATTTGTGTCTCCCTCCTTGAGCCAGGTGATTTGAGAGGCCTGTCTCTTGTGTGCCCTCTCAACCGTGGCTAAGCCAGTGACCCTGATCTTTAGTACTTTGCAGAGACGTAGCTCAGCCTAGGAGAGTTCCCTCGATTCCTGAGCCTCATCGAGGCGTTGAATGATGGCATTTGCCATAAGGAACTGTTGAGACACGTCACTGAAAAGTGAGCTACTCCAGGCGCGTAAAGCCGTAGCAGTCGCTTTTAGTTTGTGTGCCAGTCACTTGAAAGGGTTTGTGTGTACGGTCGGCGCCTCCCAAGCATGCTGGACGACCTATTTGAACTTTGGGAGACAGATCCAGAAGTTCTCCAACTTAAAGGTCCAGGGCCTAGCAGGTCCGTGGGCGGAAGATAGCAGGAGAGGGCAGTAATCAGACATTTAAGAGGAGAGAGCTTGGAGCAAATGATCTGAGAAGAGGATGTCCCAATCATGATTGCAGAAAACACGATCGAGTCTGACTAGAGTCGGGTCTTCCCGCTCGTTGCTCCAAGTGTACCTTCGGTTCTGCAGCGGTATTTCGCGAAGTGCACAGTGATTAATAGTGGCGCGGAACTACGCCATCAATCGACAGTTTTAATTGGAGATGTTTTTGTCTCTTGCTTCATAGATGACAATGAAATCGCCTAGAACAAGCTAAGGCATCTGTGAGGAAGGAGCAATCGAGCGTAGATCTTGTAAGAAAGTCAGCTTTTGTTGTTCACATGTCAGGCCATAGACCGTCGTCAGGAAGAAGGGGACCTCGGTGGTTCGCGGCGTGACACACACAGTAAGAGAAAAGGCCCGTGTGACTGGGTTGGTAACTTGGACCTTGTCATCATCCCAAAGCAGTAGAATCCCACCTCTGACACCTTGCGCTGGTAAGTAAGAAGCTGAGGCCATGTGTTGCCCTCCAATCTGTTGGATGGTGGTTTGATCCAAAGATTGCAGCTTGGATTCCTGTAAACAAGCGATCGTAGGCCGAATTTGTTGTAGTGTCTGCCGCACCGTGGCACGTCTGGCCAACGCATTGAGACCTCGGACATTCCAGGATAGCACATTGCAGTCAGTCATAATGTATTGACCATATCACTAACAAACCAGCGGAGAAACCAGGGGACAAGGGAGACAGTCTTTGCATGCAAGGATTTACTAAGTGAAGAGCTGCTGTTGCAGTTTTGACGCAAAATTAACAGTAAGTGATGGAAGCAAAACACAAACGGACTAGATCCCCCAGTGCACTGATAGGCCATTGACACAAATTGGAAGGAGGTTAGGAGGACGACACATATCCAGCCTTGCTGAGCATAAGGCAGAGTCGAAATGAAGCAAAAGACATGTAGCATAGACATCTTGCTGAGTAGCACTACGCAGCTCGGGTTGCTTGACTGCAAAAGCCTATCCTTAGGCGTCTCCATCGTGTTGGTCCCCCCAGAGAAGGACCCAATGGCCTGCATGGCTTGTAGGGTGTGCTGATCAATACGGCAGATGTTCTCCAAGGCTGCTATGGTGTCATCAGACAGTGGTTTGTCGAAGGGGCTGACGAACTTCTGCACGGCTTGGGGTGGCACCTCTTTGGTGTTTGGTGAGCAAAAGCCCAGACGTCGTGCGAGAAGCTGTTGCGCCATCTTCGCTTGCATCACCTCCTAGGCTTTGAAGCAAGTCATTGGTGCGCCTTGGCCTAATCTTGTGACAAAGACCGCAGCGCCGAACCGTTCCTTGGTGGCATCATTGATGTGGTGAAGATGGCAGAGCCTAGGGGCTGGAAGCATCTCCTGAGTCGGTTTGGCGAAGGCCTCCTGCAAGAAATGCTGGACGCAATTGTCGTTGTTCCCGTCGTGAGCGTACAAGATTTCCCCATGCTAAAGCGGAGTGTTAATGGGGCGTTGGTTGATGCTTGGACCAACATCAACACGTGCGGACGCAAGACCATTGAGTAGTGCCGCCAGAGCGTCGGCATGTCGGCATCGCATCTTTGGATTGTGAAGCCATCTAGGTCATAGTTGAGGGGGCCTTCACTGTGGTTGGACGACCGTAGGAGGCTCCGGTCCGGCAGCTGAGCGCCGCCTGGCTGGTTTGGCTTGCAAGGCAGTGCCAGCACGACAGAGGAGGCTCCAACATAGACTTCCCAGTAGAAAAAGCATTACCTCTGGAGTGAGGTGAGGCAGGCAAGGATGAAAAAGAGCCTGGCGATCTCTGAGCCACCCGGCAAGGAGCATCAGATTTGAAGGTCGCATCTTCCAGCATGGGATCGTGCCAAGCATCGGGTGAGGTGAGCAGTTCTTTTTTTTAAAGCAGCGCCATCAGGAGGTGGAGGTCGCGGTCTAGCTGTGACAGTACGAGAGACTGACGGTTCCATTGTGCAGGTGGGGAAAAGTCCATTGGAACAACTCCCTGAGAGGAGATTTTTGCACGCACAGGCAAGCCGGAGCGGTGGCGTTCGGGGAGGCTTGGTTGCCTTTGCAGCGGTTTGTCTTGGCGTGGATAGCCTCGGCAAATATCCACCTGAGTGGAGGTCCTGTCCAGGTTCTCAGATGACCTGGTGCGATGTCGTGTAGCAGGGCGTGCCTTCTTCTGTCCTGGTGAGGCACTAGGCCGGCCACACTCCACATCCTGCGGCTGGCCATCAGCCACATCAGCATTGCCACGGTGATGAGGAGATCGAGTGTGGCGGCTGTGCTGATCGCGATGAGGCGAGCCCTCATGGGAACGGTTCCGTCCCAAGGACCGACCCGTCGAGGAGCAGCTTCCGTGGCAGTTGCGGCTGCGCCAGTGGCGATCACGGTCTTCCCTGTGGTCATCATCTTCTAGAGGGTTTCTGCCACGCCTGTCACCCAGCCGGCAACGCAAGTCGGACCGACGGGGTGGCTGTGGCGGAGGGTTCCCATCGACGACGCCCAATGTCCAATCGTACGAGCGGGTTTTTGGCCAGTCTTGGTCGCCCGTGTGCAGGTTCGGCGAGAAGTCTTCAGAAACATCGAGGACTCGAGGTGGACGAGGACTTCTTGCGAAGTGCCCTCAGGCGGTTCTGAGCACAGCGACGAGGTGTGTGGAGCACCATGCCATGCCCGCAGCGCTCTCCCACTGCGATCTTTGCAGAAGGTTGAGACAGAGATGCTTTTAGGAATGACATTAGGACTGGAGACCCAGACCCATACCCGAAAAATGTTTGTGGCCTCACAGTGCCGCGACCGCCAGTTGATGTGGTCAAAGCAACACCAAGCTCGGAGCACTTCTGCCGCGGCGCTGGAGTTCCAAGCATTCAAGGGCAGCCCTTCTAGCCTGATATGTGCCAGGACGAAGAGGTTGGAGACAATGGCAGCATTGTCTGGAATCCACGGTTTGATGTCGTAACCACACCCGTCATGGCCAATATGCTTTGCACGGACCGCTGCATTCCGTTGTGCCAAAAATTCAAAAAATGCCAAGAAGTCTTCCGGGCAGTGTCGAGTGACTCGCATATTAACCCACAGAATGGCGAGCTTGGACTCAATCGCTTTGGCTACCTTGAAAGTGTTGGCAGTATTGGCGGAAGATCTATCCCCAGTGACCGTGAGGAGAATAGCGTGCTGGCTAAGCTTGGCCGCTTCGTCCGCCATTGCTTGAGTGGCTGTGAAACAGCAGAGAGCACGAGCCGACCGATTTTTTGGGTAGCTGAAGGTAGCCATGAGAGGGCGGTGTTGCACTACGGTGCGAAAGAATGCCTGATGGCCAAAGCGCTTGCAAGAGTAGCACCGAATGGGATCTCTGCAACTCTTAGCTTTGTGGTTAGGAGCTAGACAACGAAAGCATTTTCCTCTAAGAGCTGAGAGGCGAGCTGTGTTATAAGTCCTGCGATTCCGAGCTGATTGCATGCGAGCCGGTGAGAAGCGGTAATGACAGAGTGAATTCCCGGCTAGGTCGGCGTAGGGACGTCTTCTCCACCAGTGCTTTGGCTTGACTGCTTGCCAAGCCGAGGATTGAACTCTCGGAGAGGGGTGAAGAGATTCGAGAGAAGTAGCTGGTGCAGGCTTACATAAGACATGCAGATCGGTCTTATCACATCTCCTGAGGAGATTCGGTGGAAGATCTTCATAAGGACTAGCAGGATGGTTTGCTGCAGCCGACTTGACGGACGAGGCGGGGGGTTGGGTAGGAGTAACTCCAGAGCTATCGCAGTTAATGCCTGGAGAGGCGATTCCGAGACATGAGAAAGGCATCGAAGGCCCGACGCTTGGTTGGAAAGCTCAGTAGTCTTCGCCCCATTCTGGGATTGTTGAAGTGGTGTGTGCGGCCATGCCCCCAGTAATCCCCTATGTACAGTGCCCAGAGTTGGTGTGAAGGTAGGTGCGTACCAAGGTTTAGCGAAGGGGCGACTCAAAGCGCGAGGCTTGGTGGAAGCAGTGCGCAGGAATCGACATCCAAGGATCAAGCTCTTCAAAATCCTCCATGGATCCCCAATCAAGCTTTTCAGCCCTTTCGCTGGAGCCACTCCAGGAGATGAAGGTTTGGGGGATTTGAGAGGTAGATCTGAGCAAGGCGTGGCATCGGAGGGAGCTCAGGAGGCTGTGGAGTCGGGCGATGGAGCCGGAGCGGCCGACCGCCGTTGGGAGTGGCCGCCGAGGTCGGAGCGATCGTTGGCGTGAGAAACGGTCGGGGTTGCTTTCGAGAGCGCCATCGCTCGCTACTTATGAACTCTTCAGTTTTCAATTGCAGCCTTCTTCATTGTCAGCAAAATCTTTCCCCTTTCTAAGGTTGGTAGTAAGGTTTTAGGGTTTTCTTGTGTGCTCATTTGTAAGCTTTGCCTACCTGTTAGTATGGCTTTGTAAACCTTCCAATTTATGTAATACAAATTTTATTTTCTCTACTATTCTAAAATTTATATTCAACATTTAATTTCTGTACTTTAAATTCTTGCAAGTTTGTTTCGCCTCCCCTCCTAATTGTTTTTGGATCTTTTGCAGAGGATGAATGATTGATAGATGAATCTTTGTTAGATCATATCCCAATCATCTAGACAAACTTTGCTTCAAACTTTGCAAGAAATCGTTCTTTGAGCTTGAGAAGAAAGATTTAGTATATCGTATTATATGCTTGTTTTTCTCTTCTTCGTGCTTGCTGTGACTTGTGGGAGGCTATCTAAGATCATCTTACTCATCAAAATCCCATGAGCAAGCATATGATGAAGTTCTTGATTTTTGGTTGGCTCTTCTTGTCCAGTAGATAGGAAAAAATATTTGGGATCATTCACCCCCACATCGCTGTTTGGGTTGCTTGCGGCACATGTGAACTGTGCACGATTGTCTGGTTGTCTTTTTGTTCATGAAACTAGAGATGAATTTGAATTGGAATTATTGTGCAGGTTTATGTCACTTTATTCATACTACATCCATAATTTTTTTTTGATATTTTTGAAACATTGCATCATACTTTTTCACTATTTCATTGGGCACCAAAACTGCATTCAACCTCGATAAACACCATCAAATAGCCGATCCCAGATAGGGTGTGGTTGGTTGTTCACACGATTCTCAGCCAGGGATGGTAAAAATAAAATTAGCCGCAACGAATGGGTTTAGCTAAGCATGTACTAGTGCAGATTACATGCTGTTTTGCTATTTCATTGGACACCAAAACTGCACTCAACCTCGATAAACACCACTGAAATAGCTGACTGTCTGATATAGGGTGTGATTAGTTGTTCCCACGATTCTCAGCCAGGGATGGTAAAAATTAAATTATCCCAACGAAAAGATCTAGCTAAGCACGTACTAATATGGATTACAGTAATCCTCTCAGAATGACACGAGAACGTCGCTGTTTTTATCTTTATCTCTATTACTTATAAATAGAGTTTGTGGCGACGGTCCGTTCTTCCGTCCCTCCACCCGCCGTAGCAGGCAACCATCCTTTTAAAAAAAAATCAGCTGCATTTTATCCGCAGCATTTTTCGACGACAAACTCCGGCTCCATTCCAGTTAGTTGGGGTGCTCGCGATCTCGCGGCGATCGGAGCCATGGGAGGGAGAGCATCCGGCCGGCCGCCAAGGCCGCTGTGATCGGCAGCTACCGCTCCGTCGCCTCCGTCCGCTGCGCCATCCTGCCGTCCTCGTCGTCCGCCTCCTCTGCCGCCACGCTCGACCTCTGCTGTCATATGGGTTTGACAACATCGACAAATGGGGTCGGCCATTTCCTGACCCCCAAAGATTCCCATCGTCTAAAGGTGGTAAAGGGTTCAGGCGAATTGCCGATGAGATTCATGAAATGGGCTTGAAATTCGGCATCCATTTGATGAATGGGAGCACACCCATCTTGGACATTGACACGGTACTGATCGATCTTCGTTTGAAAAGCTATTATAACTAACGCTATAGATGACAATCGCTTCTGTTATGGAATTAAGATAATTCCTTCACTTTTTTATTTGAGAAGTTCTACGATGTTTCTCTCTCCTTTTTCACTGAGTGCTTAAACTTTCTTCTTATCGGTAATTGACTTGTTGATAGCATTATATTGTATGGAAATTTCAGACTGTATGCACAAAAATGAATATTTTACTCTGTGATGCAGATTTTAGATTGAGCCCTAGAAAAGCATATACTAATGATATCAGATCTGGGGCTGTGTAGATAATGCTGTTGGATTTTGAATGCACCATTATATTTTTACAGATAGACAATGTACTTTTAGAGGAAACTACAGTATATTATATCGTTCAGTCCTACCTACAAATCTCTGTTTTACTCTTCATATATATTGCTTTATTGCTAATACAAAATTTTCTGTACTTTAACATCTAATGCTTTGAAACATATGGCGAGCATGGAAACATTACCTGCATAGTTCCATTGAAACATTGTTCTATCAGGTTACACTGTTTCGTTTTACTATTTTACCTACAAGATTAAACCGAGGTTCTATCTTAAATTTCGAAGTCATGGATGAAAGCTTCTATATTGAAATTCTTAGCGCACAATTTTTCTATCCTTTTCAGGGAAAAGCCTATATACAGGACGGCAGAAAATGGACAGCTCGTGATATAGGCCTCACCCATAGAACTTGTGCATGGATGTCAAATGGATTTATGAGTGTAAATACAGATACGGGAGCAGGACGAGCCTTCTTAAGATCTCTCTACCGACAATATGCCGATTGGGGTGTCGATTTTGGTACTCCAACCTACACTTCATTCTAGCCACATCATTATGAAATTCGGAAGCAACCCTTACTTCTCATGTGATGCTAGAAATTATATTTAAACAAATGGTCTCATAGTGTGCCATCCTGTTCTGTTTTCAGTGAAGGTTGATTGTATCTTTGGCACGGATTATAGCTCAAAGAGATCATCGCTATTTCAGAGGTAGAGATAACTCGCATCCTGAATCGCTTGCACTTTCCGGATGAGCTAATTAACACATTGTTGCAGATCCGAAGGAGCTTGAGCGCCAGCTTGTCCCGTCCATCTCACCAGGAATCAAGTCACTCCACCTTGGCCGAGGCATAAGTGAGCGTGTTGACATGTACAGGATAACAGGAGATGATTGGGACAACTGGAAAGATGTTCGTCCGCATTTCGATGTGTCGAGGTAGCTTAAGTGCATATCGATAACTCGAGTTATACATTGGTTATTTTGTTCTTTGGGTTGCATATTTGATCTTTTCGGTAAAAATCAGATTATATCTTCTTTCCCATTTGCATATAATACATAGTTCCTTCGCTGCTGCGAATAAGATCGGGCCACGGATTGCGAGGAAGATCTTGGCCGGACTTAGACATGCTTCCATTTGGCAGGCTTACTGATGCAGGTAATGATTCATACCATAACTTTGTGGTAAAGTTTGTTAATACTTGTTCTCCTGTTGCATCCAACAGTTGTTGGCAGTAGAGCAGAATCTTAATTTCGTTTTTGAATGCACATCTCAGTGCCATTAGATAAGTAATGTATCCATCATGGGCACCAATGAGGCAATGACTAATAAATATGCAATGAATTGCTTTGATGGTTATATTACATGTTGATCATAGCAGATGCTTCCTGGGATCTGTAAAATGGTTTAATTTAATTAATTCATGTTTGCCTACCATATCTTGAAAACCACAACTAGTAAATATTATATTGATTTATTGAAGTCCCATCTTCGTATGATTCATCCACTTGAAGGTTTCTATTGATAATCGTGGCAGTTACTGTATATCTGTGTCTCAAAAGTAGAGATGCTAATCCACTTTGTTGATGAATTCCCAGATTTCATGAAGTGTTGGTTATTACTAAAATAAGTAATAGTAACCTTACATTTCATACAGGTGTTAATCAGGGCCCTCATAGAAATACTAACCTTACATTTGACGAACAGAGAACACAGGTTTGCACTTGATGAAACCTATGTCAATTTGTTCATAGTGCAACTGAAAGCTGTGACTAAATTTTTTGCAACTGACATGGCCTTGCAGATGCTGCTTTGGTCAATGGCTAAATCTCCTCTCATGTATGGAGGAGACTTGAGGCATCTTGATGATACTACATTCAACCTAATTACTCATCCTGCCTTATTGAAAATAAACCACCACAGTAAAAACAACATGGAGGTAACTAAATACATTCAACCTAATTACCCATCCTACTGCAACATATTGAACGGCAAGCTGACTAATGGATATTCTCAGTTCCGTCATATTCACAGTGAAAGGACATCAGAATCTGATGAACAATCCGGTCTATTGAAGTCCAGCTACCAGGTGAACCTGACAAATAATGATGGCATGGTTCTTGGTCTCACTACCTGCAGTGATGAGAAAGCAAAAGGATGGTACAATTTCTCACAAGATGGGAATTCAGATCATATATGCAAGAGCTATGGAATGCAGGATAACACAAATGTCTCATTTTGCATGGTCAAAACGACAGCTCTTCCAACATCATCGTAAGTGTGATGCAACCACACAATTTATGAACTGATAAGCACCAATTTTGTTATTTGTATGATCACATCTTCTGCTCTGTAGGGGTGAAATTATCTTGAACAATGAGGAAGACAAAGAGAAGTTTCATCTGGCAGGCACAGGCACTGATAATGGTTGCTTGGATGCATCTGTTAGTCGATGGCGGACGTCCTCGTCCTCAGAAAATCAAACTCCCATGTTCTTGAGATGCAAATGGCATGCAAAGCAGGTAAAGCACACGCAGTTTACTGAAACAGTTCTTGATTGGATGACTATGTTTCATAATCGTTTTAGTCATGAAGTTGCTTGATTCGATTAGATTTCTTGCTAGCATAAAAATTGTTTGTTGTCCATTTAACTTAGGCAGCAGAATTTAGAACATGATTGATCATATACTGCCAACAACTGCAGATGTGGGAGCTAACAGAAAAGGGACACCTTGTCAGCAGCTACTCGGGATTATGTGCTACAATGCAATCCAGGAAGGAAGGAGGTATATGGTACTTCATACTGATTTACTGCAAACTAATCACCTTTTTTATGTAATCAGCACGCATTTTTTTATGCAGCAGAAGATACTACTGCTGGAGCACGAGCATGGATAGCAACTGGCAACAGAGGTGAGTGATTTATCTTTTCCACGGGAGACTGTAAGAATTGGACTAGTTCTACGAGCGACAATTATGATATTCTGTGCAGAAATTTTTTTTTTTGTCGCAGTTGCGAGTTGCTACTGTGACAATTGTTCTTGATAGACTTCATCACTGCTAGATTGAATTTGCAATCACAAATGGTGAAAGAAACATTAAACAGAGTAACATTAGTACTTTATTTTTGCTAGTGCTTTGTGTTTTGTACTCACAATTCAACTAAATATTTTGCAAATTGCAAGTGCTGGAGGCAGCATGCATTTTGATTCTTTCAAGCCAATACACGCATGGTGAATATATTTTTTACCTCACTAAAACTTCTTATTCCGTGGAGCAGGAGAGATCTACCTCGCCTTCTTCAATCTCGACTCCACTATCAGGAAGATCACTGCAAGGTTATCAGATCTGGAGAAGATTGTTGGGACAAAGTTGGTAAGGAAACATTTGTGCAGCATCACTGAAGTTTGGAGCAGGAAGAGCCGGAGTCTGGTGAAAGGGAATATTTCAGCAGTGGTGAACTCACATGGCTCCATGTTGTTTGAAATCCTGTGTTGAGACTGCACAGTCTCCAATTACCATGTGAATATCTTGTTAGCTTAGTATGATTTGGTGTAAATCCTACGGCTAGCCTGTTCCTTTGTAGAACATTTTAATAAAATAAGCATTTTCAATGATATTCTTAAGAATGCATAACTGAAGATCATAACAAGATGCATTAACACCAGACAGCAGTAATAGTATCGAAGAAAACTGCATGCAGCAATAAATCTTAGGCAATTAAGCAAATAATCAAGCTGGACACAATCACAATAACAGGAGTGCTCAAGAAACCGACTAACATCTAATTAAGTCATTCCAGAGCAAAACCAGGTCACAGGCCATGTTCTAAAAACACTACCACAGTTTTATATAAGTTCACAAGTAAATGACCAGATCTTACAGGAAAATGTCAACTGCTACTAAGAACCTACGCCGTCTTTGTCGTCTTCACCGATGGTGCACCCTTCGTAACAATAGGTGAATAGTGGAGCCTGTACAAGTTCCATCTAAGAATATAGAGCTGCTGCTACTGATCATGAACATTGGAATCCTGGGCCATCCTTGAGAGTGTTGGGTGCTTGAGGGTGTTAAGATTCCACAAGTTCAGAATATCAAATTGTGGGATTCGTGGGGTGAGTGATCAAAGTCTACAAGTCCATCACCAGTCAACGTTGGAGTTGCATAAGTGTTGTTCTCAACGATAGGCCCATTGTTAGTTACCCCTTGCTCAGCAGACGTGGGTGTCAATGGGAGTGGCTGCGCACCTTACTCTTCATAAAGGTTATGAATAGCATCATCCACCACCTTAACAGGTTTGCCACCTCCAGACCATGAATTTTGGAATAACCGAACCCGGCAAGCTTCATTTTGAAACGTGGATCCATCATAACAGCAATTGACAACACAAGGTTGAATCTTTCCGCACTGTCAAACTTCTCATAAATACCATTGGCAATGCTACTAAAAATTGGATCATGACGAGCTATGGGATTTGAAAGTCGTAACATCTTAACCTAAATTTTGCTCAATGCCCAGTCTAGTGAAGGTTGATGCTCAGATACCATTTGTAACACCTAACTCAAAATTTACTCAATGCCCACCCCACCCATAGAATGACCCGCCATGCATAGTACTCCACTTACACTTTCGATCTCGTTACGTGTAAAGTGGTTAATCCAGAGTTGATATGTTTGGACCCAATATGCATTATATACTACTACAACCCACTCTATGCAAGCAATATGGGACTAATCTACCACCACTTCATATGGGCTTTTATATTAATAGGTCAGTACTACAAAAGGTCAAGCTGAATTTTGCATGCCTCATGGAAAAAGATGTTCGCAGTTGGATTTGTTTCTAGTGTGATGCTATGTGCAGAGAAATAGAGTAGCTGCAGGTAACTACATTCCTCCGTTCCTCTGCCGGAGGAGCTTCATTGTAATTATTATCGCATGTCGCCAACATGGTGAATGGTGCCTATAATCCAATGCAATAGCAAAGATAAGGTAGTGAAGGACCCAAAAACGACTAGGGGTTTTGAATAGGCGCTAAATAAAATTGGCCAAATGAAAACTTTCTCAAAGAACCAAGCTAAAGCCCCAAAAGGTCAAATGGAAGCAAAGAAAATCAATTTTCAGAGAATTTTACCCGGGTTGGTACCTATGATGCACCGACACCGATACATCGACACCTACACGATACCGACACGGGGATTCACTATTTTCCCAAAAATACCGACACGGCGACACGGCTATATATATTAAATAATAATATATATGTATTATTTTCTATTTTTCTACTTGTTTGTCAAATTAAAATAATGTAAAAAATTGAAGTGTAAACTACCAATATGTACCTCAAAGATGATCCACGTCTCTTCATTCTTCAATCTTCATTGAGTCAACTTGCTGCCATTTTCTAAAAATATAGAGTGAAGTAGTGACTACTAAGTACTAAAGTACTACTACTAACTAGCACAACTACTGAGTACTACTACTACTAACTAGCAATCTAGCACACAGCTAATAAGTGATCCACTCGGTTGCAGAGTACTACATCTTTAGAGGAGAAAATGTGGAAATGTATCTTGCATCTTGTGATCATGGTGAAAAATTTGCTAGTTCTTAGGGTCATAAGCACATTTGAACTTTTGTGAGTTTTTCTTGGTTTTTAGAGCATTTGTGGAAAAATTATTCTTTCTTTTTGCTTGCTCTAAATTTTTATCTTGCTAACTTGGTCATAATCTTTGCTTTCTCTTGCATTTAGACCAAGTAAAGCTCTTTCAACTAAAATTGCATTTACTACAAAACAAACTCAATTTGATGCCTTTTCGTGTTTGTCAATATACTTATAAGGGGGTGATTGTGAGACTATGTGGAGGTCAATCCATTGATGTGTGATGAGTATTTAACATTTGTTAGGTTTGTGTCAATTTGTGTGAGTTTATTTTAGTTTAGAAAAGTGAATTTGCAATTTTTGAGTTGAGGTCAGCCTTCCCAGTGAGCTTAAGCGATGCATTTAATTGGGAATTCATACTGTGTTAATTATAAATTGCATATCTTGTGAACAACTATGTGATGGGTTCCCCCTGTTTATGATGGTTGCAGGACTTGGAGCTAGGTTATGGTGAGGTGGAGGAGACTAGGAATAGGCTAGGACAGCTGAGGTCCAGGCGGTCAGGCGACATTGAAGATGACCGATGCTAGGAGTTGCTGCGAACCGGGAGGACAAGTGGACGACTAGGATGCCAACTTGAGCCCTACTCAAGCGAAGAAGGATTGTTGGATCAAGTTTCATGGATGGAGTAGCGGTCAAGTTAGCATAAATGAATAAAACCCGTTAGGACAAGTGGATGGCTAGGATGCCAACTTGAGCCCTACTCAAGTGAAGGAGGATCGTTGGATCAAGGTTCGCGAATAGAGTAGCGGTCAAGTTAGTGTTCTTTTAGGCTACAAATAGAGGAGTGGAGGGATGCCTCTTTCTAAGGTTTTTTTAAGACAGTAAAAACCGTGAATTAAATAGATGGGTTAAAGAAGTTGTGAGGTACAAGGTGTAGAGGCTGCACCTAAAGAAAGAAACACAGGCAGGGAGAGAAGAAAAACAAGAAAAAATAAGAAAAGAAAGAGGGAGGAAATTCTAAGTATGCCCTTGAATGAGGCTGCCTAGATGTGTCGCTCCTGCCGTAGACTAGGCTGCAGCCTCATCTTTGATGGACTGAAAAATCTGTTCGTGAGTTGCCCAACTTCTTTGAAAAATTTGGTTATTTCGCTCTTTCCACCATTGCCGCATGTCGAATAATAAGCGTTTGACCCCTTTTTGGTGGTAAGAGCAGGACACACGTCAAGATTCCACTCGTGTAGGTGCGAGGATGTCTCCCATTGTTATGGCTGGAGGGAAGGTATGCAGACCCATTGAGCAATGGAAGACCACATTCGTCAGACCTGAGGGCAGTCTAGGAATAAGTGCTCAGTTGTTTCTAGGCTCCTACAAAGACATATAGTAGAAATATCGATTTGGCCAACCCCGAGCCGTAAGCGCTATACCGTCCATAGCCGGTTTTGTTGTGCAAGCCAAAAGAAGACCTTACAACGAAGTGGCGCTTGTGCTGACCAAATTGTGGTATGAAAAGGTCTTGTTGTACTTCCATTGAACTGAAAGAGATATGTCGAGGTAGCCGAGTAGACAACGTTGGCGGCAGGCGTCCATATGATAGCATCCTCCAATTCTGGCCGAAGAGGCACTGATCGAATGTTGGACCATAGACTGACGTATTCCCTTAGGAGCTATGGAGTGAGGTGATGGACGATGTCACGGATCCAATTGTTATTTTGCAAAGCATTGGCCACAGATCTAGTTTTCCTTCTAGAATGTTTGTAAAGGTGCGGAGCGAGCTAGCAGGGCGCTTTGCCATGTAACCATGTGGAGGTCCAGAAAGCTGCCCTCCGGCCATTGTCAATGACAGTTTTAGTGGCTGCCATGAAGAGTTGTTGGTCTACCCACCGCATGGTGTGGGTAATCACCCAAGGCCTCTTCGGCTTGTGATCCTTAACCATAGCCAATGCAACTGAGTGCTCTTGCGAACCTATGGAGGTCCAAGACTCTAGGCCCCTGTGTTGAGGGGTCGGCAAACCGTTGTCCAACGATTTTGCAATTCTCGGCGTGAGCAGACGAGCCACCACCCATAGGAATCTCCTCCTTATCTTGTCGATATCTATGATAAATTTCTTGGGCACATTGAGTGCTGTCAACACGTAGATCGGGATAGAAGTGAGCACTGACTTGACCAGTGTTAGTTGTCCACCCAGTGGGGCGTGATTTGCCTGCCATGACGCCAGACGTCGCGCCACCTTATCTAGGGTGGGTTGTAAGTGGACCCGCCGCACCGACCCAAAGGCAACCGCATTCCTGCATAAGTGGTTGGAAAATGTGTGATCGCGCTGTGAATGGTCAAGGATGGTGTCCAAGTCTAGGCCGTGACACTGGATTGCAGCTATGGAGCTTTTTGTATGTTGATCCGCAATCCTGAGGATCCGCAATCCTGAGGCTTCCCCAAAGTCATGTACGATAGTAAGGACAGCGTGCAGCTCCTCCCTAGCCGGGTTTAAAAGGATGACAGCATCATCCGCGTAAAGGGAGAGTCGAAGCGATGGTGCGCAACCTTTTAGGGGTGTCAAGATCCTGTCATCGGTGGCCTTTCTTAAAATTTGGTGTAGCGGGTCTATGGCCAATATGAAAAGATATGGCGACAGTGGGTTGCCCTGGCGAAGACCTCGTTGGTGGACGATTGCAGGCCCTAGCGTCCCATTGTGCAGGACAGATGATGAAGAAGTCACAAAAGCAGCGGACAGCCAGCGGCGCCATCGATTCCCGAAGCCTCACTCTTGTAGGAGTCCGAGAAGATATTCCCAAGATACTGAGTCAAAGGCTTTCTCGATGTCCAGCTTGAGCATTAGGACCAGGGTTCGCGTTCGGTGGTAGTGTCACAATCGATTTTGAATGACCAGGAAATTGTCCCAATACTCCGCCTTTGATGAATGCGCTTTGGGAGGTCAAATGAGCGAGTCAATGTGGGAGGACATGCGAGTGCCAAAA
Organism: Otatea glauca; assembly: GCA_036346275.1. Taxonomy (NCBI): domain Eukaryota; kingdom Viridiplantae; phylum Streptophyta; class Magnoliopsida; order Poales; family Poaceae; genus Otatea; species Otatea glauca. The sequence goes on along the minus strand of JAYEVK010000393.1, from coordinate 42,202 downwards.
CTTTGATAGGATCTTTCCCATCGAGTGGATAAGACTGATAGGCCGGTAGTCTGCAGGCAATGCCGAGCCCCCTTTTTTGGGTAACAGAGCGATGGATGCAAAGTTGAGAATGGCGAAAGTCAAATTGGGGCATTCGTGGAAGTTGCGAAGCGCAGCCATGATGTTCGACTTAATGACATGCCGGCAGTTGCTTGTAAAGCCGCAATGAATCCATCCGCACTAGTGCCTTATCAGCGACAATTGACCAATGGACTGCAAAACCTCTTCCTCTATCTTGTGAGCACATATTCTTTTTGCCCAGCAGGGAAGAGAAATGCCGAAAAAGAATGCGCTCCTTGTCAGTGTGTGACGTGGCCATACCATGTTCATCCTGTAGCGATTGAATGTAATTCTTTCGGCGGCGGCCGTTGGCCTTCAAATGGAAGAAACAAGTATTTGCGTCTCCCTCCTTGAGCTAGGTGATTCGAGAGGCATGTCTCTTGTGTGCCCTCTCAACCGCGGCTAAGCCAGTGACCCTGATCTTTAGTACTTTGCGGAGACGTAGCTCAGCCTAGGAGAGTTCCCTCGATTCCTGAGCCTCATCGAGGCGTAGAATGATGGCATTTTCCATAAGGAACTGTTGAGACGCGTCACTGAAAAGTGAGCTACTCCAGGCGCGTAAAGCCCTAGCAGTTGCTTTTAGTCTGTGTGCCAGTCACTTGAAAGGGTTTGTGTGTACGGTGGGCGCCTCCCAAGCATGCTGGGCGACCTATTTGAACTCTGGGAGATGGATCCAGAAGTTCTCCAACTTAAAGGTCCAGGGCCTAGCAGGTCCGTGGGCGGAAGATAGCAGGAGAGGGCAGTAATCAGACATTTAAGAGGAGAGAGCTTGGAGCAAATGATCTGAGATGAGGATGTCCCAATCATGATTGCAGAAAACACGATTGAGTCTGACTAGAGTCGGGTCTTCCCGCTCGTTGCTCCAAGTGTACCTTCGATTCTGCAGCGGTATTTCGCGAAGTGAACAGTGATTAATAGGGGCACGGAACTACGCCATCAATCGACGGTTTAAATTGGAGATGTTTTTGTCTCTTGCTTCATAGATGACAATGAAATCGCCTAGAACAAGCTAAGGCATCTGTGAGGAAGGAGCAATCGAGCGTAGATCTTGTAAGAAAGTCGGCTTTTGTTGTTCACATGTCAGGCCATAGACCGTCGTCAGGAAGAAGGGGACCTCGGTGGTTCGCGGCGTGACACACACGGTAAGAGAAAAGGCCCGTGTGACTGGGTTGGTAACTTGGACCTTGTCATCATCCCAAAGCAGTAGAATCCCGCCTCTGACACCTTGCGCTGGTAAGTAAGAAGTTGAGGCCATGTGTTGCCCTCCAATCTATTGGATGGTGGTTTGATCCAAAGATTGCAGCTTGGATTCCTGTAAACAGGCGATCGTAGGCCAAATTTGTTGTAGTGTCTGCCGCACCGTGGCACGTCTGGCCAACGCATTGAGACCTCGGACATTCCAGGATAGCACATTGCAGTCAGTCATAATGTATTGACCATATCACTAACAAACCAGCGGAGAAACCAGGGTACAAGGGAGACAGTCTTTACATGCAAGGATTTACTAAGTGAAGAGCTGCTGTTGCAGTTTTGACGCAAAATAAATGTCGGCGTTTCGAGCACCGGCAAGTAAATTTGTAAGTCGGAAGGGGCCGCGCGTTCCCTCTCCCTGAATGGTTAGACTCGAAAGCCCAAGATGTATACTGGTTCGGGCCGAATGTCCCTACTCCAGTTCGTGTGGTAGTGTTGTATTGCCTTGGATGCAGTCGTCTGCACCACGCTTACAAGGGAGGGCTGAGGACTTAAACACGAGAGCGTTCACCGCCCGCCAGAAAGACTTAGCGAGGAGGATCTATCTCTATCCGTGTGTGCGTGTCCTCGTGTATGTATGTCTCTCCCGAAGGACCCTGCCCCCCTTTATATAGGCGGGAGGGGCAGGTTACATCGAGAATTGGGAGAAGGAAGGAAGGAGAAACCTAGACTAGGAGCCCTAGTCCTTCGTCTTGGTGATTGGTCGCCGTCCGGCCTCGCCCACACCGGGTTTGGTAGGCTTGCTGAGCAGAGCAGTTCGCCGTTTCCTTGGGAAGCAGCGCACCTGCCCTCTGGGAACCTGTCAGGTGCTGATGTTGCGAAGCGTAGCCCTGGCGCTGCCTCGGGAGAGAGCGCGTCCCCATACTTCGTGTGACTGGGCGATGGGACTGGAGTTTTGACTTGGGAAACCCTTGTGCTGCCTTGGGAAGGGGCCACCTGCCCCGCACGGTCACTTCGAACGATCCTGTCCATGGGCACGTGGCCAATAGTCAACGGAGGCCCGACACATGGCCCTTGGTGTAGGTTGCCTTAGCTTGGTCAGGGCTCAGGGGTGTCCAACCTGTGACGAGGGTCGGCGTCCCACTTGGTCGGGACTGCTCGCCCCACTCTGGTCGGGGATGAGCGTCTTTTTGTGGTCTCGCGGTCCCTTGGTCGAGCTGGGCTTGACGCGCCTCGCTTGCCATTCTCGACCGCTCGTACCTCGTATGAGTATTCGCAAGAGAGCTCGAACCCCGAGCGAGTTCGTCAGATACGATCGGGGGTTGAGCCTGGTTGGTGAGAATCTTGGTTATGTGCGGCGACCGGGCCTAGTCGGGTGACCCAACCGGCCTGGTCGGCTGGTCTCAGCCTGGTGTGCTCTAGCGCATCCGGCAGCTGCCTAAGAGTCGTCGAAGGCATTCGAACCGCCGGAAGCTTTTAATTGCTTCATTGCACGCGCCCCGCATGGCTTGGTGCGTCGTGACCATTCGTCTTCTCTACCGCTTCGGAACCCGGTGAAGGGCACTTTGTTTTCCTGCGCTTGACATTTATGCGGAGTCGTTTGACCTTCCTTCCTTCGGGTATATAAGGGCACCACCGCTTGCTTGGATAGTTACCCCCAGCCTTGAGTCTTTTTCGATTCTCCAATGGCTTCGACGCCTCCGCTGGTCTTTGGCTTTGGTGATGATGACAAGATGGAAGAGGAGGATCCTTTGGCTGAGCTCTGGGCTGAGCATGATCAGGCGATGGCTGAACTTTCGGAGGAGGAGGAGGTCGTGGCCCGCGACGTTGCTGCGGTCGACGCGTTGCTCGAGGTTGCTCCGAGGCTTTTCGAGGTGAGAAGCGTCCTCTTAGAGGCAATGGCGCGCGCGCACCGGTAGCCGTCAGTGCGGAGGCACTGATGCAATCAGAAATTTGTGAAATAATACTTGGTGCTGAAATAGCTCCTCGTATTTCACATAGCGTTGTGTAGTGTTTGAGCCTGTCGGCCACCTCATGTAGCATTGTAAAGCTTTGAGCCTGTCGGACAATAATAAAATTTTCCTTTCCTTTATGACTGTTTGTGTCTTTGTGATGAGCTTATCTTAGACGTTTTTTCCCAACTAACCCGGCCCTCGAGGGTTGGCTGTCGGTGAAAGATCGTTCTTCTCATGCGCGGGCAGTCGGACGCCTTTCTCGTATTCACAAATGTTTGTCGGGAGGCTCCGGGTACTCGTTTTAACGTCGTAGCTAGACGCGGCCTTGGTCGGCTGGGACGACCAGATGCCTCTTGGGAGGTTCTGGGGTCCGAGTGCTCGTTTAATGTCGTAGCTAGACACGGCCTCGGTCGGCTGGGACGACCAGATGCCTCTCGGGAGGTTCTAGTGTCCGAGTGCTCGTTTAACGTCGTAGCTAGACGGTGCCTTGGTCGGCTGGGAAGACCGATGCCTCGGAGGTTCCGTGTCCGAGTGCTCGTTTAACGTCGTAGCTAGACACGGCCTCGATCGGCTGGGACGACCAGATGCCTCTCGGGAGGTTCTGGGGTTCGAGTGCTCGTTTAACGTCGTAGCTAGACACGGCCTCGGTCAGCTGGGATGACCAGATGCCTCTCGGGAGGTTCTGGTGTCCGAGTGCTCGTTTAACGTCGTAGCTAGACGGTGCCTTGGTCGGCTGGGACGACCAGATGCCTCTCGGGAGGTTCTGGTGTCCGAGTGCTTGTTTAACGTCGTAGCTAGACACGGCCTCGGTTGGCTGGGACGACCAGATGCCTCTCAGGAGGTTCTGGTGTTTGAGTGCTTGTTTAACGTCGTAGCTAGACACGGCCTCGGTCGGCTGGGACGACCAGATGCCTCTCGGGAGGTTCTGGTGTCCAAGTGCTCGTTTAACGTCGTAGCCAGACGTAGGGCATCCATCCCGAGTCCTCGTCCGACGAGGGTAGCTGCGAGAGGAGTGGCCGCTGTCTATCCCACGTGTACACCCCGTCCGCAGGTGTGGGACCTGGAGGGGGTGAGCGACGCGCGTTTACCCGCGTTGGTTTGAACGCCGTGCTCGTGGAGCTAATAACGGGTGATCCGAGTGGGTCCTGGGAGGTCCCTCCCAAGGGGGACCATTCCGAGCGGACGGTCCAGAGTAGGGTGTCCTGGCCCGCTGTGGGGCGACCCATAAAAAACCTTTCTTTACTCGATCCCAGATCGGACTGGTCGTCCGCCACCCAAAGCACACCGGTCGTCACCCATTGATGGGCTCCGCGAGAGTGTGAAGTATGGTCTCGACACGAGTTAGGACGATTGGGCCGCCACCACCCAACCGAGGCCCACCGGGCTCGCCTCATACTCGCCTCACTCAAATTTCACTGGGGCGGCCTTATGCCCACTTGGTGGGACTGGCCTTCAGAACCCACAGCTTTGGGCTGGGCCCCGGGCGTGAGTCGCCGAGCTCTTTCGCCGCTTTGGGGCAGCAGCCCCGGCCGGGCGCCTCGCGACGCACCCGGGCAACCGCCCCGCCTAAAAGCGAGACCGAGGGTCTCGGGACGGCGCCCAAGGCGGTGTCTTTACGGTTCCTCGCGGTCCCGTCGGGCATAGATGCAGAGGAATTGGGAATCGGCGCTACAGTGCCTAACGCGCGCACGAGGAGGCGCCTGCTCGGGCCGGGCGCCCGCTTGGTTAGGCGTCCGCCGGCTTCTATAAATAGGGTGCGGGGGCGTTCGTGCAAGCCTCTCGCTTTTGCTTTCTTAATTTTCTCGCGCTTGCCTGAGACAAGAAAAGAGACAGCAAGAGCCAGAGGAGAGAGAACCTCCAACCTCCCCTTTTCTCACCTTCTCGCCGTTTCTTCGAAAATGTCGTGGCTGCGGCTCCATCCGCACCAACCGCTACGGCCGGGTGAAGAAGGGGTTCCTACCCCCAGCCGCCTCGGCCAGAGGGCGCCGTCAGGCCGCCGCCGCCGGGGACGGTGAGGTCGTCGTGCCCGCCTCGTTTTATGAGCGTGGGTTCGGGCTCCCGCTGCACCCGTTCATGCGCGGGCTCCTTCACCACTACAAGGCAGAGATACACCAGCTTAACCCTAACGTGGTCCACATCGCCGTCTTCATCACGCTCTGCGAGGCCTTTTTGGGGATTGAGCCCCATTGGGCGTTGTGGAGGCACTTCTTCCAGCCCTGGCTGAGGAAGGACAAGCCCTCGAACGCACCGGCGCCTATTGGGGGTGTGGCTCTCCAGTTGCGCTCGGGGCGCGCAACGGATTATATCGACGTAAATCTGTTGTCATCCAACCAGGGGTGGCATTCCGAGTGGCTCTATGTCAAGAACTTGGGGGACAGCGTCCTGGTCTTCACCAGCCGACTTCCCAAGACGAGGTCCGAGTGGGAATGGGGTGCCGACCGGAAGGGAAGGAGGCGGGTGGAGGTGATAATCGACTAGATCAAGGCTCAGAAGAAGCGGGGTATGACTGGCGATGTCGTTGTGCGCGCATTCATGAAGATGCGCGTGCAACCGATGATGGATTGGCCGCTCCCCATGTTTTGGTTCGAGGGGCCATCCGACCCGGCGAGGATGGTGGAGGAAGAACTCCCTCCGTCAGAGGTCGAGGCGCGGGTGTCCGCCGTTATGGGCGGAGGTGCAACTGAGGCGGTGGGCGGCCACCCTGAGCCGTTTTCGGCCCGGAACCCACCAAACCTGGTAATCCGAATGTAGCCTTTTTCTCCTTTTTCTTTGTTGCTTCCCCCTCAGCTTTCGGCGATCCGTATGACTAAAGTCTCCGCGTTCCCCAGGGGCTTGCCGGGATGGTCTCCCGGGCGTTGCTACCGGGGGAGAAGGAGCTTAGGGCGGAGGCCCACACGAAGTCCGCGCAGATCGAGGCTGCGCGCAAGAAGCGCAAAGAGGAGAAGAGGAGGAAAAGGGAGAAGGAGCGTGCGGCGAGGGCCGCGCGTGGCGAAGACGTGTCCGAGACCACTGCTGCGGGGTCGACTTCCACCGACAGCAGTGGAGGCCGGGACAAGCACCCGTACCGCGGGTACTTGTCCGACTCGCCGACGGTGGCATGCCCGGCGCTGGTCCAACAGGGGCGAAGCGGCTGGTGCCGCTGGCGCCGGCCCCGAGCGGAGACGTCCCCGGTGGAGTCGTCCTCAGGGAAGCGGAGGGCCGATTCGCCCCTGCAAGGGGGGCCGACGAAAAGGGCTCGGCTGCCGCGCGTCCGATCGGCGCAGTAAGTGCCCCCTCTTTTCTTTGGGCCTTGTGACAGTAGGGTAGTTCGAGCGATCACTGATCGCTTGCGGTGCGCAGTGTTTACGCAGGGGCGATCGCGACTGCGACCCCAAGTCTAGCGCTGGCGCGATCGACAGAGACCGATGGAGCACGGGTCGAGGAGACGCCAGTCGGTTTGGTTGAGGTCGAAGCACTGGTGGCGGCAGCGTCGGAGTTGCCGACAGAGCAGGTGGTGGTCTCCGGGCCGGCAGTCGGGACGGAAAGCGAAGCCGTTCCGACCGTCTCTGGCAAGCCAGGTCTTCCTTCCTCGGCCGAGGGTGGTCAGGAGGAACTGCCGTCGCCGCCGGGGAGCCCACCGGCAACGTGGTCCTGCTTCCCGAAGCGACGGTAACGCCGCCGCCCGGGAATCAGCTGGAGGGGGCGGTCCAAGGGTCGGAGCTAGTCCCACCGGAGCCGCAGGGGGAAGTGCCGGGTGACTTCCCTCAGGCGCAAGCCGCTGGAGCCAGCCAGCGGCTCGCTCGCCGCCCCGCTTACACCGACGGCGGGGGACGCCAGATCGGGGGCCACCATCTCGCCGACGATCCGGCGGAGAGCTTCGAGTGGGCGCCCGAGGGCGCTGCTGCCGTGGCCGAGACGAAGTGGATCCAAGAGGATCTGGCTTTTGCTCTCGAGTGTTCCAGCGGAGTGTTGGGCGCGGTTGACGATAAAATTGTTCCAGTTAGCCTGGTAAGTCGGCAAAACTCGTCTTTTGTAGCTTTCGACGGATTCGTCATGGGCTAACGGAGTGTTGTGCCTTGCAGCGCTTGCGTGCACGCTCGGATGAGAAGTCGCAGTTCATTAGGGGTCTACACGGCCGAAGGTTAGCCGCTCCAGAAGAGCGCGACCGGCTGCGCCCCGAGCTGCACGACGCTCGGGAGGCTTTGGGCCGCGAGTAGAAGGCAGCAGAGGAGGTCCGCCAGGAGCTGGCTCGGTCTGCCCAAGCCCTGCTCGACGAGCGCCAGGCGAGCCAGTCCTTGGCGGCGCGGGTGGCGGAGCTTGAGACCCTCTTGGCGGAGGCGAGTGGCGCCAAAGACACCGCCGTGGCCGCGGAGGCGGCCGCTCAGTCGGAGGTGACCCACCTTCGGGAAGAGCTGGACCAAGTTCGGGAGGGCGCCGAGCAAGCACGGCGCGAGCGCGGCGCTGCTCAGAGGGAACTGGCCAAAACCGTGGCCGATCTTCGCGACCTGGCGAGCTCCACGGGCGGTAAGTCCTGTTCCTCCACGTTTTCTGACGCTACCCCCGGTCTACAGAGCTGCTGAAAGACCTTAGCCGCGCCGTGGAGGCGCGAAAGGATGCTCTGGAGGCCCGGGACGCAGCGGTCGTGGCGCGGGATAAGGCGTTGGCGGCGCTCTAGGAGGCCGAGGGAGGTCGGACCGAGCTGGCCGCGGGGTTAGAGGCCCTTCGAAAGGTCGGCCAGGACGTCTGCGACCAAGTGCTCGGAGCCGTGTCGGGTCCGAGCTCGCTCGCCATCGCGCTGGCCCGAGTGCCGGGGCACGTCGAGAGCGTGGTAAGCGAGGGCGCTGCGCTTGGGGCTTCCTCGGCACTGGTCAACACCGTCTCTCATTACGACGGCATCGACCTCGCGGTGGTGAGCAGCGGGGTCGCCGGGAACCGGACGGACGAGGAGGTGGACAAGCTCGAGCTTCTGGTCGAGCCATACGCTCGGGAGATCACCGGCCACATCTCGCCGCAGATTGTCCTCCACAAAGAGTAGGGAGAAATTAGACATATCCCCTTTTTATTGTAAAAGACTATTATATGCAAATAATCTTAAAGCTTTTAGTAAGTTCCGGTTTCTCTCTCCTTTTTTATGCTGTGGTGAGCACTTGACCGACCATAGCTTTAAGGATCATGAGGTCGCCACGTAGGTCGGATCGCTTGCTAGGGAAGGGTGAGGAGGACAGGAACTTTGGCTATGCAGCATTCATGCGCACTTGTGCGGGATAGGAGTGTTCCAAACCGACTAAAGGTCGCTCCGCTCGGGCACTTCCTTCTTCCGCGAAATGCTACTTCGCAACCATAGCCGCTGGGGCGTAGGCCGTAGCATTCGGGTCGAGAGGGTTACCGCTCGGGAGGGACCCCGTGGCTGGTCGAGTCACTGACCCACGTGAGTGCGTGAATTGGCTGTGCTGGCACGGGAAAGGAGTGTTCCCAACCGACCAAAGGTCGCTCCGTTCGGGCACTTCCTTCTTCCGCAAAGTGCTACTTCGCAACCATAGCCGCTGGGGCGTAGGCCGTAGCACTTGGGTCGAGAGGGTTACCGCTCTGGAGGGACCCCGTGGCTGGCCGAGTCACCGACCTGCGCGAGTGCACCTGGCCAAAGGCGACCTGTACGAGGGTGCCAATGGGCAGCCCCCGAGCGTCGCACGGCGACCGGGTGCTCGGAAAAAAGGTAAGGATGGTGCAAGGGACAAGAAAAGGACTTAGGGATAGAATCGTCTTAACTTTTCTATGTTCCACGCGTTGGGGAGGATGTGGCCATCCGCGTCCTTGAGTCGAAAGGTGCCGGATCGGAGAACCTCCAAGACGGTGAAGGGGCCTTCCTAGGGCGGTGAGAGCTTGTGCCTGTCTTTGTTGGCCTGAACCCGGCGCAGGACCAAGTCACCGACGTCGAAGGATCACTCTCGAATCTGACGGCTGTGATAGCGTCGCAGCGCTTGTTGATACTTGGCTGATCGTAGAGTGGCCACATCACGCGCCTCGTCGAGCTGGTCGATGGCGTCCTGTTGCAAGGCGAGCCCCCGAGCCTCGTCGAAGGCTTGTATTCTTGGGGCGCCGTATTCTAAGTCGGTTGGCAAGACACCTCGCACCAACACCATGAAGAACGGTATAAACCCGGTCGCCCGGGTTGGCGTGGTACGTAGGCTCCAGAGGACGGAGGGTAGCTCGGCCACCCATCGTCCCACGAATTGCTTCAGTCGACTGAAGATTCATGGTTTGAGCCCTTGGAGGATCATGCCGTTCGCGCGCTCGACCTGATCGTTAGTCCGCGGATGGGCCACGGCTGCCCAATCGACGCGGATGTTGAAGTCGTCGCAGAACTCGAGGAATTCCTTCCCCGTGAACTGCGTCCCGTTGTCGGTGATGATGGAGTTCGGGACTCCGAATCGAAAGACAATGTCGCGGAAGAAGGTGGCCGCCTGCACCGACGTGATGCTCACGACCGGTTTGGCCTCTATCCATTTGGTGAACTTGTCCACCGCGACAAGGAGGTGGGTAAAGCCCCTGGGCGCCTTCCTGAAGGGCCCGACCAGATCGAGTCCCCAGACCGCAAATGGCCACGTGATGGGGATCGTCAAAGCCCGAGCCGTAAGATGCGTCTCGCCGGCGAAGAACTCGCACCTTTCGCAGTGCGCATAATCGCTCGCGTCGACACGGCGGTCGCCAAGAGAAACCTTGTCAAGGCTTTTCCTACCAGGGACCGGGGCGCAGCATGGTGACCGCATACACCGTCATGAATATCGAGCAGCAGAAGCTGCTTCCCTTGGTTGGCCAGAATGCACCTCTGGAGGACTCCAAATGGACTCCTTTGTTGAGGTCCGCCCGACCAGTATGAAGACTTCGCCCGACGAGCGAGGCGCCAGGCCTCGGTCGGGTCGGTCGGAAGCGATCCATCTGTCAGGCGGTCGATAAAGGGCTTCCTCCAGTCGGATTCGGTCGTTAGCACGTCGTGGCCCGACCCGGGCGGCTCTACATCCGACTGCTCGGTGGTCGAAGTAGTCTCGCCTGGCAGGTCAGAAGGTCGCTGGGTCCATCCGGATGGAAGGCTGCGGAAGGTCGCAGACGAAGATCCCAGGAGGGACCGGTCCTCTGCTGGAGGCGAGATTGGCTAGGTAGTCGGCCTCACCGTTGTAGCGTCTGTAGCTATGGTGAAGCTCGAAACCTTTGAACTTTTCTTCGAGCTTGCGCACTTCCCGACAGTACGCGGTCAAGCGGGCGTCTCGGGGTTCGGCAGCCTTCATGACTTGATCGACGACGAGCTTGGAGTCCCCGTGGACGTAGAGTCGGCGAGCGCCGAGGTCGGCAGCGATCCGGAGACCGTTGACGAGAGCCTCGTACTCGGCATCGTTGTTGGTCACGTCGAAGAGCAGCCTGATGGTGTACTGGAGCTTGTTGCCGAGCGGGGAGACGATGACGACTCCCGCACCCGCGCCGATTTTGGTGTAGGACCCGTCGAAGTACATTGTCCAATACTCGGGGTCTTCGAGCACCGGTGGCGCCTGGGCTTCGGTCCACTTGGCGACGAAGTCGGCCAGGGCCTGTGACTTGATCGCCGTTCGGGGAACGTACGATATGTCGTGACCGTTGAGCTCGAGTGCCCACTTGGCTATCCTTCCTGAGGCGTCGCGATTGTGGACGATCTCGCCGAGTGGCGACGTGGTCCCTACGGTGACAGGGTGCTGGTCGAAGTAGTGGATCAGCTTCCTCTTCATGATGAGCACCGCGTAGAGCAGCTTCTGCAACTGCGGGTACCGAGCCTTGGACTCGGAAAGCACCTCGCTGATGAAGTAGACTGGCCGTTGTACTTTGAGCTCACGGCCCTCTTCCGCTCGTTCTACCACGAGGGCCGCACTGACGACTTGGGTCGTGGCGGCGATGTAGAGGAGCAGCGGTTCGCCTGGTGCCGGGGCAACCAGGACTGGGGGAGAGGTCAGGAAGGTCTTCAAGCGGGCGAGGGCCTCCTGAGCTCCTGGGTCCAGCTGAAGCGGTCGGATTTCTTGAGCAGCCTATAGAGCGGCATCCCGCGCTCGCCGAGACGAGACACGAAACGGCTTAAGGCTGCAAGGCATCCTGTCAGCTTTTGGACCCCCTTTAGGTTGCCGATCGGGCCCATCCTTATGATCTCCGAGATCTTCTCCTGATTGGCCTCGATGCCACGCTCAGAGACGATGAAACCGAGAAGCTTTCCCTTAGGGACCCCGAAGACGTATTTCTCGGGGTTGAGCTTTATGCGGAACCGTCGGAGGTTCGCAAAAGTTTCTCTTAGGTCGGTGATGAGATCGTCAGCCTTCCTAGTCTTCACGACGATGTCGTCGACATATGCCTCGATGTTACGGCCGATCTGGTCGTTGAAACACGTTTGCATACATCGCTGGTATGTAGCGCCCGCGTTTTTTAGACCAAACGGCATTGTTACGTAGCAAAACGAGCCAAACGGAGTGATGAAGGAAGTGGCGAGCTGGTCGGACTCCTTCAGCGCTATCTGGTGGTAGCCTGAGTAGGCATCCAGAAAGGAAAGGGACTCGCACCCCGCGGTGGAGTCAATAACTTGGTCGATGCGGGGCAAGGGGAACAGGTCCTTGGGACACGCCTTGTTCAGACTTGTGTAGTCAACGCACATTCTCCATTGCCCATTTTTCTTTTTTACAAGTACAGGGTTGGCTAGCCACTCGGGTGGCGACCTCTTTACAAACCCCGCACCAAAAGCTTAGCGATCTCCTCCCTATGATTCTCGCGCTTTTCTCATCGGCGGGCGCAGCATTGGGCAACCGGCCTCGAGCCTGGTCGGATGCTCAAGGAGTGCTCGGTGACCTCCCTTGGGATTCCTGGCATGTCGGAGGACCTCCATGCGAAGACGTCATTGTTGGCGCAGAGGAAGTCGATGAGCGCGCTTTCCTATTTGGTGGGGAGCGTGGCTCCGACCCGCACGGTTTTGGTCAGATCCTCAGGATCGACCGCGACCTTCGTGTCCTCGGCGGACTTGAAGGATCCCGCCCGACTTGCTAGATTCGGGGCGACTCGAGGCTTCTCCGAGGTTGGCAAGCTCGGCGACGCAATGACCGCCGATGCCACCGCAACTACTCCGCCGCATTGTAAGCAAGCCGAAAGATGAGGCCACGGTGTTGACTCTCGCGCCCGAGCATCTTCAGCTTGAGGTAGGTGTAGCTGGGGACCGCCATGAACTTGGCATAGCACGGCCTCCCCAGGATGGCGTGGTAGGATCCAGGAAAATCCACGACCTTAAAGGTGAGGGTCTCGGTGCGGAAATTTCCCGGTCCTCCAAAGGTGACGGGCAGGTCGATCTGCCCGAGCGGGTGGGCCTGCTGGCCTGGGATGACGCCGTGGAAGAGCGCCTTGCTCGGTCGGAGACTCGAGCGGGGGATCCTCATGGCGTCGAGCGTCTCAACATAGAGGATGTTGAGATCGCTGCCGCCATCTATAAGCACCTTCTTGAGGCGCTTCTTCCCTACGATAGGGTCGATCACGAGCGGGTACCTCCCCGGCTGAGGGACGTGGTCGGGGTGATCGGTCCGATCGAACGTGATCGGAGACTCTGACCACCAAAGGTACTGGGGGACAGCTGGAGCAGCGGTATGGACTTCGCGGAAGGCGAGCTTGAGCCGACGCTTGTCGGCGTAGCATGCCGGTCCGTCGAAGATCATGAGGCAGCCGTCGGGTTCTGGGAAGTCGTCGTCCACCCTTTTCTCCTCGGCCCGTGGGGCTGGAGCTTGCTTCTTTCCTTTGCCCCGCGGCGTCTTGGGGGTACCGGAGAGGAAGCGCTCAGGACCTCGCAGTCCCGGTATTTGTGCTTGACAGGGAACCCGTGGTGCGGCACGGGCTGTCCATCAGCTTCTCGAAGTAGTCGGGCGCGACGGTCGGTCGCGCCTGCTGCTTGGCAGGGCGGTCGACGGTCGTGGCCACTTGGACCTCGCGGACCTGTTTCCCGTGCCGCTTCCGCTTGTCGGAGCGGTCGGAAGGGGACCCAGCTCGGGGGCCGGGCTCTTGCTTGGCCTTTCCTCCTTCGAAGATGGCCCCCACAGCCTCCTCGCCAGAGGCGTGGTTGGTCGCAATGTCCAGAAGCTCCTTGGTGGTTCTGGGCTTGACGCAACCCAGTTTGTGCACCAAGGCCTTGCAGGAGGTGCCGTAGATGAACGCCCCCACGACATCGGCGTCGGAGATGTCGGGGAGCTCATTGCATTAACGGGAGAAGCGCCAGATGTAATCCCGGAGAGTTTCTCACGGCTGCTGCTTGCAGCTCTTCAGGTCCCAGGAGTTCTCGGGGCGCTTGTAAGTGCCCTGGAAATTACCGACGAAGAGGCTCTTCAGGTCGGCCCAGTTCCTGATGGTTTTTGCGGGCAAGTACTCGAGCCAGGCTCGAGCCGAGTCCGCGAGATAGATAGGGAGGTATTGGATGATGAAGAGATCATCCGAAGCCCCTCCCGCCTGGCATGCGAGCCGGTAGTCTTCGAGCCAGACACCGGGGTTCGTGGCCCCAGTGTATTTGGCTATGTTGGTGGGTGCCCTGAATCTGGCAGGGAAATCCGCATGGCGGATCCCCTAACAAAAAGCCCGTGGTCCCGACCATCGTGGCTCGGGCCGTGGTCATTGCGCGCTTCATCGCCCACGACACACGAGTGGGCGGCCTTCCACCCACCGCCGCGCCTCGAGGGTGGCGCGGACGTCATAATTGTTGCCGAGGCGCTGGCGCGGCCGGAACGCACGAGGTCTGAGGCTGTTCGTTGTGCGCCGCCGCCTTTGCCGGACCCAACCGGCCCCGAGCGGCGGTGCATGTCTGGCGGCCGAAGGTGGCCCCCGAGCGGTGAGAGCAGGAGGCCTGCATGTGCTGCACGGCAGCACGTTCCACCAGCCCCCGGAGGTTCTGGTATGTGGCCTTGGCCTCCGGGTCGGCCGGCTCGGGAAGGCCGCGGAGCAGCATTGCGGCTGCGGCCATGTTCTGACTTGCATGGGGGAAGAATTGAGGGTCATCAGATTCCTCCGCCACCGGTGGTGGTGCACTCGTCGCAGCGCTCGCCGCACCGTCAAGTGTAAGCGGGGGCTCGGGCTGATCCTGCTCCAGGTCGGCCTGGAGCTTGTCGAGCTCGGCCCTTCGGCCTTCTAGCTCTCATACGCCGCCGAACTCGGCGCCAAGGCGAGCTTGGGCGCGTTCAAGACGCCGCGTGATGTTCCTCTTCCTTTGCCCTGGTGCGCTGGATGAGAGCCCCCGTAGCCACGGGGGTTACGGTCAAGTCGACCGTGCCCACCATGTTGCACTCGCAGGAGTGCCGTCTGCGGGTAGCGTGCTCCATGTCAGAGCTGGAGTCGTGGCTGGAAGAATCTTCCAAAGAAGTCATGGGATGAGGCCGCATATAGCCGCCATTGCCACGAAGTTGTGAGCTCGCGGAGGTGATGTAGTCATCCGCCTGCTCACGGGTACCGCCGCCGAGGCGGCGAGGCGCTTGAACTCCGCCCTGGGGCTCGAGGGAGGCTCCAAGCCGAGGTCAGCGGTCGCCCGGAGACGGAGTCTAGGCTCCTAACGGACGCCTGGTCTCCAGAGGTGGCGGGAATGAGCGCGAGCTCTCCCACCGGAGTGGCGATGAAGTCGAGAGAGCCGAAGCGGATCTGGCTCCTCGACACAAACATGCCGTCGCGGGTGAAGAACGCCATCAAGGAGACAAGCGGGAGTCCGGAGATGTTGATGAAGACGTGCGAAGGCCCCTGTCGACTTTTGTAGTCGGCAATAAATTTATGGGGTAAGCGCTAAATCTCAAACTCGAAGGTCACACAAGACAAGGGGTTTAGACAGGTTCAGGCTCTCGCGGAGGAGATAATACCCTAGTCCTGTGTGCTGGGATTATGCAGATCTCTTGGATCTAAGATTGCTCAAAGCGCAATATGCTCTGAGCGATATGAGGTGTGCTATGCTCTATGGCTTGATCGCTCTATGCTTGGATCATCCGATCCCTATGTTGTTGCCCGCCCTCTCCCTTATATAGCAGGGGTGGGGCGGCTTACAGAATCCTGATCGGTTTGGAGATTTCGATCGGTTACAAGATTCTAGTCAGTTAATAGGATAGAGTTTACATCTTTATCTACCCTATTAACGACTCGGATTACAACCGTATCTATCATATCTAAATATAAGTTCAACTTCCTTTAGGATATGTCCCCTTGCGCACGGCAGTGGGACCTGACGCGGGGAGTATCTTCTGGGCCTCCCTCATGGGCTTGTCATGAGGGTACCCGGGTTCTTATATTCCACAGTATCCCCCGAGTCCTTTGCGATCGAGTTGCCTCCTTCCTGGTTGTAGCCCAACTGAGTCATGCTTCACGCCGAGTGCTTCCAGTTCTTGATGCAGCTTCCCGACTAGTTTTCCTTTACAGTGTTGTGCCCTGTTGTAGGCAAAGAGATCGTGAAGGACTCAATAGAGTTCCACGCGTTAAACTTTCTGAGTGGTTCCTAGCCCCATTATTGGAATTATGGCAGTCGGCTCATCTTGGGACATACTATATCCCAAACGATATGTAGAAGTCAAAACGCTTTTCCCGCTCAAGGCAAAATTCAGCGCCGCTCCCTTTAAATTCATTCGTCGCCGAAGTTACTGATGTCGTCGTTGAAGCGTTGGCTCACACACGTCGTATCTAAATTTAGTAGCCCTGAAATCATGTATATGCGTAACTTAGGCAATGTAAAAACAATTCACTTGGATGTGATGTCCGATCGGTGTATATATAATTTTAGAGTTTTTACTCTTTTCCTTATTAATTTTGAATTCATCCGAGTGGTTTGACTCTTTTGTTTAAGCACTCGCCCGACTAGTCTAGCCCTCGAGCGCTGGGAGTCGGCTCATGGCTCTTTTCCTGTGCATGTGTTTTGGGTGACTAAAGTTCGCCGCTCATGGGGTCGAGCTTCACAACTTGGAGTTATCGCTTCGGATTCACTTGCAATCATTAAGCAAAAGAAGAAAATACAACTCAGAAAGATGTGCGCATGCGCACACTATTAGGTGTAGCCCCCGACTTACTACTTAGTTGTGGGTCAACCAAGTAGCAAGTCAGGAAAGTCAACAATTTTATTTATAATAACATAATTGAGTAAAAAGCGACTTAGCTGCTTTATGCTCCATATGTTGTCGACGATCGTGCCATCTTTGCTCGGGGCGCAGGCGAAGGCTTGTAGATGAGCTGTAGGCGGCACTCGGGGCGCAGGCGTGGCTCGTGGCCGTGCCGAAGGTGGCGCTCGGGGCGCAGGCGTGGCTCATGGCCGTGCCGAACGTGGTGCTCGGGGCGTAGGCGTAGGCTCGTGGCCGTGCCGAAGGTGGCGCTCGGAGCGCAGGCATAGGCTCGTGGCCATGCCGAAGGTGTGGCCGTGCGGAAGGTGGCGCTGGCGCAGCGAGGCTCGTGGCGCGCCGAAGGTGGCGCCGGGCGCAGCGTGGCTCGCGGCCGCGCCGGTGGCGCCGGGCGCAGCGAGGCTCGTGGCCGTGTCGGCGGTGGCGCCGGCGCAGCGTGGCTCGTGGTCGCGCAAAAAGTGGCACTTAGGGCGCGGGCGAGGCTCGTGGCCGCAGAGGCGAGGCGCCGGGCGCAGCGTGGCTCATGGTCGCGGCGAAGGTGGCGCTTTGGGGCGCAGCGAGGCTCGTGGTCGTCGCCGGGTGGCGCCGGGCGCAGCGAGGCTCATGGCCGTGCCGAAGGTGATGCTCGGGCGCAGCGTGGCTCGTGGTCGCGCCGAAGGTGGCACTCGGCGCAGCGCGGGCCCATGGCCGTGCCGAAGGTGGCGCCGGCGCAGCGTGGGCCGTGGCGCGCCGAAGGTGGCGCTGGGCGCAGCGTGGCTCGTGGCGCGCCGAAGCCGTGGGAGCGCGAGCGCGCTTCACCTACCGGATTTTCCCGATTTCGCTAAATTGCGCCGCCGCCACCATGGCCTTGATCCGCCACGATCGGGCCGCGGGCTATCCGATGCAATCATCGGGTCCAGTTTGTCGAGAAGCGTCTTGGAGGTGATGACGTTCTGCATTGGCGTGCGGAAAACGGCTTGATCTCCCAACCTGGATTGCAGGAGGTCCTCGTGGACATTGCGGCCATGAGATCGAAGCGATCGCACCTGCACCTCCTTACCCTTACGAAGACGATCTTCCCCCGCAGCTTCCTGTTCTTCTTGTTGGCGTTGGAGATCGGTCTTCTGCTCTTCTATGGCGAAGATGCCACGAAGATCGCAGCAATTCCTCGCGACGCCGACTGGTTTGTTGGCCAAGTCAAAGTGACATACCTGAGATGGGTTGGCCTGATCTTTACCAGATCGGATATGGTTTTGGACCGCATGATAAGCTCTCCGCGCAAGATTCGCGAAGTCCGTGTTCCGGCGGAAGGCCTGGCCGGAGACGAAGGTGGCGACGAATCCACCGATTGCTGCCATCGAGTCTGTGGGAAAAGATTATAGCGCTTCCCCTACCTGGCGGCCAACTATCGACTTTTGTAGTCGGCAATAAATTTATGGGGTAGGCGCTAGATCTCAAACTCGAAGGTCACACAAGACAAGGGGTTTAGAAAGGTTCAGGCTCTCGCGGAGGAGATAATACCCTAGTCCTGTGTGCTGGGATTATGCAGATCTCTTGGATCTAAGATTGCTCAAAGCGCAATATGCTCTGGGCGATATGAGGTGTGCTATGCTCTATGGCTTGATTGCTCAATGCTTGGATCATCCGATCCCTATGTTGTTGCCTGCCCTCTCCCTTATATAGCGGGGGTGGGGCGGCTACGTAATCTGA
This sequence comes from Otatea glauca, assembly GCA_036346275.1. Taxonomy (NCBI): domain Eukaryota; kingdom Viridiplantae; phylum Streptophyta; class Magnoliopsida; order Poales; family Poaceae; genus Otatea; species Otatea glauca. Next base: position 24,180 of record JAYEVK010000393.1, on the reverse strand, counting down.
TCGGTTTGGAGATTTCGATCGTTACAAGATTCTAGTCCGCTTAATAGGATAGAGTTTACATCTTTATCTACCCTATTAACGACTGGATTACAACCGTATCTATCATATCTAAATATAAGTTCAACTTCCTTTAGGATATGTCCTCTTGCACGCGCAAATGGGCCCGACGCTGGAGTATCTTCCGGCCTCCTCATGGGCTTGTCATGAGGGTACCCGGATTCTTATATTCCACAGCCCCTACCTGGCGCGCCAACTGTCGGCGTTTCGAGCACCGGCAAGTAAATTTGTAAGTCAGAAGGGGCCGCGCGTTCCCTCTCCCTGAATGGTTAGACTCGAAAGCCCAAGATGTATACAGGTTCGGGCCGAATGTCCCTACTCCAGTTCGTGTGGTAGTGTTGTATTGCCTTGGATGCAGTCGTCTGCACCACGATTACAAGGGAGGGCTGAGGACTTGAACACGAGAGCGTTCACTGCCCGCTCGTAAAGACTTAGCGAGGGGAGGATCTATCTCTGTCCGTGTGTGTGTGTCCTCGTGTATGTATGTCTCTCCCGAAGGACCCTGCCCCCCTTTATATAGGCGGGAGGGGCAGGTTACATCGAGAATTGGGAGAAGGAAGGAAGGAGAAACCTAGACTAGGAGCCCTAGTCCTTCGTCTTGGCGATTGGTCGTCGTCCGGCCTCGTCCACACCGGGTTTGGTAGGCTTGCTGAGCAGAGCAGTTTGTCGTTTCCTTGGGAAGTAGCGCACCTGCCCTCTGGGAACCTGTCAGGTGCTGATGTTGCGAAGCGTAGCCCTGGCGCTGCCTCGGGAGAGAGCGCGTCCCCATACTTCGTGTGATTGGGCGATGGGACTGGAGTTTTGACTTGGGAAACCCTTGTGCTGCCTTGGGAAGGGGCCACCTACCCCGCACGATCACTTCGAACGATCCTGTCCGTGGGGCACGTGGCCAATAGTCGGCGGAGGCCCGACACATGGCCCTTGGTGTAGGTTGCCTTAGCTTGGTCGGGGCTCAGGAGTGCCCGACCTGTGACGAGGGTCGGCGTCCCACTTGGTCGGGATTGCTCGCCCCGCTCTGGTCGGGGACGAGCGTCTTTTTGTGGCCTGGCGGGTCCGTTGGTCGGAGCTGGACTTGACGCAGCCTGTTTGCCATTCTGGGCCATTGGGGTACCCCTGGTATGAGTATTCATCAATAAACAGTAAGTGATGGAAGCAAAACACAAACGGACTAGATCCCCTAGTGCACTGATAGGCCATTGACACAAATTGGAAGGAGGTCAGGAGGACGACACATATCCAAATTTTGCCGAGCATAAGGCGTAGTCGAAATGAAGCAAAAGACATGTAGCATAGACATCTTGCTGAGTAGCACTACGCAGGTCGGGTTGCTTGACTGCAGAAGCCTATCCTTAGGCGTCTCCATCGTGTTGGTCCCCCCAGAGAAGGACCCAATGGCCTACATGGCTTGTAGGGTGTGCTGATCAATACGGCAGATGTTCTCCAAGGCTGCTATGGTGTCATCAGACGGTGGTTTGTCGCACCTTCTTTGGTGGCACCTCTTTGGTGTTTGGTGAGCAAAAGCCCGGGCGTCGTGCGAGAAGTCATTGCGCCATCTTCGCCTTTGTCACCTCCACTGGCTTTGAAGCAAGTCACCGGTCGCGCTTTGGCCCGATCGATAGCACCGCAGCGCGAACCATTCCTTGGTGGCATCATTGATGTGGTGAAGATGGCAGAGCCTAGGGGCTGGAAGCAGCGCCTGAGCCAGTTTGGCGAAGGCCTCCTTCAAGAAATGCTGGACGCAGTTGTCGTTGTTCTCGTCGTGAGCGTACGAGATTTCCCCATGCTAAAGCGGAGTGTTAATGGGGCGGTGGTTAATGCTTGGACCAACATCAACACGTGCGAACGCAAGACCATTGAGCTGGTGCTGCCCAGGAGCGTCTGGCATGTCCATACTGCACTGCTGGAATGTGAAGCCGTCTAGGTCATAGTTGAGGGGGCCTTCACTGTGGTTGGACGACCGTAGGAGGCTCCAGTCCGGCAGCTGAGCGCCGCCTGGCTGGTTTGTCTTGCAAGGCAAAGCGCAAGACGAGAGGAGGCTCCAACGTAGACTTCCCAAAGAGAAAAGCATTACCTCTAGAGTGAGGTGAGGCGGGCAAGGATGAAAAAGAGCTCGCGATCTCCGAGCCACCCGTAAGGAGCATCGATTGAAGGTCGCCTCTTCCAAAGATGGGATCGTGCCAAGCATCGGTGAGGCGAAAGTTCTTTTTTAAAGTAGCGCCATCAGGAGGTGGAGATCGCGGTCTAGCTGTGACAGTACGAGAGACTGACGGTTCCATTGTGCAGGTGGGGAAAAGTCCATTGGAACAACTCCCTGAGAGGAGATTTTTGCATGCACAGGCAAGCCAAAGCAGTGGCGTTCGGGGAGGCTTGGTTGCCTTTGCAGCGGTCTGCCTTGGCGTGGATAGCCTCGGCGAATGGCCACCTGAGTGGAGGTCCTGTCCAGGTTCTCAGATGACCTGGTGCGATGTCGTGTAGCAGGGCGTGCCTTCTTCCATCCTGGTGAGGCACTAGGCCGGCCACACTCCACATCCTGCGGTTGGCCATCAGCCACATCGGCATTGCCACAGTGATGAGGGGATCGAGTGTGGCGGCTGTGCTGACCGCGATGAGGCGAGCCCTCATGGGAGCGGTTCCGTCCCAAGGACCGACCCGTCGAGGAGCAGCTTCCGTGGCGGTTGCGGCTGCGCCAGTGGCGATCACGGTCTTCTCTGTGATCATCATCTTCTAGAGGGTTTCTGCCACGCCTGTCACCCAGCCGGCAACGCAAGTCGGACCGACGGGGTGGCCGTGGCATAGGGTTCCCATCGACGACGCCCAATGTCCAATTGTATGAGCGGGTTTTTGGCCAGTCTTGGTCGCACGTGTGTAGGTTCGGCGAGAAGTCTTCAGAAACATCGAGGACTCGAGGTGGATGAGGACTTCTTGCGAAGTGCCCTCAGGCGGTTCTGAGCACAGCGACGAGGTGTTTGGAGCACCATGCCATGCCCGCAGCGCTCTCCCACTGCGATCATCGCAGAAGGTTGAGACAGAGATGCTTTTGGGAATGACATTAGGACTGGAGACCCAGACCCATACCCGAAAAATGTTTGTGGCCTCACAGTGCCGCGACCGCCGGTTGATGTGGTCAAAGCAGCACCAACCTCGGAGCACTTCTGCCGCGGCGCTGGAGTTCCAAGCATTCAAGGGCAGCCCTTCTAGCCTGATACGTGCCCGGACGAAGAGGTTGGAGACAATGGCAGCATTGTCTGGAATCCACGGTTTGATGTCGTAACCACACCCGTCATGGTCAATATGCTTTGCACGGACCGCTGCATTCCGCTGTGCCGAAAATTCAAAAAATGCCATGAAGTCTTTCGGGCAGTGTCGAGTGACTCGCATATTAACCCACAGAATGGCGAGCTTGGACTCAATCGCTTTGGCTACCTTGAAAGTGTTGGCAGTATTGGCGGAAGATCTATCCCCAGTGACCGTGAGGAGAATAGCATGCAGGCTAAGCTTGGTCGCTTCGTCCGCCATTGCTTGAGTGGTTGTGAAACAGCAGAGAGCACGAGCCGACCGATTTTTTGGGTAGCTGAAGGTAGCCATGAGAGGGCGGCGGTGTTGCACACAGCGGCTGCAGAAGCACGCCTGATGGCCAAAGCGCTTGCAAGAGTAGCACCGAATGGGATCTCTGCAACTCTGAGCTTTGTGGTTAGGAGCTAGACAACGAAAGCATTTTCCTCTGAGAGCTGAGAGGCGAGCTGTGTTATAAGTCCTGCGGTTCCGGGCTGATTGAATGCGAGCCGGTGCTTTGTGGTTAGGGACGTCTTCTCCACCAGTGCTTTGGCTTGACTGCTTGCCAAGCCGAGGATTGAACTCTCGGAGAGAGGTGAAGAGATTCGAGAGAAATAGCTGGTGCAGGCTTACATAAGACATGCAGATTGGTCTTATCACATCTCCTGAGGAGATTCGGTGGAAGATCTTCATAGGGACTAGCAGGATGGTTTGCTGCAGCCGACTTGACGGACGAGGCGGGGGGTTGGGTAGGAGTAACTCCGGAGCTGTCACAGTTAATGCCTGGAGAGGCGATTCCGAGACATGAGAAAGGCATCGAAGGCCCGACGCTTGGTTGGAAAGCTCAGCAGTCTTCGCCCCATTCTGGGATTGCCGAAGTGGTGTGTGCGGCCATGCCCCCAGTAATCCCCTATGTACAGTGCCCAGAGTTGGTGTGAAGGTAGGTGCAGCCAAAGATTTAGCAGAAGGGGGGCGACTCCAAAACGCGAGGCTTGGTGGAAGCAGGTTGCAGGGAATCGACATCTGAAGGATCAAGCTCTTCAAAATCCTCCATGGATCCCCAATCAAGCTTTTCAGCCCTTTCGCTGGAGCCACTCCAGGAGATGAAGGTTTGGGGGATTTGAGAGGTAGATCTGAGCAAGGCGTGGCATCGGAGGGAGCTCAGGAGGCTGTGAAGTCGGGCGATGGAGCCGGAGCGGCCGACCGCCGTTGGGAGTGGCCGCCGAGGTCGGAGCGATCGTTGGCGTGAGAAACGGTCGGGGTTGCTTTCGAGAGCGCCATCACTCGCTACTTATGAACTCTTCAGTTTTCAATTGCAGCCTTCTTCATTGTCAGCAAAATCTTTCCTCTTTCTAAGGTTGGTAGTAAGGTTTTAGGGTTTTCTTGTGTGCTCATTTGTAAGCTTTGCCTACCTGTTAGTATGGCTTTGTAAACCTTCCTATTTATGTAATACAAATTTTATTTTCTCTACTATTTTAAAATTTATATTCAACATTTAATTTCTGTACTTTAAATTCTTGCAAGTTTGTTTCGCCTCCCCTCCTAATTGTTTTTGGATCTTTTGCAGAGGATGAATGATTGATAGATGAATCTTTGTTAGATCATATCCCAATCATCTAAACAAACTTTGCTTCAAACTTTGCAAGAAATCGTTCTTTGAGCTTGAGAAGAAAGATTTAGTATATCGTATTATATGCTTGTTTTTCTCTTCTTCGTGCTTGCTGTGACTTGTGGGAGGCTATCTAAGATCATCTTACTCATCAAAATCCCATGAGCAAGCATATGATGAAGTTCTTGATTTTTGGTTGGCTCTTCTTGTCCAGTAGATAGGAAAAAATATTTGAGATCATTCACCCCCACATCGCTGTTTGGGTTGCTTGCGGCACATGTGAACTGTGCACGATTGTCTGGTTGTCTTTTCTGTTCATGAAACTAGAGATGAATTTGAATTGGAATTATTGTGCAGGTTTATGTCACTTTATTCATACTAAATCCATAATTTTTTTGATGTTTTTGAAACATTGCATCATACTTTTTCACTATTTCATTGGGCACCAAAACTGCATTCAACCTCGATAAACACCACTGAAATAGCTGACAGTCCGGTATAGAGTGTGGTTGGTTGTTCACACGATTCTCAGCCAGGGATGGTAAAAATAAAATTAGCCGCAACGAATGGGTCTAGCTAAGCATGTACTAGTGCAGATTACATGCTGTTTTGCTATTTCATTGGGCACCAAAACTGCACTCAACCTCGATAAACACCACTGAAATAGTTGATGTCCGTATAGGGTGTGATTAATTGTTCCCACGATTCTCGTGGATGGTAAAATTAAATTATCCCAACGAAAAGATCAGCTAAGCACGTACTAATATGGATTACAGTAATCCTCTCAGAATGACACGAGAGCGTCGCTGCTTTTATCTTTATCTCTATTACTTCTAAAATAGGAGTTTGTGACGATGGTACGTTCTTCCGTCCCTCTACCCGCCGTAGCAGGCAACCATCCTTTTAAAAAAAATCAGCTGCATTTTATCCGCAGCATTTTTCGACGACAAACTCGGCTCCATTCCGTTAGTTAGGGTGCTCGCGATCTCGCGCGATCGGGCCATGGGAGGGAGAGCATCCGGCGGCCGCCAAGGCGCTGTGATCGGCAGCTACCGCTCCGTCGCCTCCGTCCGCCGCGCCATCCTCGCCGTCCTCGTCGTCCGCCCTCTCGCCACGCTCGACCTCTGTCATATGGGTTTGACAACATCGACAAATGGGGTCGGCCATTTCCCGACCCCAAAGATTCCCATCGCCTAAAGGTGGTAAAGGGTTCAGCGAATGCCGATGAGATTCATGAAATGGGCTTGAAATTCGCATCCATTTGATGAATGGGAGCACACCCATCTTGGACATTGACACGGATCGATCGATCTTCGCTTGAAAAGCTATTATAACTAACGCTATAGATGACAATCGCTTCGTTATGGAATTAAGATAATTCCTTCACTTTTTATTTGAGAAGTTCTACGATGTTTCTCTCCTTTTCACCGAGTGCTTAAACTTTCTTCTTATCGGTAATTGACTTGTTGATAGCATTATATTGTATGGAAATTTCAGATCGTATGCACAAAAATGAATATTTTACTCTGTGATGCAGATTTTAGATTGAGCCCTAGAAAAGCATATACTAATGATATCGATCTGGGTGTGTAGATAATGTTTGTTGGATTTTGAATGCACCATTATATTTTTACAGATAGACAATGTACTTTTAGAGGAAACTACAAGATATTATATCGTTCAGTCCTACCTACAAATCTCTGTTTTACTCTTCATATATATTGCTTTATTGCTAATACAAAATTTTCAGACTTTAACATCTAATGCTTTGAAACATATGGCGAGCATGGAAACATTACTCTGCATAGTTCCATTGAAACATTGTTCTATCAGGTTACACTGTTTGCTTTACTATTTTACCTACAAGATTAAACCGAGGTTCTATCTTAAATTTCAAGTCATGGATGAAAGATTCTATATTGAAATTCTTAGCGCACAATTTTTCTATCCTTTTCAGGAAAAGCCTATATACTGAGACGCAGAAAATGGACAGCTCGTGATATAGGCCTCACCCATAGAACTTGTGCATGGATGTCAAATGGATTTATGAGTGTAAATACAGATACGGAGCAGACGAGCCTTCTTAAGATCTCTACCGACAATATGCCGATTGGGGTGTCGATTTTGGTACGCCAACCTACACTTCATTCTAGCCACATCATTATGAAATTCGAAGCAACCCTTACTTCTCATGTGATGCTAGAAATTATATTTAAACAAATGGTCTCATAGTGTGCCATCCTGTTCATTTTCGATGAAGGTTGATTGTATCTTTGGCACGGATTATAGCTCGAAAGAGATCATCGCTATTTCAGAGGTAGAGATAACTCGCATCCTCGGAATCGCTTGCACTTTCCGGATGAGCTAATTAACACATTGTTGGAGATCCCAAGGAGCTTGAGCGCCAGATTGTCCTGTCCATCTCACCAGGAACTGAAGTCACTCCAGCCTTGGCTGAGGGCATAAGTGAGCGTGTTGACATGTACAGGATAACAGGAGACGATTGGGACAACTGGAAAGATGTTCGTCCGCATTTCGATGTGTCGAGGTAGCTTAAGTGCATATCAGATAACTCGAGTTATACATTGGTTATTTTGTTCTTTGGGTTGCATATTTGATCTTTTCGGTAAAAATCAGATTATATCTTCTTTCCCATTTGCATATAATACATAGTTCCTTCGCTGCTGCGAATAAGATCGGGCCACGGGATTGCGAGGAAGATCTTGGCCGGACTTAGACATGCTTCCATTTGGCAGGCTTACTGATGCAGGTAATGATTCATACCATAACTTTGTGGTAAAGTTTGTTAATACTTGTTCTCCTGTTGCATCCAACAGTTGTTGGCAGTAGAGCAGAATCTTAATTTCGTTTTTGAATGCACATCTCAGTGCCATTAGATAAGTACTGTATCCATCATGGGCACCAATGAGGCAATGACTAATAAATATGCAATGAATTGCTTTGATGGTTATATTACATGTTGATCATAGCAGATGCTTCCTGGGATCTGTAAAATGGTTTAATTTAATTAATTCATGTTTGCCTACCATATCTTGAAAATCACAACTAGTAAATATTATATTGATTTATTGAAGTCCCATCTTCGTATGATTCATCCACTTGAAGGTTTCTATTGATAAGCGTGGCAGTTACTGTATATCTGTGTCTCAAAAGTAGAGATGCTAATCCACTTTGTTGATGAATTCCCAGATTTCATGAAGTGTTGGTTATTACTAAAATAAGTAATAGTAACCTTACATTTCATACAGGTGTTAATCAGGGCCCTCATACAAATACTAACCTTACATTTGACGAACAGAGAACACAGGTTTGCACTTGATGAAACCTCATGTCAATTTGTTCATAGTGCAACTGAAACCTGTGACTAAATTTTTTGCAACTGACATGGCCTTGCAGATGCTGCTTTGGTCAATGGCTAAATCTCCTCTCATGTATGGAGGAGACTTGAGGCATCTTGATGATACTACATTCAACCTAATTACTCATCCTGCCTTATTGAAAATAAACCACCACAGTAAAAACAACATGGAGGTAACTAAATACATTCAACCTAATTACCCATCCTACTGCAACATATTGAACGGCAAGCTGACTAATGGATATTCCCAGTTCCGTCATATTCACAGTGAAAGGACATCAGAATCTGATGAACAATCCGGTCTATTGAAGTCCAGCTATCAGGTGAACCTGACAAATAATGATGGCATGGTTCTTGGTCTCACTACCTGCAGTGATGAGAAAGCAAAAGGATGGTACAGTTTCTCACAAGATGGGAATTCAGATCATATATGCAAGAGCTATGGAATGCAGGATAACACAAATGTCTCATTTTGCATGGTCAAAACGACAGCTCTTCCAACATCATCGTAAGTGTGATGCAACGACACAATTTATGAACTGATAAGCACCAATTTTGTTATTTGTATGATCACATCTTCTGCTCTGTACGGGTGAAATTATCTTGAACAATGAGGAAGACCAAGAGAAGTTTCATCTGGCAGGCACAGGCACTGATAATGGTTGCTTGGATGCATCTGTTAGTCGATGGCGGACGTCCTCGTCCTCAGAAAATCAAACTCCCATGTTCTTGAGATGCAAATGGCATGCAAAGCAGGTAAAGCACACGCAGTTTACTGAAACAGTTCTTGATTGGATGACTATGTTTCATAATCGTTTTAGTCATGAAGTTGCTTGATTCGATTAGATTTCTTGCTAGCATAAAATTGTTTGTTGTCCATTTAACTTAGGCAGCAGAATTTAGAACATGATTGATCATATACTGCCAACAACTGCAGATGTGGGAGCTAACAGAAAAGGGACACCTTGTCAGCAGCTACTCGGGATTATGTGCTACAATGCAATCCAGGAAGGAAGGAGGTATATGGTACTTCATACTGATTTACTGCAAACTAATCACCTTTTTATGTAATCAGCACGCATTTTTTATGCAGCAGAAGATACTACTGCTGGAGCATGGATAGCAACTGGCAACAGAGGTGAGTGATTTATCTTTTCCACGGGAGACTGTAAGAATTGGACTAGTTCTACGAGCGACAATTATGATATTCTGTGCAGAAATTTTTTTTGTCGCAGTTGCGAGTTGCTACTGTGACAATTGTTCTTGATAGACTTCATCACTGCTAGATTGAATTTGCAATCACAAATGGTGAAAGAAACATTAAACAGAGTAACATTAGTACTTTATTTTTGCTAGTGCTTTGTGTTTTGTACTCACAATTCAACTAAATATTTTGCAAATTGCAAGTGCTGGAGGCAGCATGCATTTTGATTCTTTCAAGCCAATACACGCATGGTGAATATATTTTTTACCTCACTAAAACTTCTTATTCCGTGGAGCAGGAGAGATCTACCTCGCCTTCTTCAATCTCGACTCCACTATCAGGAAGATCACTGCAAGGTTATCAGATCTGGAGAAGATTGTTGGGACAAAGTTGGTAAGGAAACATTTGTGCAGCATCACTGAAGTTTGGAGCGGGAAGAGCCGGAGTCTGGTGAAAGGGAATATTTCAGCAGTGGTGAACTCACATGGCTCCATGTTGTTTGAAATCCTGTGTTGAGACTGCACAGTCTCCAATTACCATGTGAATATCTTGTTAGCTTAGTATGATTTGGTGTAAATCCTACGGCTAGCCTGTTCCTTTGTAGAACATTTTAATAAAATAAGCATTTTCAATGATATTCTTAAGAATGCATAACTGAAGATCATAACAAGATGCATTAACACCAGACAGCAGTAATAGTATCGAAGAAAACTGCATGCAGCAATAAATTTTAGGCAATTAAGCAAATAATCAAGCTGGACACAATCACAATAACAGGAGTGCTCAAGAAACCGACTAACATCTAATTAAGTCATTCCAGAGCAAAACCAGGTCACAGGCCATGTTCTAAAAACACTACCACAGTTTTATATAAGTTCACAAGTAAACGACCAGATCTTACAGGAAAATGTCAACTGCTACTAAGAACCTACGCCGTCTTTGTCGTCTTCACCGATGGTGCACCCTTCGTAACAATAGGTGAATAGTGGAGCCTGTACAAGTTCCATCTGAGAATATAGAGCTGCTGCTACTGATCATGGACATTGGAATCCTGGGCCATCCTTGAGAGTGTTGGGTGCTTGAGGGTGTTAAGATTCCACAAGTTCAGAATATCAAATTGTGGGATTCGTGGGGTGAGTGATCAAAGTCTACAAGTCCATCACCAGTCAACGTTGGAGTTGCATAAGTGTTGTTCTCAACAATAGGCCCATTGTTAGTTACCCCTTGCTCAGCAGACGTGGGTGTCAATGGGAGTGGCTGCGCAGCTTACTCTTCATAAAGGTTATGAATAGCATCATCCACCACCTTAACAGGTTTGCCACCTCTAGACCATGAATTTTGGAATAACCAAACCCGGCAAGCTTCATTTTGAAACGTGGATCCATCATAACAGCAATTGACAACACAAGGTTGAATCTTTCCAGTACCTGTCAAACTTCTCATAAATACCATTGGCAATTCTACTAAAAATTGGATCATGACGAGCTATGGGATTTGAAAGTCGTAACATTTTAACCTAAATTTTGCTCAATGCCCAGTCTAGTGAAGGTTGATGCTCAGATACCATTTGTAACACCTAACTCAAAATTTACTCAATGCCCACCCCACCCATAGAACAGACCCGCCCATGCATAGTACTCCACTTACACTTTCGATCTCAAGCGTGTAAAGTGGTTAATCCAGAGTTGATAAGTTTGGACCCAATATGCATTATATACTACTACAACCCACTCTATGCAAGCAATATGGGACTAATCCTACCACCACTTCATATGGGCTTTTATATTAATAGGCCAGTACTACAAAAGGTCAAGCTGAATTTTGCATGCCTCATGGAAAAAGATGTTCGCAGTTGGATTTTCTTCTAGTGTGATGCTATGTGCAGAGAAATAGAGTAGCTGCAGGTAACTACATTCCTCCGTTCCTCTGCCGGAGGAGCTTCATTGTAATTATTATCGCATGTCGCCAACATGGTGAATGGCTGCCTATAATCCAATGCAGCTAGCAGCATAAGGTAGTGAAGGACCCAAAAAACGACTAGGGGGGTTTTGAATAGGAGCTAAATAAAATTGGCCAAATGAAAAACTTTCTCCAAAGAACCAAGCTAAAGCCCCAAAAGGTCAAATGGAAGCAAAGAAAATCAATTTTCAGATAATTTTACCCGGGGGTTGGTACCTATGATGCACCGAGACCGATACATCGACACGACACGATACCGACACGGGGATTCACTATTTTCCCAAAAATACCGACACGGCGACACGGCTATATATATTAAATAATAATATATATGTATTATTTTCTATTTTTCTACTTGTTTGTCAAATTAAAATAATGTAAAAAATTGAAGTGTAAACTACGAATATGTACCTCAAAGATGATCCACGTCTCTTCATTCTTCAATCTTCATTGAGTCAACTTGCTGCCATTTTCTAAAAATATAGAGTGAAGTAGTGACTACTAAGTACTAAAGTACTACTACTAACTAGCACAACTACTGAGTACTACTACTACTACTAACTAGCAATCTAGCACACAGCTAATAAGTGATCCACTCGGTTGCAGAGTACTACATCTTTAGAGGAGAAAATTTGGAAATGTATCTTGCATCTTGTGATCATAGTGAAAAATTTGCTAGTTCTTAGGGTCATAAGCACATTTGAACTTTTGTGAGTTTTTCTTGGTTTTTAGAGCATTTGAGGAAAAATTATTCTTTCTTTTTGCTTGCTCTAAATTTTTATCTTGCTAACTTGGTCATAATCTTTGCTTTCTCTTGCATTTGGACCAAGTAAAGCTCTTTCAACTAAAATTGCATTTCCTACAAAACAAACTCAATTTGATGCCTTTTCGTGTTTGTCAATATACTTATAAGGGGGTGATTGTGAGACTATGTGGAGGTCAACCCATTGATATGTGATGAGTATTTAACATTTGTTAGGTTTGTGTCAATTTGTGTGAGTTTATTTTAGTTTAGAAAAGTGAATTTGCAATTTTTGAGTTGAGGTCAGCCTTCCCAGTGAGCTTAAGCGATGCATTTAATTGGGAATTCATACTGTGTTAATTATAAATTGCATATCTTGTGAACAGCTATGTGATGGGTTCCCCCTGTTTATGATGGTTGCAGGACTTGGAGCTAGGTTATGGTGAGGTGGAGGAGACTAGGAATAGGCTAGGACAGCTGAGGTCCAGGTGGTCAGGCGACATTGAAGATGACCGATGCTAGGAGTTGCTGCGAACCGGGAGGACAAGTGGACGACTAGGATGCCAACTTGAGCCCTACTCAAGCGAAGAAGGATTGTTGGATCAAGTTTCATGGATGGAGTAGCGGTCAAGTTAGCATAAATGAATAAAACCCGTTAGGACAAGTGGATGGCTAGGATGCTAACTTGAGCCCTACTCAAGTGAAGGAGGATAGTTGGATCAAGGTTCGCGAATAGAGTAGCGGTCAAGTTAGTGTTCTTTTAGGCTACAAATAGAGGAGTGGAGGGGTGCCTCTTTCTAAGGTTTTTTTAAGACAGCAAAAACCGTGAATTAAATAGATGGGTTAAAGTTGTGAGGTAACAGGTGTAGAGGCTGCACCTAAAGAAAGAAACACACGCAGGGAGAGAAGAAAAACAAGAAAAAATAAGAAAAGAAAGAGGGAGGAAATTCTAAGTATGCCCTTGAATGAGGCTGCCTAGATGTGTCGCTCCTGCCGTAGACTAGGCTGCAGCCTCATCTTTGATGGACTGAAAAATCTGTTCGTGAGTTGCCCAACTTCTTTGAAAAATTCGGTTATTTCGCTCTTTCCACCATTGCCAGCATGTCAGAATAATAAGCGTTTTGACCCCTTTTTTGGTGGTAAGAGCAGTGACACAGCGAAGATTCCACTCGTGTAGGTGCGAGGATGTCTCCCATTGTTATGGCTGGAGGGAAGGTATGCAGACCCATTGAGCAATGGAAGACCACATTCGTCAGACCTGAGGGCAGTCTAGGAATAAGTGCTCAGTTGTTTCTAGGCTCCTACAGCACATATAGCAGAAATACTGATTTGGCCAACCCTTGAGCTGTAAGCGTTGCGCTGTCCATAGCCGGTTTTGTTGTGCAAGCCAAAAGAAGACCTTACAACGAAGTGGCGCTTGTGCCGACCAAATTGTGGTATGAAAAGGTCTTGTTGTACTTCCATTGAACTGAAAGAGATATGTCGAGGTAGCTGAGTAGACACCGTTGGCGGCAGGCGTCCATATGATAGCATCCTCCAATTCTGGCCGAAGAGGCACTGATCGAATGTTGGACCATAGACTGACGTATTCCCTTAGGAGCTATGGAGTGAGGTGATGGACGATGTCACGGATCCAATTGTTATTTTGCAAAGCATTGGCCACAGATCTAGTTTTCCTTCTAGAATGTTTGTAAAGGTGTGGAGCGAGCTAGCAGGGCGCTTTGCCATGTAACCATGTGGAGGTCAAGAAAGCTGCCCTCTGGCCATTGTCAATGACAGTTTTAGTGGCTGCCATGAAGAGTTGTTGGTCTACCCAGTCGCATGGTGTGGGTAAATCAGCCCAAGGCCTCTTCGGGCTTGTGATCCTTAACCATAGCCAATGCAATCTGAGTGCTCTTGCGAACCTATGGAGGTCCAGTACTCCTAGGCCCCCCAGGTTGAGGGGTCGGCAAACCGTTGTCCAACGCACTTTGCAATTCTCGGCATGAGCAGACGAGCTGCCAGCCCATAGGAATCTCCTCCTTATCTTGTCGATATCTATGGTAAATTTCTTGGGCACATTGAATGATGTCAACACGTAGATCGGGATAGAAGTGAGCACTGACTTGACCAATGTTAGTTGTCCACCCAGTGGGGCGTGATTTGCCTGCCATGACGCCAGACGTCGCGCCACCTTATCTAGGGTGGGTTGTAAGTGGACCCGCCGCAACTGACCCAGTGCAACCGGCATTCCCAGATAAGTGGTTGGAAAATGTGTGACTGCGCCTGTGAATGGCTGAAGGATGGTGTCCAAGTCTAGGCCGTGACACTGGATTGCAGCTATGGAGCTCTTTTGTATGTTGATCCACAATCCTGAGGCTTCCCCAAAGTCATGTACGATAGTAAGGACAGTGTGCAGCTCCTCCCTAGCCGGGTTTAAGAGGATGACAGCATCATCCGCGTAAAGGGAGAGTCGAAGCGATGGTGCGCAACCTTTTAGGGGTGTCAAGATCCTGTCATCGGTGGCCTTTCTTAAAATTTGGTGTAGCGGGTCTATGGCCAATATGAAAAGATATGGCGACAGTGGGTTGCCCTGGCGAAGACCTCGTTGGTGGACGATTGCAGGCCCTAGCGTCCCATTGTGCAGGACAGATGATGAAGAAGTCACAAAAGCAATGACACGACCAGCGCGCGCCATCGATTCCCGAAGCCTCACTCTTGTAGGAGTCTGAGAAGATATTCCCAAGATACTGAGTCAAAGGCTTTCTCGATGTCCAGCTTGAGCATTAGGACCAGGGTTCGCGTTCGGTGGTAGTGTCACAATCGATTTTGAATGACCAGGAAATTGTCCTGAATACTCCGGCCTTTGATGAATGCAGTTTGGGAGGCTGAAATGAGCGAGTCAATGTGGGAGGACATGCGGAGTGCCAAAACTTTGGATAGGATCTTTCCCACTGAGTGGATAAGACTGATAGGCCGGTAGTCCGCAGGCAAGGCCGAGCCCCCTTTTTTGGGTAACAGAGCGATGGATGCAAAGTTGAGAATGGCGAAAGTAAAATTGGGGCATTCGTGGAAGTTGCGAAGCACAGCCATGATGTCCGACTTAATGACATGCCAGCAGTGCTTGTAAAAAGCCGCAGTGAATCCATCCGGCACTAGTGCCTTATCGGGCGACAATTGACCAATGGACTGCAAAACCTCTTCCTCTATCTTGTGAGCACATATTCTTTTTGCCCAGCAGGGAAGAGAAATGCCGAAAAAGAATGCGCTCCTTGTCAGTGTGTGACGTGGCCATACCATGTTCATCCTGTAGCGATTGAATGTAATTCTTTCGGCGACGGCCGTTGGCCTTCAAATGGAAGAAACAAGTATTTGCGTCTCCCTCCTTGAGCCAGGTGATTCGAGAGGTCTGTCTCTTGTGTGCCCTCTCAACCGCGGCTAAGCCAGTGACCCTGATCTTTAGTACTTTGCGGAGACGTAGCTCAGCCTAGGAGAGTTCCCACGATTCCTGAGCCTCATCGAGGCGTAGAATGATGGCATTTGCCATAAGGAACTGTTGAGACGCGTCACTAAAAAGTGAGCTACTCCAGCGCGTAAAGCCCTAGCAATCGCTTTTAGTCTGTGTGCCAGTCACTTGAAAGGGTTAGTGTGTACGGTCGGCGCCTCCCAAGCATGCTGGGCGACCTATTTGAACTTTGGGAGACGGATCCAGAAGTTCTCCAACTTAAAGGTCCAGGGCCTAGCAGGTCCGTGGGCGGAAGATAGCAGGAGAGGGCAGTAATCAGACATTTAAGAGGAGAGAGCTTGGAGCAAATGATCTGAGAAGAGGATGTCCCAATCATGATTGCAGAAAACACGATTGAGTCTGACTAGAGTCGGGTCTTCCCGCTCGTTGCTCCAAGTGTACCTTCGATTCTGCAACGGTATTTCGCGAAGTGCACAGTGATTAATAGGGGCACGGAACTACGCCATCAATCGACGGTTTAAATTGGAGATGTTTTTGTCTCTTGCTTCATAGATGACAATGAAATCGCCTAGAACAAGCTAAGGCATCTGTGAGGAAGGAGCAATCGAGCGTAGATCTTGTAAGAAAGTTGGCTTTTGTTGTTCACATGTCAGGCCATAGACCGTCGTCAGGAAGAAGGGGACCTCGGTGGTTCGCGGCGTGACACACACAGTAAGAGAAAAGGCCCGTGTGACTGGGTTGGTAACTTGGACCTTGTCATCATCCCAAAGCAGTAGAATCCCGCCTCTGACACCTTGCGCTGGTAAGTAAGAAGTTGAGGCCATGTGTTGCCCTCCAATCTGTTGGATGGTGGTTTGATCCAAAGATTGCAGCTTGGATTCCTGTAAACAGGCGATCGTAGGCCGAATTTGTTGTAGTGTCTGCCGCACCGTGGCACGTCTGGCCAACGCATTGAGACCTCGGACATTCCAGGATAGCACATTGCAGTCAGTCATAATGTATTGACCATATCACTAACAAACCAGCGGAGAAACCAGGGGACAAGGGAGACAGTCTTTGCATGCAAGGATTTACTAAGTGAAGAGCTGCTGTTGCAGTTTTGACGCAAAATAAATGTCGACGTTTCGAGCATCGGCAAGTAAATTTGTAAGTCGGAAGGGGCCGCGCGTTCCCTCTCCCTGAATGGTTAGACTCGAAAGCCCAAGATGTATACTGGTTCGGGCCGAATGTCCCTACTCCAGTTCGTGTGGTAGTGTTGTATTGCCTTGGATGCAGTCGTCTGCACCACGCTTACAAGGGAGGGCTGAGGACTTAAACACGAGAGCGTTCACTGCCCGCTCGTAAAGACTTAGCGAGGGGAGGATCTATCTCTGTCCGTGTGTGCGTGTCCTCGTGTATGTATGTCTCTCCCGAAGGACCCTACCCCCCTTTATATAGGCGGGAGGGGCAGGTTACATCGAGAATTGGGAGAAGGAAGGAAGGAGAAACCTAGACTAGGAGCCCTAGTCCTTCGTCTTGGTGATTGGTCGTCGTCCGGTCTCGTCCACATCGGGTTTGGTAGGCTTGCTGAGCAGAGTAGTTCGTCGTTTCCTTGGGAAGCAGCGCACCTGCCCTCTGGGAACCTGTCAGGTGCTGATGTTGCGAAGCGTAGCCCTGGCGCTACCTCGGGAGAGAGCGCGTCCCCATACTTCGTGTGACTGGGCGATGGGACTGGAGTTTTGACTTGGGAAACCCTTGTGCTGCCTTGGGAAGGGGCCACCTGCCCCGCACGGTCACTTCGAACGATCCTGTCCGTGGGGCACGTGGCCAATAGTCGGCGGAGGCCCGACACATGGCCCTTGGTGTTGGTTGCCTTAGCTTGGTCGGGGCTCAGGGGTGCCCAACCTGTGACGAGGGTCGGCGTCCCACTTGGTCGGGACTGCTCGCCCCACTCTGGTCGGGGACGAGCGTCTTTTTGTGGCCTCGCGGGTCCCTTGGTCGGAGCTGGGCTTGACGCGGCCTGTTTGCCATTCTGGGCCATTGGGGTACCCCTGGTATGAGTATTCGTCAGTAGCCCCCGAACCCCCGAGCGAGTTCGTCAGATACGGTCGGGGGTTGAGCCTTGTTGGTGAGAATCTTGGTTGTGTGCGGCGACCGGGCCTAGTCGGGTGACCCAACCGGCCTGGTCGGCTGGTCTCAGCCTGGTGTGCTCTAGCGCATCCGGCGGCTGCCTAAGAGTCGTCGAAGGCATTCGAACCACCGGAAGCTTTTAATTGCTTCGTTGCACGCGCCCCGCATGGCTTGGTGCGTCGTGACCGAATTCTTCTCTGCCGCTTCGGAACCCGGCGAAGGGCGCTTCGTTTTCCTGCGCTTGACATTTATGCGGAGTCGTTTGATCTTCCTTCCTTCGGGTATATAAGGGCACCACCGCTTGCTTGGATAGTTACCCCTAGCCTTGAGTCTTTTTCGATCCTCCAATGGCTTCGATGCCTCCGCTGGTCTTTGGCTTTGGTGATGATGACAAGATGGAAGAGGAGGATCCTTTGGCTGAGCTCTGGGCTGAGCATGATCAGGCGATGGCTGAACACTCGGAGGAGGAGGAGGTCATGGCCCGCGACGTTGCTGCGGTCGACGCGCTGCTCGAGGTTGCTCCGAGGCTTTTCGAGGTGAGAAGCGTCCTCTTAGAGGCAATGGCGCGCCACCGGTAGCCGTCAGTGCGGAGGCACTGACGCAATCAGAAATTTGTGATATAATACTTGGTGCTGAAATAGCTCCTCGTATTTCACGTAGCGTTGTGTAGTGTTTGAGCCTGTCGGCCACCTCATGTAGCATTGTAAAGCTTTGAGCCTGTCGGACAATAATAAAATTTTCCTTTCCTTTATGACTGTTTGTGTCTTTGTGATGAGCTTATCTTAGACGTTTTTTCCCAACTAACCCGACCCTCGAGGGTTGGCTGTAGGTGAAAGATCGTTCTTCTCGTGCGCGGGCAGTCGGACGCCTTTCTCGTATTCACAAATGTTTGTCGGGAGGCTCCGGGTGCTCGTTTTAACGTCGTAGCTAGACGCGGCCTTGGTCGGCTGGGATGACCAGATGCCTCTCGGGAGGTTCTAGGGTCCGAGTGCTCGTTTAACGTCGTAGCTAGACACGGCCTCGGTCGGCTGGGACGACCAGATGCCTCTCGAGAGGTTCTGGTATCCGAGTGCTCGTTTAACGTCGTAGCTAGACGGTGCCTTGGTCGGCTGGGACGACCAGATGCCTCTCGGGAGGTTCTGGTGTCCGAGTGCTCATTTAACGTCGTAGCTAGACACGGCCTCGGTCGGCTGGGACGACCAGATGCCTCTCGGGAGGTTCTGGGGTCCGAGTGCTCGTTTAACGTCGTAGCTAGACACGGCCTCGGTCGGCTGGGATGACCAGATGCCTCTCGGGAGGTTCTGGTGTCCGAGTGCTCGTTTAACGTCGTAGCTAGACACGGCCTCGGTCGGCTGGGACGACCAGATGCCTCTCGGGAGGTTCTGGTGTCCGAGTGCTCGTTTAACGTCGTAGCTAGACACGGCCTCGGTCGGCTGGGATGACCAGATGCCTCTCGGGAGGTTCTGGTGTCCAAGTGCTCGTTTAACGTCGTAGCTAGACGGTGCCTTGGTCAGCTGGGACGACCAGATGCCTCTCGGGAGGTTCTGGTGTCCGAGTGCTCGTTTAACGTCGTAGCTAGACACGGCCTCGGTCGGCTGGGACGACCAGATGCCTCTTGGGAGGTTCTGATGTCTGAGTGCTTCTTTAACGTCGTAGCTAGACACGGCCTCGGTCGGCTGGGACGACCAGATGCCTCTCGGGAGGTTCTGGTGTCCAAGTGCTCGTTTAACGTCGTAGCCAGACGCAGGGCATCCATCCCGAGTCCTCGTCCGGCGAGGGTAGCTGCGAGAGGAGTGGCCACTGTCTATCCCACGTGTACGCCCCGTCCGCAGGTGTGGGACCTGGAGGGGGTGAGCGACGCGCGTTTACCCGCGTTGGTTTGAACGCCGTGCTCGTGGAGCTAATGACGGGTGATCCGAGTGGGTCCTTGGAGGTCCCTCCCAAGGGGGACCCTTCCGAGTGGACGGTCCCAGAGAAGGGTGTCCTGGCCAGCTGTGGGGCGACCCATAAAAAACCTTTCTTTACTCGATCCCGTATCGGACTCTGGGTCGTCCGTCGACCCAAAGCACAGCTGGCTGTCACCCATTGATGGGCTCCGCGGGAGAGTGTGAAGTATGGTCTCGGACACGAGTTAGGACGATTGGGCCGTCAGCCAGCCCAACTGGAGGCCCACTGGGGGATCGCCTCATACTCGCCCCTCACTCAAATTTCGCTGGGGCGGCCTTATGCCCACTTGGTGGGACTGGCCTTCAGAACCCACAGCTTTGGGCTGGGCCCCTGGCGTGAGCTGTCGAGCTCTTTCGCTGTTTTGGGGCCGCAGCGGCCCAGCGGGCGTCTCGCACGAGCCCCGGGGCAACCGTCTTGGCCTAAAAGCGGAGACCGAGGGGTCTCAGGACGTGCGGCCCAAGGCGGTGTCTTTACGGTTCCTGCGGTCCTGTCGGGCATAGATGCAGAGAGGAATTGGGAATCAAGCGTTACAGTGCTCGATGCGCGCACGAGGAGGCGTCTGCTCGGTTAGGCGCCCGCTTGGTTAGGCGTCCGCCGGCTTCTATAAATAGGGTGCGGGCGTTAAGCCTCTCTCGCTTTGCTTTGTTAATTTTCTTGCGCTTGCCTGAGACAAGAAAAGAGACAGCAAGAGCCAGAGGAGAGAGAACCTCCAACCTCCCCTTTTCTCACCTTCTCGCCGTTTCTTCGAAAATGTCGTGGCGGCAGTGCTCCATCCGCACTGCAAGCCGCGCTCGGTGGAAGAAGAAGGGTTCCTACCCCATGTCGTCTCGGGCTAGAGGGCGTCGTCAGGGGCCGCCGCCCCCGCGCCGGGGACGGTGAGGTCGTCGTGCCCGCCTCGTTTTATGAGCGCGGGTTCGGGCTCCCGCTGCACCCATTCGTGCACGGGCTCCTGCACCACTACAAGGCGGAGATACACCAGCTTAACCCTAACGGGGTCCTCCACATCGCCATCTTCATCACGCTCTGCGAGGCCTTTCTGGGGATTGAGCCCCATTGGGCGTTGTGGAGGCACTTCTTCCAGCCCCTGTTGAGGAAGGACAAGCCCTCGGACGCACCGGCGCCTATTGGGGGTGTGGCTCTCCAGTTGCGCTCGGGGCGCATAACGGATTATATCGATGTAAAGCTGCCATCGTCCAACCGGGGGTGGCACTCCGAGTGGCTCTATGTCAAGAACTTGGGGGACAACGTCCTGGTCTTCACCAGCCGACTTCCCAAGACGAGGTCCGAGTGGGAATGGGGTGCCGACCGGAAGGGAACGAGGCGGGTGGAGGTGATAATCGACCAGATCAAGGCTCAGAAGAAGCGGGGTCTGACTGGCGATGTCGTTGTGCGCGCATTCATGAAGATGCGCGTGCAACCGATGATGGATCGGCCGCTCCCCATGTTTTGGTTCGAGGGGCCATCCGACCCGACGAGGATGGTGGAGGAAGAACTCCCTCCGTCAGAGGTCGAGGCGCGAGTGTCCACCGTTATGGGCGGAGGTGCAACTGAGGCGGTGGGCGGCCACCCTGAGCCGTTTTCGGCCCGAAACCCACCAAACCTGGTAATCCGAATGTAGCCTTTTCCTCCTTTTTCTTTGTTGCTTCCCCCTCAGCTTTCAGCGATCCGTATGACTAAAGTCTCCGCGTTCCCCATGGGCTTGCCAGGATGGTCTCCCGGGCGTTGCTACTGGGGGAGAAGGAGCTTAGGGCGGAGGCCCGCGCGAAGTCCTCGCAGATCGAGGCTGCGCGCAAGAAGCGCAAAGAGGAGAAGAGGAGGAAAAGGGAGAAGGAGCGTGCGGCGAGGGCCGCGCGCGGCGAAGACGTGTTCGAGACCACTGCTGCGGGGTCGACTTCCACCGACAGTAGTGGAGGCCGGCACATGCACCCATACCGCGGGTACTTGTCCGACTCGCCGACCGGTGGCGGCCCGGGAGCGGGTCCGACAGGGGGCGAGCGCGCGGGTGCTACCGGCGCCAGGCACCGAGCGGAGACGTCCCCGGTGGAGTCGTCCTCAGGGAAGCGGAGGGCCGATTCGCCCCTGCAAGGGGGGGCGATGAAAAGGGCTCACCGCCAGCGTCCGATCGCGCGAGCAGTGCCCCTCTTTTCTTTGGGCCTTGCGGCAGTAGGGTAGTTCGAGCGATCACTGATCGCTTGCGGTGCGCAGTGTTTACGCAGGGGCGGTCGTTACTGCGACCCCAAGTCTAGCGCTGGCACGATCGGCGGAGACCGATGGAGCACGGGTCGAGAAGACGCCAGTCGGTTTGGTTGGGGTCGGCGACCGTGGTGGCGGCAGGCCGAGTTGCCGAAGCGAGCAGGTGGCGGTCTCCGGGCCGGCAGTCGGGACGGAAAGCGAAGCGGTTCCGATCGTCTCTGGCAAGCCAGGTCTTCCTTCCTCGGCCGAGGGTGGTCGGGAGGAACTGCCGCCACCGCCGGGGAGCCCGCCGGCAGATGTGGTCCTGCTTCCCGAAGCGACGGTAACGCCGCCGCCCGGGAATCAGCTGGAGGGGGCGGTCCAAGGGTCGGAGCTAGTCCCACCGGAGCCGCAGGGGGAAGTGCCGGGTGACCTCCCTCAGGCGTAAGCTGCTGGAGCCAGCCCAGGCGGCTCTGTTCAGCCGCCCCGCTTACACTGACTCGGTCGGGGGACGCTCAGACCAGCGGGCCGACCATCTTGCTGGACGATCCGACGGAGAGCTTCGAGTGGGGCGCCTTCCAGGAGGGCGTCAAGCGCGTCGTGGCTGAGACGAAGCGGATCCAAGAGGATCTGGCTTTCGCTCTCGAGTGTTCCAGCGGAGTGCTGGGCGCGGTTGCCAATGAAATTGTTCCAGTTAGCCTGGTAAGTCGGCAAAACTCGTCTTTTGTAGCTTTCGACGGATTCGTCATGGGCTAACGGAGTGTTGTGCCTTGCGCCGCTTTGCGTTCCGCTGGATGAGAAGTCGCAGTTCATTAGGGGTCTGCACGGCTGAAGGTTAGCCGCTCCGGAAGAGCGTGACCGGCTGCGCCCCGAGCTGCACGACGCCCGGGAGGCTTTGGGCCGCGAGCAGAAGGCAGCGGAGGAGGTCCGCCAGGAGCTGGCTCGGTCTGCCCAAGCCCTACTCGACGAGCGCCAGGCGAGCCAGTCCTTGGCGGCGCGGGTGGCGGAGCTTGAGACCCTCTTGGCGGAGGCGAGTGGCGCCAAAGACACCGCCGTGGTCATGCAGGCGGCGCCGCCACGAGGCGACCCGCCGGGAGAGCCGACCAAGTTCGGAGGGTGCCGAGCCGGCACGCGTGAGCGCGCCGCCGCCGAGGAATCGCCAAAACCGTGGCCGATCTTCGCGACCTGGCGAGCTCCACGGGCGGTAAGTCCTGTTCCTCCACTTTGAGTTTGTGATTGCGGTTAATGGGGTGCGTTTTTTGACGCTACCCCCGGTCTGCAGAGCTGCTGAAAGACCTTAGCCGCGCCGTGGAGGCGCGGAAGGATGCTCTGGAGGCCCAGGATGCGGCGATCGTGGCGCGGGATACGGCGTTGGCGACGCTCTAGGAGGCCGAGGGAGGTCGGACCGAGCTGGCCGCGGGGTTAGAGGCCCTTCGAAGGTCGCCAGACGCTCGCGACCGCGCTCTGAGCCGACGGTCCGAGCCGCCGCCATCGCGCCGCCCGAGTGCCGGGCACGCCGAGCGCGGAAGCGAGGGCGCCGCGCTTGGGGCTTCTCGCACCGGTCAACATCGCTCTCATTACGACGCATCGACCTCGCGGTGGTGAGCAGCTGGGTCGCCGGAACCGGACGGACGAGGAGGTGGACAAGCTCGAAGCCGGGTCGAGCCATACGCCGAGAGATCGCCGCCACATCTCACCGCAGATTGTCCTCCACAAAGAGTAGGGAGAAATTAGACATATCCCCTTTTTATTGTAAAAGACTATTATATGCAAATAATCTTAAAGCTTTTAGCAAGTTTCGGTTTCTCTCTCCTTTTTTATGCTGTGGTGAGCACTTGACCGACCATAGCTTTAAGGATCATGTCGCCAGCGTAGGTCGGATCGCTTGCTAGGGAAGGGTGAGGAGGACAGGAACTTTGGCTATGCCGCATTCATGCGCACTTGTGCAGGATAGGAGTGTTCCAGACCGACTAAAGGTCGCTCCGCTCGAGCACTCCCTTCTTCCGCGAAATGCTACTTCGCAACCATAGCCGCTGGGGCGTAGGCCGTAGCATTTGGGTCGAGAGGGTTACCGCTCGGGAGGGACCCCGTGGCTGGTCGAGTCACCGACCCGCGTGAGTGCGTGAATTGGCTGTGCTTGCACGGGAAAGGAGTGTTCCCAACCGACCAAAGGTCGCTCCGTTCGGGCACTTCCTTCTTCCGCAAAGTGCTACTTCGCAACCATAGCCGCCGGGCGAGGCCGAGCACTTGGGTCGAGAGGGTTACCGCCCGAGGGACCCGTGGT
>JAYEVK010000146.1:0-119104 GCA_036346275.1 Otatea glauca | reverse complement strand
AAGCAATAACTTGAATTGAAATACAGAAATAGATTGAAAGCATATTTATGAAAAGATAAATAAATAATCGATAGATCAATGATATACAACAAAACAACAAAGTGAACTCCCTGCTCACATCCCAACAATTCCACATTCCACATTTTATGAAACACTCTATACCCCGTGAAATTCCCTGCTTGTCCATGATCATGACGCGCTTATTCAATAGTTTTACACTCAGAGAGGTTGTACAACTTACCCACAAGACATGAACATCTCTTTGCGTAATCGATAATAACACACCGCTTTGGTGTGTCGCAGATATCATGACAAAGCCTTTACAATGCAATCGTCTAAACTCGCATCGTCTGCTAAGGTTTCGCCCATAGGGCCCCTCTTGCGCCTTTGTGAGTCTACCCGCCCATCCCGAACCCACACCACCATTGCCAGACTCAAGGTTAGACATTGCAAAATAATCAACTAGGTCTGTCCCATACTGCATATGTGGTAGTACGGTTAGGCCTTCAATGGCGCACAAGATTAAGTCCTTAATTGTCTCAGCAAGACATCCACATCCCAATGTGCTAGAAAGCACCCCTTTACTTCACGATCACTTGCCCGAGGGAAAACAATTGTTCAACCAAGACCAATGGCAAACCCCGCCATGGTACAACAATTTTACAACAAAGGGCTAACGGCCACGATTCAATATCTCATTAAGTCAAGATTAACATTATTCAACAGTGATATGAATCCCAATGTATATCCGAGCATGTCTAAACATAGCTACGATAACCCAATGTTGGCGTAATAAATATGTCCAACTAGTATGTCCCAACCTAGGTCTAACAATGGATACATGGCATACAATTAATCAAGGTGGCATAATGTCAAGCTAGGTATACATCTACTCCCATTAAATAAGCATTGATACACAAAGTAGCATGCAATTGTATAAAACAAATTATTTTGCAAACATAGGATCAATATGATCAAAGGTTACGACTTGCCTTGCTGATCTAGTGCTGAATCTTGGTCTTCAAGTCTTCGTCGCTTCCCTCGGAATTAGCGCTTCACCGAAAAGAAGCAACGAAACCAAATAAATACAAAACAGAGACTCAAACAAGCTCAAAACTGAAAATAAATGGCTCTGGAAGATAGATCTTGATTTTACAAAAATTTAGAAACTTGAATCGCCTCAATCGAGTTCGTTGACGAGCGAGAACGGCCTCCAAAGATTAAATTCAGAAAAACAGAAAATCGAAATCAGAATTTCGGATTTATTTTTGTACGAAAAAGAATTTATTGCGCAATCACCGACGCCATCGGGTTCATGGTGGATCGGTCCACGGTGTCCGCGCCGGTTCACTGCGGCACCTGCGCGACGGCCGACGCCGTTACGACGCTGGCTCACCGACGCAGCTGGCCGACGAAGCGCCACGCGGCGCATGATCCGAGAGAGGGCCAGACGGACGGCCGAGGAGTGGCGCAACGGAGGTGACGCTGCACGATCCGGCAAGGCCGATCGGCGATCGGACGGCGGACGCAAGAGCTCGGCCGACAGAGACGTGGTCGATCTCGAGACGCACGCAGCGACGGACCACCGGGTTGGCGAAGAAGAACGGCGGCGAGGTTTTACCGACACGGAAGAAGACGAGGCCGGCGGCGGAGGAGAGCCGGACGGGCGCGGGCAAGGCGAACGAGGAGAGGACGACGCGGCAATGCGGAGAGACCGACGACGGCGCGGCGAGAGGCACCGTGACAACGAAAAGACGGCGGAAGGGCTCGCACGGCGGAGATCAACGGCGAAGCTCAAGGCGGCGACGGCGAGGCCTCGGAGGTGAGAGAGAGGGCAACGGAGCGGCGGCGCGAGGGGATCCTCGAGACGCAGCGCAGACGGCTTTATAGCCTAGGAGGCGTGCCCGACGAGGAAACCGAGAGGGCGGCGGCGGCGCAGGATTCGAGTCGGCGGCGGCTTAGGGTTTCACAAGACGGGCCACCGGGCCGAGGCGGGAGCGGGCGCAAGCGGCTACTGGGCCGAGGCGGGCAGTCAAGGAGGCAAAGCGGTTAGGTGCCGGGAAAATGGGTTGGGCCACAGAGGTTTCGGCCCGAAGGGCTTTTTAGAAATTAAAAACATTTTCCGATTTAAGAAAAATCCAGAAATTCAAATAAAATCAAATAAATAGCAAATAAATTCAGAAAAATCCCCAAAAATACAGAAAAACTAAAACTGAAATTCCTGATTTTGATGAATAGTTTAGTCAAATTAAATCCTTTCATTTATGGAAAATTCAAATTAAGCTAGAGTTAATTCAAGAAAATGCAAATGGTTTATTTTTGAATTCAAACATTCCAAAACTCAAATTTTGGGATGTTACACCCGCCCTTCCTATCAGATAAAGGAGGCAGAACCCGGGAAGGGAGGACACTTCAGAGAGAACTCTCTTCTCGCTAAGTTCTTTAGCACTCTAGCGCTAAGGCTCCCAACTCGCTTGTAAACTCGTGCAGGCACCCCCGCATCGAAGGCAATACAATACCGCCACACGAATCGGAGTAGGGACTTTCGGTCCCAACCAAGATACACCTTGGGCTTCCGAGTCTAACTATTCAGGGAGAGGGACGCGCCCCTTAGACTTACAAATTTACTTGCCGCGCTCAAACGCCGACTACTAGCACGCCTGTAGGGGCCTTCGCTTTCATCACCATCTCCGATCCCGCTTTTCTCCTCGATGGCATCTTTCACCATGCGACGAGATGATCACGCTGGGAGCCGATCCGCTTGCCTCAACTTTGCCGCCACCTCTACGGAGGGCTTGCGCTCGTCCTCGCCCCGGAGGCCAGGCCCGCCAAAGCCTGGTGCCATCTCCGCGACTCGCCAACTCGCTTGGGGCACCCCTACAGCCCCGGCCGAAGTCCGAGGAGCGCCCGCCACTTCGGGCGAAGCTCCTGTGGCCCGGCAGTGACCGTGTCACCCCGCAGCTCACAACTTGTGGCGATGGCTGCACATGCCGGCCTCCATCCACGAAAGCCGGAAGACTCTTCCACCACGACTCTAGCTCCGACGGAGTACCCTGCTCACAGCAGCACTCGTGAGTGCAACATGGCGGGCACGGCCGACTTAACCATAACCCCGTACATGGCTGGGGCCCCCATCCGGCGCACTAAGGCGAGGAGGAGGAATACCAGCGATGAAGGCAGCCGAACGCGCCAAGCTCACCGGCCGAACTCAAATGACAAACAAGAGCTAGAGGAGCGAAGGGTCGAGCTCGACCACCTCCGTGCCAACTCAAGGTGATGAGTCTCGAGCCCCGAAGTGCATCTAGTCACTTATGTTATTTTGGTGATTAATGACAAACACTCATAATGACAATCTATGCAATTAAGTAAATGCTTAACTTAGTGCTTAACAAATGACAAACCTCTAATATGGTTATATTGCTATGAGACTAACTTGTTATTGCCTAGTTGAGTATCACCTCATCTATTTAGAGGAAAATCAAGTAGGATGGTTAAGCAAAGATAAGGTATGCAATTTTGATATCTATTCTATATTTGTTATTGCATTCCTTTTGTGCAAATGCATAGTGAACTCCAAGTAGCATATTGATTATATATATGCACATTGGTTCATGTCATATTTATTTGTGCATATATATTCATTTGAGTTCATTATGTGCTTTGTTTTTAGTATGCATGTATTAACTAGAGTTAAACTCAGATTGCTATAGATTGACTTGGTGCATGCATGTCTTAGTTGTGTATCTTCTCATGCACTTCTCTTGGTGAAGTTTAATCTAGAGTTGGATCACATATTTACTCTTATTCCAAATATTATTTGCACATGTACAATTCGTGTACATTCTATCATGTGCTTCATTTAAGTAAAGACTGTGATCCTTGCCATGATTTAATTGATTCATCATATTGGCAATTATCTCTCTAGTGCATATAGATCAATTACATATTCATCATGATGTACTTAGTAGAGAACATTTCTTATGTCAAGTGTTTCCAGCTATGTTGTGCTTCTTTTATGAAACACTTGTTGTAATCAATTGCTCACAAATATCAACTTGTTCATATCTATTGAGCTTTGGGACTAATGTGTTTCATGAGTAGTTTGGAAAGAATTAGGTCCCGCTCTGGTATGATGACCAAGGTATCTTGGAGGATGATCATTGTCGAGGTCAACAAGACGGCGGTGTCACCAAGAGTTGAGGACTAAGTCAAGAGCGACTTGGCGTGAGATCGCCAGAGAGGATGATCAAGTCAAGGTTGATAGGACGAGAGTCTCATGAGGTGAATCGAGTCGAGTTGGACAAGGCGAAGATGTCATCAATTATATGGTGAAGGTCTTCATGCATCGACATCAAGAAAGAAGACGGCAAGTGACTATTTCTAGACTTATATTATCTTTGATTTATTTTGAGTCTAAGGATTGCCGTACTATTAAGAGGGATGCGATGTCGAATGACTTTTAGATGTGTCAAGTGCTCAAGTGATCCATCCTTGTGAATCTTAGAAAGAGAGTGGTGTTGGTAGTGCCGAAAGTGAGGGTTGTAGGTCTCTCTGATTTCTTTGTGAAATCTGTATTTATCCTTTGAGTTTTGGGTAGTGAGACCTTGTTAGTTGTGTAGCCTCGTTCTTAGCTTTCAATAGAGTCCAAAATCACTGAAATCGAGTCCGAGTGAAAAGTTATGCTCGTTTCGTCGGCTGGCTAAGTGCAATCCGGAGTATCCGGATATTCAATCGGACATTCCGGGTTGACACCTCGGTGGCTGCTCTCACCAATCCGAGTATCCGGGTTTTTTCCGAGTCTCCGGGTTGTGGGCAGCTGTTTCCAACGGCTAGTTTTTTGGGACCTCTATTTAAAGCCCCTTCTTCCCACTTCAAAGAGGCTGTGTTCCCATTGATTAGAGGTGCTATACCCTTGTTCTTGAGCCCCAAAACACCTCTTTACCCTTAGATCTAAGTGATCCCCTTGGTGAGAAGGGTTGGGAAGAGTTTGAGGAGTGAGGTGCTAGGTTGAGTGAGATTTGAGTTGTTTGAGCACTTGATTTCATCTCCAAGCTTGTTCTTCGTGAGCATTTGTTACTCTTGGAGGTTGAGGACTCCTAGACGGCTAGGAGGTCGCCACGAGCCACCGGAGCTTTGTGTGGTTGGTCGTGGAAGTTTGTGAAGGCCGGTTCGCATCCGTAAGGGAAGGAATCAAAGGAGGAAGACCGCGAGTGCATTTGTGCAACACCGGAGGAAGAGGGTTGAAAGAGACCTCGCTCAAGTGTGATCGAGCTACCTCAACGGAGACGAGGATCCTCAAGGATCCGAACTTCGGTGAAAAATCATCGCTCCAAGTTTGCTTCTTACTCATGCTTTAGTATTTGATTTTGAATCTTGAAATTGCCCGATCTACTCTTTTGTTGTGTTTGGCTCCGATCTACAATTTCCCTGTGCACTGATAGCTTTTAGATCTTTTGTATTCAAGTAGATTGTTGAAAATTGCAGGATTTAAAATCTCATTTCGAGGTCTTAAACCGAGTATCCGACTTCTCAACCCGGATAGTCCGGATATTTCGAGTATCCGAGATAAGTCCCGACACTCCTACCGAGTCCCTGGATCCAATCCGAGTATCCGACTCGTAACCCGGACAACGGATATTTCGAGTATCCGGATAAAAATCCTTGACACTTCGGACTTAGACCCTGGAGATTTTATTTAGCTGCAAATTTTTTATTCCACTGCATTTAGTGTTAAATATTTTAATTCGCTTATTCACCCCTCTAGGCGACATCCTCGCCCTTTCAATTGGTATCGAGCAAGGTCTCTCCTTTATTAGACTTAACCGCCTAGAGAGTAAAGGATGTCGACTAGAGGATTAGTGCACTCACATAATCCACTTGTGCTAGATGGCACAAATTATGCTTCATGGAAATTAATTATGACTTCTCATTTTAAATCCATGAGCCCCCAAATATGGTGGATCGAGATGTCGGCTTTTCCTCTCCATTGAATGAAGTTACTCCAACCGAAGGAGAGAGGAAATGCCTACATCTCGACGCTCAAGCTACTAATGTTTTATTTTGTGTTGTGAGCAATGAAATCTTTGATAGAATATGCAATCTCAAGAGCGCCATGAAATGTGGATAAAGCTTCAAGAACTATTTGAATCATCCACTTCTATTGAGGATTGCATTAAGGAAGAGATGTCGGAGATGAAACATCAAGCTCCACCTCAAGCTCAAGTGATGAAGAACCGACATCTCCATCAACCTCAACCTCCGCCTCAAGTGACGATGAAGATGCTCTTCCATCACAAACCGCTGCTTCATGGCGAAAGGTAAGAATGAGGTAAGTGACGATGATGACGATGATGAGCTCACTTATAATGAACTTATGAATTTGCTTGAGGAGCTCAATAAATGTCTTGGAAAGGAGAAAAAGAAATATAAAATTTTGAAGCTTGAACATGAATCACTTCAAAATGATTATAATATGCTTCAAGAAAATCATGAATCCCTCCTTCTCAAAGAAATTCATAAGCCTAAGGTGGATATAGGCATCTCATGTGATTTAATTGATGAAATGTCTTGCTTAAATGTTAATCCTAATATTTCATCAAAATTTGACATATCCACCTCTTGCAATGATTTACCTTGTTGCTCAAATTCAAATGTTTCCACTTCCTCTATGCATATTGAGACTAACCTTGCAGAGGAAAATAAGAAGCTCAAGGCCCAAGTCATTAGATTAGAAAATGACTTGAAGAAGTGCGTAAAGGGAAAAGCCGTTCTCGATTTAGATCTTGAGCAAGCCAAGGGCGCCTCAAGATAAGCGAGGACTCTACTACATCTCCAAGAGGGAGACTAGCAAGATGAGGCACAATGCAAGTCACACGAAAACTATCAAGTGCTTTGCTTGCAACAAGAAGGACACGCTGCCTGCAGTGCCCTAATAAAGTGGAGATCAAGCCACAACCATCAACAATGAGGCAAACCGCAAAGAGCAAGTCAAGAAAAAGAGACGCCAAAGCCTACTTGCTACAATTGTCGGAAAAGGGACACATCGGTAAGGATTGTCCCAAAGGTATCATTCCTAAGCCTATTATTGTCAATGATCATCATTCACTTAGGAAGGACAAATATGGTAATGTGTTTACCAAGTTTGTCAATTCTCCTAATACCATGCAAAATAATGACAATCAATTGCTTAGGAGATATAAATCTAGAAATGTGTTTGCTCAAATGCTAGATTTCCTAAGACCAAGAAAATCATGTTGATCATGTGCTTAGGAAAATAACGATAGCAAAGCATTTGCTAGATGTGCTAGATCCTCTAAGCCAATGCATAATTTCAATTATCATATGCTTAGAAGAGATCAAACTAGAAATGGTTTTGCAAACTATCATTGCCCTCCTAAGCCTTTTCATAAAAATGCCAATCATTTGCCTAGGAGGAATAATTATTGCAAACTTATTTCTAATTATGTTAGTCAATTCAATAATATCCAAATTAGGACCATTTGGGTTCCAAAATCTATTGTGACTAACATTGTTGGACCCAACAAGGATTGGGTACAAAAACCGCCTAAAAGATTTTTAGGCAATATGAGATGGATTGACGCTTGGCTTCTTCAAAAGGAGAAGATGACTTAATCATTTGCAAAATGGAGCCAAGCATGAGGATGATCACTTCAATCTTGAGCCAATGTCATCTCGGGTAACAAGTATCTAATTTGATTACTAGTTAGCTTATAGCCTTGTGTAGGTTATATTGCATTATTCATGAAAATCAATTTAGATTGCTTGTTATATGCTTGCTCATGCTTATTAGTTGTTTTAATTGCAATCTTGAGTAAGTTTGGGATAGTGGCACATTAAGGGGGAGTGTTAATTCATATCCATGTATATTGCATCCCTACATGTGCCCATATTTATATAAGTGCTAACATATATTTTCAAAATCAAGCCATTTAGCCAAAAGTCAAAATTTTGTATACTATTAGTATTCTTGTGAAAAACTAATTGCAAAATGTATACAAATGCACTTGAAACGTTTTTCAAAGGGTTTTGGCTTCAAAAAATCTATTTTACAAAGAAAATGAGTTTCATGCCCAAAATCAAGTTTCTAGTATCTTGTTTTGGATTTAAACTTATAATTTTCATAGAATTAAATGTAAAAGGATTTTGAAAATAATTCCAAAAGGAAAAAGCTAGTGTTGGTCATTCTTAACAACTTTTGTGTTCAAATGATTTTCAAAAGACCAACTAATCAAAAGTTATTTGATTTTGAAACTCACCTAAAACTATACTTGACCCAAAATGGTCATACTATTGCACTTTGTGAGTTTCTTCATTTGGACTAGATCTTGTATAGTATCTCAGTTCAAAATGATATTTAAGACTCATACACAAAATTCAAATCTCTATATCTCATCTTATTCTTCATTTGAATCTTGTGTTGAAATATTTGACTTTGTTTTACAAATAGGTATTTCAAAAGGACCATTTAGGTCAAAAGTCAAAATTCATATTTAAAAGGCCCAAATTTGTGAAGAGCTTTATAAAAGTATTCTATTATGTATCTCAATGTTTTACAAGCTCTCAAAATAAAAATATATTGAAATCAATTTAGCCTAAAAGTTTTGGTTTGAATTAAAATAGCTTGTTTAAGCATATTGCTCAAATCTTAGCATTCAAGTTGGATTTCATTACAAATCTTGGCTAGAAACTATCTTGATAATCAATTCTAAGCCATGGAAATTGAAATTGCATGAAATCCGAATTGAGTTGTATTTTGAGGCTTTTATGAAAAACTATTTCCTATTTAACTTGCTTCAAAAGGGTTAAAAGCAAAATATTTGTTTGAAATGCAAAATCTTATGAAAATAGTCTTCTAAAATGTTTTCAAATGTATTTCAAATGTTTTCAAGTATCTAACCCTTGGTTAGAAGCTAAAAGTCAAACTTTGGTCTAAAAAGGATCTTTGTGATCTTGCTTTTGCATTTAACTTCAATTTTTTCTAAAGCAATATCTATTTGGAGTTTGAAAAAGTGGTCAATACAAAACTCATAGGGTTGGTCATTTTAAGCATTTCTTTAGTTCAAAGTTTTTCCAAATGACCAACCGTTCAAAAGTTATAGCCATTTGAATTTGGCCAAAATCATCCATTTGACCCAAAATGACCCGTTGTTGCATTTTGTGGATTTCGCTATTTGAATTGGATTTCTTTGTATATCTTGGATTGAAATAGTATTTCTAACTCATACAAAGCTATGAAAGTTCAAATCTCCATAAATTTCAATCCGGAATTCATTTTGAGCATTTGGTGAAAATTCAATTTCTTTTCAAACTTACAAAGCGCATTTTGCCATATGTTTTGAACGAAAAATCCTTTTAATGAAATTCTTTTTGGGAAACCTTCTAAAGAGTCCAATGTTTATTTCTGAAAAGTTTCAAATCATTTGGACTCAATTTGAAAAAGTTTTGACTTTTCTTTTCTTTGAGTAAAAATCATGCCTTCAAAGCAAAATTTGGCATATCTTTTGATTGAGACTCCTTTTGGAAAATTATTTTTGTAAAAGTTTCTTAGGAGTCTAAAGAATGTTTATGAACAATTTCAAGTAATTTCAACTTAATTTGAAATAGTTATGCCTTTTTCTCTCTTTTGATCTTATTAGGCATACTCTTGCATTAAGTTGGATTTTACGATTTGAATGGATTTGATTATGCAAATAGGCTTATAAACATCTCTCTAAATCATATAAAGCCATATAAGTGCATATTACCAATCAAAACTCATTTGGTTCCATTTTGAGGATTTGGTGAAAATCTTAATCTTTTATGTGTTTCATATGCATCTTGCATCATATTTCTCGAAATGAAATTTATTTATTGAAAATCCTTGTTGGAAAACCTTCTCTCACATATGGAGTTCATATCTGAAAATTCTCAAATTTATTTGAACTCATTTGCAAGATTGTTGACTTTATTTGACTTAGTGTCAAAACTAAACCTCCAATGCTTCTAATGACCTATTTTTGATTGGAGAGTGATATTTGAGAAAATCCTTTTGGAAAAAGTCTCTTGGATGTTCATGGATCATTTCCGCAAAATCTTATGGCTATTGGACTTTATTTGATCAAGATTTGATCCAAATTCAAAATGTTCAGCTTTTAGGATGAATCAACAACCCGAGTATCCGGTGATCTATCCGAGTATCCGGATTATCCTGACACTCGGATCAAAAACACCGGAGTATCCGGGTTGTATTGCTCGGCCCAAATTCTTAAATTGCAATCTATACTTTCTTGCAATCTCTTGTTCATCCCATTCTTTGGGTTTTTCCTTTGCTCAAATGAATGTTTGGTCTTCATAGCCCTCGAAGAGAATTTTGAGACGGATCTGTTCCGTGTTGATGATTTTTGCATTTGAGCAATGGTTTAAAAGCTATAATCGATTTTGTGCTGCTATTTGCATCTTTTTGAGATTTTAAGAGTTTTAAATTGGAATCTTGGCAAGCCTTTCAAGATGAAAACTAAGTGAACTTATTCATTGCTCCAAGATTCAAAGTGGAGCATATCTATTTAAGTTTTCATTCCAATGAAAGTGCATCTTTGGCTAAGTTCTTTGGAAATTGGATTTAATTGTATCTTAGCCTCAAAATGTTTCTCTCTTGCATAACTCGGAGTTTATTATGGAAAAGAGAAAATTTCCCTCGTAAGCTCAAGAGTGAGTTTGAATGTGTTTCACCCATTGTCTCTCTTACAAGTGGATGTCAAGATTAAATTTGAATGAGTTTCAAATATTTTCATTATAAGGTGATGTAATAAAATTTTTAATTGATATCTTGAATTGTTTTAAATTGCATGCAAAGAGTATTGTCTTGTATATCATATATATCATGCATGTTGTACTTAGACATTATCAAACTAACTTGGGTCAAATTAAAAGATATTTGTTCCTGTAAATCATGTGCTTGTCTATTGATGTTCAAGGTATTGGAAAAGGGTCATCTTCGACGGTGGATGAAGGAAATGGAGAGGAGCTCCATAGTACGAGGGATCTAAGACCGGCGCGTGATCATGACCAATTCGAACATGCGTGGACAAGAATCGGCAAAGGGACGTGTTTCTTTTCTGACCATATTCAATAATGTCTGTGCACACCATTATGCTAAATTGTGTTATTCTAAATGGTGTTGTATCTTTCAATTGGTATGATTAATTGGTATCTTTCAAGAGGTATCCTCTAATCCTAAATTGTTTTGAAGTGTCATCTAACTTGCATTTGGTATTATCAAGAAGTAAAAGGTACATATGGGTGACACATTGCAAAGAGGTATACCCTTGATAAGTTTATCAAATTCTTGATCATGAAAGTGCATCTTACTTATACAATTTTGATTCATGATCTTGTATACATCTTGTGATCATATAAGCAATTTCTTCTTGTGTAATCTTCTTTATATGATCTTAATTGTTAGAATTTAATTTGATCATGAGCATGTACTTAAATTATATAAATTTGCTATATGATCTTGATGTTTAAAGAATAAATCTTCTCCATGTGAAATCATATTGGTGTGTCATGTTTAAGCATCACTTATATCCTGTGAATCATGACTTCTTTAATTTGGTATAACTAGAGAAATCTATTACCTAAATCTTGGAAATAATTGGTATCATATCTTACCTAGATTTAGGGGGAGCTTAATATTATTGTCCTATTACTAGCTCCTTATCTTTATTTTATTTTCTCCCTAATCTTTTTATTGAGTATGCAATCAAAGGGGAGAACAGATTTTATTGAATAAGCAATAAGAATCTTTTAAGCACCTTTTTGTGATTAATGACAAAAGGGGGAGAATTTATGGATTTATCAATTGTTCCCTAATCGATTGACAAAAAGGGATGATTTGTAAGTATGATCTCTTACTGTTTCTTCATGCTTGTTTTAATGCTAAAATATCTTAATATTGTCATTTGGTGCAATTGATAATAAGTTTGTCATAAATCACCAAAAAGGGGGAGATTGAAAGTGCATCTAGTTACTTATGTTATTTTGGTGATTAATGACAAACACTCATAATGACAATCTATGCAATTAAGTAAATGCTTAACTTAGTGCTTAACAAATGACAAACCTCTAATATGATTATATTGCTATGAGACTAACTTGTTATTGCCTAGTTGAGTATCAGTCTCATCTATTTAGAGGAAAATCAAGTAGGATGGTTAAGCAAAGATAAGGTATGCAATTTTGATATCTATTCTATATTTGTTATTGCATTCCTTTTGTGCAAATGCATAGTGAACTCCAAGTAGCATATTGATTATATATATGCACATTGGTTCATGTCATATTTATTTGTGCATATATATTCATTTGAGTTCATTATGTGCTTTGTTTTTAGTATGCATGTATTAACTAGAGTTAAACTTAATGACAATATTGCTATAGATTGACTTGGTGCATGCATGTCTTAGTTGTGTATCTTCTCATGCACTTCTCTTGGTGAAGTTTAATCTAGAGTTGGATCACATATTTACTCTTATTCCAAATATTATTTGCACATGTACAATTCGTGTACATTCTATCATGTGCTTCATTTAAGTAAAGACTGTGATCCTTGCCATGATTTAATTGATTCATCATATTGGCAATTATCTCTCTAGTGCATATAGATCAATTACATATTCATCATGATGTACTTAGTAGAGAACATTTCTTATGTCAAGTGTTTCAGCTATGTTGTGCTTCTTTTATGAAACACTTGTTGTAATCAATTGCTCACAAATATCAACTTGTTCATATCTATTGAGCTTTTGGGACTAATGTCTTTCATGAGTAGTTTGGAAAGAATTAGGTCCCGTCTGTATGATGACCAAGGTATCTTGGAGGATGATCATTGTCGAGGTCAACAAGACGGCGGTGTCACCAAGAGTTGAGGACTAAGTCAAGAGCGACTTGGCGTGGAGATCGTCAGAGAGGATGATCAAGTCAAGGTTGATAGGACGAGAGTCTCATGAGGTGAATCGAGTCGAGTTGGACAAGGCGAAGATGTCATCAATTATATGGTGAAGGTCTTCATGCATCGACATCAAGAAAGAAGACGGCAAGTGACTATTTCTAGACTTATATTATCTTTGATTTATTTTGAGTC
This sequence comes from Otatea glauca, assembly GCA_036346275.1. NCBI lineage: Eukaryota > Viridiplantae > Streptophyta > Magnoliopsida > Poales > Poaceae > Otatea > Otatea glauca. The sequence goes on along the minus strand of JAYEVK010000146.1, from coordinate 105,963 downwards.
TAAGGATTGCCGTACTATTAAGAGGGATGCGATGTCGAATGACTTTTAGATGTGTCAAGTGCTCAAGTGATCCATCCTTGTGAATCTTAGAAAGAGAGTGGTGTTGGTAGTGCCGGAAAGTGAGGGTTGTAGGTCTCTCTTGATTTCTTTGTGAAATCTGTATTTATCCTTTGAGTTTTGGGTAGTGAGACCTTGTTAGTTGTGTAGCCCTCGTTCTTAGCTTTCAATAGAGTCCAAAATCACTGAAATCGGAGTCCGGAGTGAAAAGTTATGCTCGTTGTCTGGCTGGCGGTGTAATCCGGAGTATCCGGATATTCAATCCGACATTCCGGTTGACACCCTCGGTGGCTGCTCTCACCAATCCGGAGTATCCGGGGTTTTTTCCGGAGTCTCCGGGTTGTGGGCAGCTGTTTCCAACGGCTAGTTTTTTTGGGACCTCTATTTAAAGCCCCCTTCTTCCCCACTTCAAAGAGGTTGTGTTCCCATTGATTAGAGGTGCTATACCCTTGTTCTTGAGCCCCCAAAACACCTCTTTACCCTTAGATCTAAGTGATCCCCTTGGTGAGAAGGGTTGGGAAGAGTTTGAGGAGTGAGGTGCTAGGTTGAGTGAGATTTGAGTTGTTTGAGCACTTGATTTCATCTCCAAGCTTGTTCTTCGTGAGCATTTGTTACTCTTGAGGTTGAGGACTCCTAGACGGCTAGGAGGTCTCCTACGAGCCACCGAGCTTTGTGTGGTTGGCCGTGGGAAGTTTGTGAAGGCCGGTTCCGCCTCCGTAAGGGAAGGAATCAAAGGAGTGAAGACCGCGAGTGCATTTGTGCAACACCGGAGGAAGAGGGTTGAAAGAGACCCGGCTCAAGTGTGATCGAGCCGCCTCAACGGAGACGAGGATCCCCTCAAGGATCCGAACTTGGTGAAAAATCATCGCCTCCAAGTTTGCTTCTTACTCATGCTTTAGTATTTGATTTTGAATCTTGAAATTGCCCGATCTACTCTTTTGTTGTGTTTGGCTCCAGATCTACAATTTCCTCAAAAATTGATAGCTTTTAGATCTTTTGTATTCAAGTAGATTGTTGAAAATTGCAGGATTTAAAATCTCATTTCGAGGTCTTAAATCGAGTATCCGACTTCAACCCGGATAGTCCGGACATTTCGAGTATCCGAGATAAGTCCCGACACTCGGCCGAGTCCTCGGATCCAATCCGAGTATCCGACTCGAACCCTGACAGTCCGGATATTTCGAGTATCCGGATAAAAATCCTGACACTCCGGACTTAGACCCTCGGAGATTTTATTTAGTCGCAAATTTTTATTCCACGCATTTAGTGTTAAATATTTTAATTCGCCTATTCACCCCCTCTAGGCGACATCCCCGTCCTTTCAAGCCCCAAAGAGATGCTCGCGACGCGCATGCCACAAGACGCCGTCAGTACACCACAAGTGGTGGAAGAACCGACGGCCCTCGCTTCTTCCTCACGCGAGCGGAACGTGGTCGCGCCGCGATGTCGCTTCGAGGCCTTCCGAGCCGGCCGACCGAGGCCAAAGCCACGCACGTAACCTCCGGTGGTGGAGCGTCGGCGTCCGCAAAGACATGCAGCCTCCGCTCCTATCACTGGCGCCACCTGGGCGCCGCCCGCACCGCCGCGGCAATCGGCTGGTCCGCAAAGCGGCGCCACACCACGAACAACCCTAGGCCTCGCGCACCCCGGTGCACCAGCGCCTCGACGACACCTACGACATTCGCGCCACCCTCGAGGCGCGGAGAAAGGCGGCAGAGGAGGCCGCCCACTCACGTATTGTGGACGGCGGACGCCACCGCCGTAGCCCAAGCCCCGATGGTCCCGGACCACGAGCTTTTTGCCACGGATTCGTCAGCCGGACTTCCCTGCAGATTTCGGGCGCCCACCAACATCGCCAAGTACACTGGAGCCACGAACCCAGGTGTCTGGCTTGAAGACTACCGGCTCGCATGCCGGGCGGGGGGAGCAACGGATGACCTTTTTATCATCCAATACCTCCCCATCTATCTTGCGGACTCGGCCCGAGCCTGGCTCGAGTACTTGCTCGCGAAAACTATCAGGAACTGGGCTGACTTGAAGACCCTCTTCGTCGGCAACTTCCAGGGCACTTACAAGCGCCCTGGTAACTCCTGGGACCTGAAGGGCTGCAAGCAGCAGCCAGGGGAAACTCTCCGGGATTACATCCGGCGGTTTTCCCGCCAATGCAACGAGCTCCCCGACATCTCCGACGCCGATGTCGTGGGAGCATTCATCTACGGCACCTCCTGCAAGGCCCTGGTGCACAAACTGGGCTGTGTTAAGCCTAGGACCACCAAGGAGCTTTTGGATATCGCCACCAACCACGCCCGGCGAGGAGGTCGGGGGCCATCTTCGAAGGAGGAAAGGCCCAGAAGAGCCCGGCGCTCGAGTCGGATCTCTTCCGACCGCCCGGCTGCTTAAGCGGCATGGAAAGTAGATCCGCGAGGCCTGTGGTCGCCATCGCCGACCGCCGCCAAGCAAAGAGTGCGACCGACCGTCGCGCCCACCACTTCAAAAATTGATGGACACCCGCGTTCGAACCACGGGTTCCCGTCAAACATAAGTACCGGATCGCGAAGTCTCGAGACGCTTCTCTCCGGCGCCCCACGACGCCGCGGGCAAAGGAAAGAGCGACCACGCCCCACGGGCCGTGGAGAAAAAGGCGGACGACGAGTTCCCGAACTCGACAATTGCCTCATGATCTTTGGCGACCAACGTGCTACGCCAAGCGCCGGCTCAAACTCGCCACCGCGAGGTCCACACCGCCTCACCGCCGCCTCAATACCTTTGTTGGTCGAGTCTCCGATCACCTACGATCGGATCGATCACCCGACCACATCCCACACCGAAGATACCGGGTAGTCGACCCCATCGTGGGAAGAAGCGCCACCAAGGTGCTCATGGACGGCGGCAAGCCGCCTCAACATCCTTACGTTGAGACGCCGACGCCATGGGGTCCTCGCCGAGTCTCCGACCGAGCAAAGCGCCTTTCCACGACGTCATCCCTGGCCAGCAGGCCCACCCGCTCGGGCAGGTCGACCTGCCCGTCACCTTCGAAGAGCCGGGAAATTTCCGCACCGAAACCCTCACTTTTGAGGTTGTGGATTTCCCCGGCTCCTATCACGCTATCCTGGGGAGGCCGTGCTACGCCAAGTTCATGGCGGTCCCCAGCTACGCCTACCTCAAGCTGAAGATGCCCGAGCCACGAGGAGTCATCATCGTGGCATCATCTTTCAAGCTTGCCTACAATCGCGAGCGAGCGCCAGAGTCGGCATCCGCGGTCATCGCGTCCGCCGAGCTCGCCGACCTCGTGAGGGAAGCCTCGAGTCCGCCCCGAGTCCAAAGAAGTCGGGGCGGGATCCTTCAAGTCCGCCGAGGACACGAAGAAGGCTGCGGTCGATCCTCGCGATCCGACCAAGACCATGCGGTTGGAGCCATGCTCCCGCCAAATAGGAAAGCGCTTCGTCGACTTCCTCCGCTAACAATGACGCCTTCGCATGGAGGTCCTCCGACATGCCAGAATCCCAAGGAAGTCACCGAGCACTCCTTGAGCATCCGACCAGGCTCAAAGCCGGTCGCCCAACGCCTGCGCCGCTTCGACGAAGAGAGGCGCAGGATCATAGGGGAGGAGATCACCAAGCTTTTGGCTGCAGGGTTTGTAAAAGAGGTGCGCCACCCCGAGTGGCTAGCCAACCCTGTACTTGTAAAAAAGAAGAATGGGCAATGGAGAATGTGTGTTGACTATACAAGTCTCAACAAAGCGTGTCCCAAGGACCCGCTCCCTTGCCCCAAGATCGACCAAGTCATCGACTCCACCGCTGGGTGCGAGTCTCTTTCTTTTCGGATGCCTTTCGCTACCACCGATAGCGCAAGGAGTCCGACCAGCCGCGACTTCCTTCATCACTCCGCTTGGCCTGCTCGCACGCTACAATGCCGTTCGCCTAAAGAACGCGGCGCTACATACCACGATGTATGCAAACGTGTTTCAACGACGAGATCGGCCGCAACGTTGAGGCATACGTCGACAACATCGTCGTGAAGACCAAGAATGCCGACGACCTTATCACCGACTTGGGAGAGACTTTCGCGAATCTCCGGCGGTTTCGCATAAAGCTCAACCCCGAGAAGTGCGTCTTCAGGGTCCCCAAAGGAAGCTCCTCGGCTTCATCGTCTCGGCGTGGCATCAAGGCCAATCAGAGAAGATCTCGTGTCGCAAGATGGGCCCGCTGGCAACCTCAAAGGGGTCCAGAGGCTAATCGATGCCTTGCGGCCTTGAGCCGCTTCAGATCCCGCCTCGGCGCGCGAATGCCGCTTCACCGGCTTCTTAAGAAATCCGACCGCTTCAGCTGGACCCAGGAGGCTCAGGAAGCCCTCACCCGCCTGAAGGTCTTCTTGTCCTCGCCTCCGATCCTAGTGGCTCCAACACCAGGCGAACCGCTGCTCCTCTACATCGCCGCCACTACCCAAGTCGTCAGTGCGGCCCTTGTGGTGGAACGGGCGGAAGAAGGCCGTGAACTCAAGGTACAACGGCCAGTCTACTTCATCAGCGAGGTGCTTTTCGAGTCCAAGGCTCGGTACCCGCAGGTGCAGAAGCTACTCTACGTGGTGCTCATCGCCAAGAGGAAGCTCGTCCATTACTTCGACCAGCACGCCATCACCGTGGTGACCACGTCCCCGCCGGCGAGATCGCCCACAACCGCGACGCCTCGAAGGATAGCCAAGTGGGCACTCGAGCTTAGTGGCCACGACATATCGTGACGTCCCTCGACGGGCGATCAAGTCGCAGCCCCCGCCGACTTTGTCGCCGAGTGGACCAAGCCCAGCGCCACTGCGCCAAGACCCGAGCATCGACAATGTACTTCGATGGGTCCTACACCAAGAACGGCGCGGCGCGGAGTCGCCATCGCTTCCCGCCCGGGAACAAACTTCAATATGCCATCAGGTTGCTCTTCGACGCGACCAACAACATCGCCGAGTACGAGGCTCGCCAACGGTCTCCGGATCGTTGCCGACCTCGGCGTTCACGACTTACGCCCACGGGACTCCAAGCTTGTTGTCGACTGTGTCATGAAGGCTTCGAGCCCCGAGACGCCCGCATGGTCGTCAGATCGTCGGAAGTGCGCAAGCTCGAGGAGCGGTTCAAGGGTTTCGAGCTCCACCACAGCTACAGACGCTACAATGGTGAGGCCGATTACCTAGCCAATCTTGCCTCCAGCAGAGGGCCAGTCCCACCCGGGATCTTCGTCTGCGACCTCCTGCAGCCTTCCGTCCAGCTGGACTCGGTGGCCGAGCGGTCTCCCGACCTGCCTAGCACGGTCGCCCCGGCCGCCGTGCGGTCGGGCGTAGACCTGGCCGAGTCGAGCCACAGTGTGCTAGTAACTGAGTCCGACTGGAGGAAGCCCTTCATCGACCGTTTGACAGACGGATCGCTTCCCACCGACCCGACCGAGGCCCGTGCCTCGCTCAGCGCGCAAAATCTTTCGTCCTGGTCGGCCCAGACCTTTACAAAGGAGTCCTCCGAGTCCTCCGAGGTGCGCTCGCCGACTCAAGGGAAGCACCGCCGCCGATATCCATGGCGGGTCTGCGGTCACCATGTCGCACTCGATCCTCGTAGGAAAGGCCTTTCGACAAGGTTTTTACTGGCCGACCGCCGTGTCCGACGCCGAGCAGATTGTACGCACCTGTGAAGGATGCCGCCTTCGCCCGACAGACACATCCGCCGGCCAAGCCCTACTGCACGATCCCCATCACATGGCCGCTTGCGCCCGGGACTCGATCTGGTCGGGCCCTTCAAGAAAGCGCCGGGCTTCACCCACCTACTCGTCGCGTGGACAAGTTCACCAAATGGATAGAGGCTGCCGGCCGTGAGCGCCACGCCGGCATAAGCGCCATCTTCTTCCGCGACATCGTCTTTCGTTCGAGTCCCGAACTCTATCATCACCGACAACGAACGCAGCTTCACGGGAAGGAGTTCCTCGAGTTCTGCGACTACTTCAACATCCGCCGATTGGGCGTACCGTGGCCCATCCGCGGACCAACGGCCGTGTCGAGCGCGAATGGCATGATCCTCCAAGGGCCTGCCGCGGATCTTCACCGACTAAAGCATTTCGCAGACGATGGGTGGCCGAGCTACCCTCCGCCCTTTGAGCTCGCGACCACACCAACTCGGGCGACCAGCTTTACACCGTTCTTCATGGTGTTCGGCGCCAAAGCTATCTTGTCAACTGACCTGGAATACGGTGCCGCAAGATTACAGGCCTTCGACGAGGCTCGGGGGCTCGCTTCACAACAAGACGCCATCGACCAACTCGACGAGGCACGTGATGTGGCCATCTTACGATCGGCCAAATATCAACAAGCTCTGCGGCGTTACCACAGCCGCCAGGTTCGAGGGCGATCCTTCAGCGCCGGCGACCTGGTCCTGCGCCGGGTCCAAACTAGCAAAGACAAGCATAAGCTATCGCCGCCCTGGGAAGGCCCCTTCACCGTCGTAAAGGTTCTCCGACCTGGCACCTTTCGACTCAAGGACGCCGACGGTCGCATCCTTCCGAATGCTTGGAACATAGAAAAGCTAAGGCGATTCTATCCCTAAACTCTTTTCTTTTTCCCCGGCATAGTCTTTACCTTTACCCTTCCGAGCACCTGGTCGCCGTGCGACGCTCGGGGGCTGCCCACTGGCGCCCCCGTTCAAGCTACTTTTGATCAGCGCTTATCGGGTCGGTGACCCGACCGATCACGAGGTCCATCCCAAGCGGTAACTCTCTCGACCCAAGTGCTACGGCCTACGCCCCAGCGGCTATGGTTGCTAAGTGGCACTTCGCGGAAGAGGGAAGTGCCCGAGCGGAGTGACCTTTTGGTCGGTTGGGAACACTCCTCCCCCACGCAAAACTCGGCTAACTCACGCTTATGCGGTCGGTGACCCGACCGATCACGAGGTCCATCCCGAGCGGTAACCCTCCCGACCCGAGTGCTACGGCCTACGCCCCAGCGGCTATGGTTGCTAAGTAGCACTTCGCGGAAGAAGGAAGTGCCCGAGTGGAAAGATCTTTGGCCGGTTGAGAACACTCCTATCCCTCACAAGTGCGTAATCACTGCAGAGCCAAAATTCCTATCTTCTTCGCCTCCCGAAACCCGACCCACGATAAGTGACCCCATGGTCCTTAAGGCTATGGCCGGACAAACACTCACTATAAACACAAAAGAGGGCAAGAGGCGTACTGGAATTTGCTAACTTTAAGATTATTTACGAGCAAATAGTCTTTACAATCAGAAGGGAGAACGAATCTAACTTCTACTTTATTCTTCCTGGAGGGCAACCTGCGGCGAGATGTGGCCGGCAATCTCCCGAGCGTGCGGCTCGACTAGGAGCTCGAACCTGTCGATCTCGTCGTCTGTTCGGTTCCCGGCGACGCCGCTGCTCACCACCGCCAAGTCGATGCCATCATAGTGCGAGATGGTGTTGACCAGCGCCGAGGAAGCTCCAAGCGCGGCACCAACAATCACCGCCCTCTCGACGCGCTCTGGCACTCGGGCCAGCTCGGGGGCGAGAGCGCTCGGGCCCGCCATTGCTCCAAGGACCCGGGCGCAAACGTCCTGGCCGGCCTTGCGAGGGCCTCCAGTTCTATGGCCAGCTCGGCCCGACCATCCTCGGCAACCTTTAGCGCCGCCAGCGCCGCGTCCCGCGCTGTGACCGCCTTGTTACGGGCCTGTAGGGCGTCCTTCCGCTCCTCAACGGCGGCGCCCAAATTCTTCTGCACCTCTGCAGATTGCAACGTTTCCAGATGATCACGCCTTATGAATAGCGCCGACAGAATCGACTAAGAAGTTGAGACCCTTACCGACGCAGAGTTTGCCAGGTTGTCGACTTCTTGCCTGACCGCCTCGTAGGAGGCCCTCAAGGAGGTCAGTTCCTTTCGAGCGGCCTCCCGCCGGCGAACTTCGGCCGGCGTCCTTCCGAGCTCGGTCTCGCTGGTCCGCAGCGGTCGCTCGCGCTGCGCTGCCCTCTCAAGGGCGACGGCGGATCCTTGGCGCCGTGTTCTCCGCCAGAGGACTCGAGCTCCGCCACCTTGCCCTCGTGGACTTGGCCCCAGCGCCATCGAAGAGGGCCTTCGTGGCCCCTCTAGCTCTTGGCGCACCTTCGCCTCCGACCGCCTTTACGCTCGGCGCCTCTTGAGCTGCGTAGCTCGTATGCAGCCGGTTGCACTCCTCCAAGCGCCACCACCGGGCTGTCCGAGCGCCAGAGGAGTTCGGCTTTGCCCTCTGAGCGAGCCCGCAGATGCGCAAGATGCGACTAATCGTTAGTCTCGCAGCAAGTTCGCCGAACTTACAAGTCGGGTTTTTCATCAACTTACCAAGCCGATCGGCGGACTCCTCACCATCACGCCCAAATACCTACCGAAGATTCGATAGCAAGAGTCGACTTTCTGATCTACTCTATCTCTGCTTTGGCCCGTAGCGCTTTGTCAAGAGCGACCCACTCGCTTCTTCCGCTTCACCCACCGACCCGACTCAAGGGCCACTCCCGACAATGGGCCCTGGTCGTCGCTAGCGGGCACCGCCCACCAGAGCACCATGGGCAACGATGGTGGAACTGGTCCTTCGGAGATCCCCGGCGACTGCGCTGCGGGGCCTCTGGCCGGTACCTCCCCACAGGGCAAGGGGCTCTGACGCCCGACACCGGGCCGCCTCGGCCTGGGCTCGACGCCGACAGGCCGCCGCCTCCTCCTCCGCAAGGATGATCAAGCCACCGGCGGCGTCCACCGGAGGCGGGGAGCTCGCCGACCTTGGCCTCGGGTGAGGCCCCATCTCCTCGTGGGTAGGCACGCCGGCCGCCAGCGCCACGATCGGCGCCAACCCAATCAGCGTCTCTGGGACCACCTGCGGTGCCCCGCCGCCATACGATTCCTCCGGCGCTGTCCCTTGCGGAGCCACCGCAGGACGCGCCACGGTCACACTCGTATAGGCGCTGCACGTCGCAAACACTTAGAAGCTGTTCGGGCGGATTTGCTGCAAAAATGTTCGAACAAGAGAAAAGGGGTACTTACTGAGCCGAGCGGGTGCGCGGCAAGCGCGCCCTCTTCGTCGGCCCCCCTCCGAGGGGCAGATCTGCCGGCCGCTTCATCGAAGCCGCCTCCACTAGAGGCGCGACGATGACGCCGACCGCGCGGTCACCTCCGCTGGGCCCCGACCGCGAGCTCGCGGTGTCACCTCCGTCGGGCCCCGCCGCCGCCGCCGGCAAACGGTCGGCGGGAACCCACAAGATGGGTGACCGGGCCGCTCACGCCGCCGGTGGAAGTCGCCCGCAGAGTGGACTCGACACGTCCTCACCGCATGACCTCGCCAAGCGCTCCTTCTCCTTCTTCTTCCTCCTCTCCTCCTTCCGCTTCTTGCGGAGGAGTCGAGCCGCGACCTCCGCTCGGGCCGCTTCGCCTCCTTCCCCGGAGCGCGCCAGAGACCATGCCCGAGAGCCCCTAGAAGATGTGAAAGCACCGACGTAACGGGCGCCAAAGGCAAAGGGAAGAAGGAGGCGAGAAAAAGTCCGACCAACCTACCAAATTTGGGGGGTGGGCCGCCGAGAATGGCTCCGGGTGGCCGCCCGCAGCCTCCGTAGCGCTTCCGCCCGTGACGGCAGCCACCCGGCCGACTCGGCCGAGGCTAGCTCGGCCCGCCATCCTCATCCGGCCTGACGCCTCGCATACAAACAGGGGGCTCAGGCATAAGGGGTTGCACGCGATCCCCATGAAGGCACGCACGACCACGCCCCGATGAGCCTCTGCCTCCTTAGGGCCCCGACCGCCCACGATCGTGGCCACCTTCTTCTTCTCCCGCTTGTCAGCGCCCCAGTTCCACTCCTCCCCCGCCACGGGAAGCTTGCCGGTGAAGGGCGGGGCGCTGTCTCCGACGTTCTGAGCGTAGAACCATTCAGAGCGCCATCCCTTGTTGGACGATGGCAGCTTGACGTCAAGATACTCCGTGCTCCCGGCCGACCGGCCGAGGGCCTGTGCCGCCGATGGCGCCGCAAGGCGTCCGCGGCTTGTCCTTCCAGAGCCTAGCTTGGAAAAATGCCTCACAATACCAAAGGCGGCTCGATCCCGTGAAGGCCTCACAGAGCGCTATGAATATGGCGATGTGGAGGACCCGCTGGGGTTGAGATGGTGCACCTCCGCTTTGTAATGGAAGAGCAGCCCACTGACGAATGGATCCAGCGGCAAGCGGGCCGCCGCCAAGAATGAGGCCACCACGACCTCGCCGTCCCTCGGCGAGGGGTGGCGGCCCCTGCCGGCACCCTCCACCTGCAGAGATCTGCGCGGGAGGAAGCCTTTCTTCACTGCCGAGCGCACTACCGGCCTGGGCAAACACTCCGCCACGACATTCTTGCAAAAAGGCGACGTAAAGGTGAGGAGGAGAGAAGGCCGAGGTTTCTTTTCCTTGGCTCTTTGTTGCTTTTTCTTGTCTTAGGACTAAGACGAGGAAGGCAAGAAAGCGTGACTACCCAAAGCGCCCCAATGACGATTTATAGAAGACGAGCAGCGCCGACCGAACAGCACCCCTCGAGCGGCGTCATGGCCCACCTCGTCACATCACGCCACCGTAACTCCGGCTTCCAATTCCACTCCGCATTTAATCTCGACAAAACGGCAGAGTCAGAAGACACCGCCCGAGCAGCGCGGCCCCAGAACCTCTTGGTCTCCACCTTTAGGCCAGACGGTTGCTCGGGCGCGTCTGCGAGGCACTGGCCGCCGCGGCCCAAAATGGCAAGGCTCCATGGCTTGCGCCAGGCCCAGCTAAAAGTCAGGTTCAAAAGGCCTACCCCACCAGATGGGCATAAGGTCGCCCGTGAAACTCGAGCAAGGGGCGAGTATGAGGTGAGCCCCACGGTGGGCCCTGCTAGGTCGACCGACGACCCAATCACCTCTACTGCGCCCGAGACCATACTTCACACTCTCCCGGGAGCTCATCGATGAGCGACAGCCAGCTGTGCCCTGGGTCGGCGGACGACCCAGGGTCCATACGGGATTGAGTAAAGAAAGGTTTCTTATGGGTCACCCCACAGCAGGGCCAGGACACCCTACTCTGGGACCGTCCGCTCGAATGGTCCCCCTGGGCGGACCTCCCAGACCCACTCGGACTACTCGTTATTAGCTCCACGAGCACGGCGCTCAAACCAACGCGGTAAACGTCGTCGCCATCCTCCAGTCCCACACCGCGACGGGCATACGTGTGGGATAGACGGCGGCTACTCCTCTCGCAGCTACCCTCGCCAGACGAGGACTCGGGATGGATGCCCCACATCCAGCTACGACGTAAAACGAGCCACGTCCAGCTACGACGTAAAACGAGCCATGTCCAGCTACGACGTAAAACGAGCCGCGTCCAGCTACAACGTTAAACGAGCACTCGGACACCCGAACCTCGCGAAGAGGCATCCGGTCGTCCCTGTCGACCAAGGCACGGTCTAGCTACGACGTTAAACGAGCACGCGGACACCCGAACCTCGCGCAGAGGCATCCGGTCGTCCCTGCCGACCGAGGCGCGGTCTAGCTACGACGTTAAACGAGCACTCGGACACCCGAACCTCGCGCAGAGGCATCCGGTCGTCCCTGCCGACCAAGGCGCGGTCTAGCTACGACGTTAAACGAGCACTCGGACACCCGAACCTCGCGTAGAGGCATCCGGTCATCCCTGCCGACCAAGGAGCGGTCTAGCTACGACGTTAAAACGAGCAAAAAGGCGTCCGGACGTCCCTAGCAAGTACTCGAATACCTCCCAAAAACAAACATGAGTTCGCACGTCCAACTGCTCGCGCCCAGATGGAAGTGGTCACCCGCCGATCGCCAATTCTCGAAAGCCGAGTTAGTCAAAAGGAACAACCGAAGCAAACTCATCGCGGAGACATTCATAAAGGAAAAGGAGATTTCATTATAGGCCAACAGGCTCGAACTTTACAAAGCTACATAAGGTGCCCGGCAGGCTCAAAAAACTACGCAAAGCTACAAAATATGGCGGAGCAGCTTTTAGCACCAAGTATCATATCTTGAATGCGCGCCAACAAGACTCGCTACGCGCGCAGATCGCTGGCGACAAAGAACTGCGCGTCGGCCTCGTCGCCACCAAGATCGGGCGGCTTCCGGCAAGACTTGTCGCCGCATCATCGCTAGGCCGACAAAGAAGCTATCGGCGCACTCGCGCCATCGCCTCTAAGAGGGCCCCCCTTACCACCTTGAGCCTCGGAAAGGCCTCGAGAAACATGTCGACAACAGAATGACATCGCGGGCTACGGTTTATTCCTCCTCCCTGAGCTCAGCCATCGCCTGATCGCACTCAGCCCAGAGCTCGGCCAGGGGATCTTCTTCCTCTACCTCAATGTCATCGCCAAAGCTAAAGATCAGCGGATGCCTCGAAGCCATTTTCAAGAATCAAAAGAAAGGATTCGGGTTTAAGGGACCATCGTTCAAGCAAACAATGGAGCCCTTATATACCCAGACGGAGGGAGATTAAACGTCTCCAAAATAAATGCAGGCGCAGGAAAACGAAGCGCCCCCACCGGAACCCGAAGCAGTCAAGAAGACGAACGGGCGAAGAGCGCCAAGCCATGCGCGGCGCGCACAACGAAGCGATTAAAAGCTTCCGGCGGTTCGAATGCCCCCGGCCAAGTTCCAGGCGCCGCTTGGATGCGTCGGGTACACTGCGTAAATCGTTCGACCTAGTTGGTCGGACCAACCGCCGGGCCTATCGCCATTCTCATCCAAGCTCAACCCCAACCGACCGCCAAATCGCCGGAGTTCGGGGCTCTGACGAATACTTATAACAGGGTACCCTAACGCCCGGTGACGAGCAGCGGCCTCAAGCATAATCTGCCCAACAGCCGCTCCCGCCCGCTATCGACCAAAGTACCTACAAGGCCACACAAGACACCCTTTCCGACCGATCGGGAGGTATCTCCGACTGTGCCGTGGCTCCCGACCCCGCAGCAGACGGACCCCGACCGACCAGTGCCGGGGCTCCCGACCGCAGCGGGGACGGACCCCGACTCGACTAGGCAGGCTCCCGACCCCGCAGCGGGACGGATCCCCACTCCGATCGCACCAAGGTGACCTCCGCCAAGGGCCGCGGTCGAAGCCCCCACCGGTCAGCCCACGTGCCCCACGAACGGGTCAATCGGCGGATCAGACGAAAGCGGTGGCCCTTTCCAAGATGGTTTAATGGCGGCCGGTCAAGCTTCCGGTCCCATCGAACCGCTCACGACAAGACGAAGACACGCCCTCCCGAGGCAAGACCCACGCCATGCACAAAGAACGCCAAGACTGTAAGGTTCACAGAGGGCAGGTACGCCGTTTCCCGGTAAAATACCTAACCACCCTGACCAACGAGACTACCGACCCAGCGTGGGCAAGACGAGCGCGACCAATCGACGTAACGAAGGACCGGTTTTAGCATAGGTCACCTCGCCTTTCCCGCTTCGATGTAACCTGCCCCTTCCTACTGTATAAAGGGAGGCAGGAACCCGGGGAAGGGGAGGACACTTCAGAGAGAACTCTCTTCTCGCTAAGTTCTTTAGCACTCTAGCGCTAAGGCTCCCAACTCTCGCTTGTAAACTCTGTGCAGTCACCCTGCATCGAAGGCAATACAATACCGCCACACGAACTGGAGTAGGGACTTTCGGCCCGAACCAGTATACACCTTGGGCTTCCGAGTCTAACCATTCAGGGAGAGGGACGCGCGGCCCCTTAGACTTACAAATTTACTTGCCGGTGCTCAAAACGCCGACAGATACCACTTGAAGGATCGAGATGGCCTAGAGGGGGGTGAATAGGCAATTTTAACAAGTTCTAACTGCTTTAAACAACTTACTAATTTTAACAGAGAGCAACTCACAACAAAGTATAAAACAGAGTTAAAGCAAATAATGATAACAGCGAAAGCAATAAACGAAATGACACAAGAGAGACAAAGATTTATCCCGTGGTTCAGAGCCGCACTCCTAATCCACGTTGAAGCACTTCTTTCGAAGTTCAGCTTCTCCAAAGCTAGTCACAGTAGCTCTGGCAATCACTCAGGTAACTCTTTCACTACTCCAGTGAGGTGAGTTCCAAACCTCTCACAAATACAGTTGCCTTCCACAAACACCTTTGGACAGGTCACACTGTTCACTTCCTCCAAGTTGTCTAGGACCACTAAGATCCAAGAGTAATAAACTTTGCACAAGTTCTGTCTCTTGGTTCACTTGGCAATTCACACAACTAGACACTGACTTGGAGCTAACACACTCGGGGATGTTTGAGAAAATTGAATGTGAAGTTGAAGCATAGACTCCTTTTATGAATGAGAGCTAATTTCAATACCAAAGTGTAAGGAGTTCACCTATGTCACAGAGATGGCTCAGAAATGCTTATATAGCCATTTGGAGAGAAAGTAGCCGTTACACTCACATAAGAGCCGCTGGACGTGTCGATGTCGAAACAACAAAAATATACACGCATAACGGACTAAGCAACAAAGGTTTAGCGACATCGGGACATGTGTATGACGGAACAGTTTTGAGCATGCACGACGGACCAAAAATTTTGGTCCGTTGTACATGGGATTTTCATGGAGATCGGTCCGGCATACAACTGAGAGATGTACATGTGTGTCGGACCAAATATTTGGTCCGTCATACATGGATAAATCAAGTTTTGTCGTATAGAGACACATGTACGCTTGACAAAATTTTTGGTCCTCATACATGGACTTTTCAGAAGATTGGTCTGGCATAGAGACACATGTACGTCGGACCAAATTTTTGGTCCGTCATACATGGACTTTTCAGAAGATTGATGCCAAAAGACCTTTTTTACCAAAGATAATTTTTTATCCAAGCTTTTTATTTTAGTGAAGGACTGAAATATTTAAGCACGAATGTTTGGTCTGATTCCTAAGTAAAATTCTTTTGAAGTTAGAGAATATTTATTTTAGGTTTCAATAAAAAGGACATCAAAGATTTAGTTCGGCCAAAAGCTTACAAACTAAAAGAGTGCCGGACCAAATATTTGGTCTACTGTAGATGGGAAACCGAAGACATTTTGGTCCGTCACAGAGGAGTGACTTTTTGCATGGATGCCGGACTAAATATATTTGGTCTGTCATACATAGGCAAACCTTTGGCTATCAGATGATTTTCAAAGGTGGTTTTTATCAAGGATATGTGAATATGAAAACAAATATATTTTAGTCCAATGATCAGATATTCAAATGGAGTTTTGACGCAGAATAGTTTCAAGGTATGCAACGAACTGAAGAAATGGATAGCTAAAATTTGGTCCATTGTACTAAGAGATATAATTTCGAAAAAGATATTGACTAAGTGTCTTTTGCTCCGAGAGATTTAGTTTTGTTTTTGCTTTACAAACCAAACTATTTCCTTGTGCAAAGTCCCTCTTTTAGACAACCAAAAAAGAAAAGAACCTAGCTATTTGTCTTGAACCATCTCCTAAGCCAAGAACCGGAAAAACAACACCTTATTCTTGCTTGTTCAACCTGCTTCATCTTTGAATCTAGCATATGTTCTTCAAAGCTTTGAGAATTATTAACTTAGTCATCAATACCAAAACTATAAAAATACAATAATAAGATTGAGGGGGGGCATAGATGCTATCAATGCCGGGTTGACGTGAAGCATATGCAACAACTTTTCCTTCCTGCAACAGGAGACATCCATGACCATGTCGTGATGCATCGCAATATACCTCGAAACTTTTGTGAATATCAAGTATGATGAGAGTTGGAGCTATGGTTAATTTTTTTTAAGCTCTTAGAAACTGGCTTCACATTCTGGGGTCCACTCAAATTTCTTTTCCTTTTTCATAGGTTGAGTCATTGGTTGAGCAATTTTGGAGAAGTTTTGGATAAAGTGGCGATAGTATCCCACAAAACCGAGAAAACTTCGGACTTTAAGAATAGATTGAGGCGATTCCCACTCTATGATAGCTTGGATCAACTGCAATTCCACCTTCAGATAGGATATGCCCAAGAAATGCGACTTTCTTTAGCCAAAATTCACACTTCTCGAATTTGGTATAGAGTTTATGCTCACGGAGTTTTTCAAGCACCATACGCAAATGCTGAGCATGCCTTTCTTCGATTTTGGAATAAATGATAATGTCATCAATGAATACCACTACGAACTTGTCTAAATACTCCATAAAAAAATAATTCATAAGGCACATGAAACTGGCAGAAGCATTTATAAGTTCGAATGACAATACGGTATATTCATATAATCGGTAACGAGTGGTGAAAGCAGTTTTTGGAACATCCTCAGGTTTAATTTTCAATTGATAGTACCCATGTTTCAGGTCAATCTTCGAAAACACTTGAGCATCATTTAATTGATCAAAAAGGTCATCAATATAAGGGAGAGGATACTTGTTTTTTTATTATAACATCATTTAAAGCACGATAATCTATACACATGCGTAGACCACCGTCCTTTTTGGGAACAAATAGCACAAGATTACCCCAAGGGGATAAGCTAGGACGAATGAATCCCATGCTTAGTTGATCTTCGAGTTGTTTTTTCAATTCAACCAACTCATCTGGAGGCAAGCGATCAGGGCGCTTAGCTATGAAATTGATGGGGATGAGCTCGCCAGCATGAACTCGGCGAGCTCTGGCTCGCTGACATAGAACAGGTGATGGTAAGCTTGCACAAAAATAAGGCGGCGCACTCGTGGCGAGTCGTGGCGCATTGATAGCTCTAAGCAGGTCGGGTTTGCAAAGATGGTGTTGCTACAGAGAACCGTGTTTGGCTCGGCGCCAGAGGCCGAGAGGAAGAAGGATGGGAGAGGTGGCTCGCGTGGGCCTACACAGCAGAAGTGGCCCCAACACAGCTGATAGAAAATAAACTCATGAAGTTCTAGCGTGGCGAGCTGAATTGGGTTCAATGAATCTACATTAGTCGTGTCAACAAATTTTTGATAATTTTTCTCATGAATATCTAGATAATGATCTTCATAATGTAGAAATTTGTAACGTCCCAAAAATGCGATAATATAAAATTAAATATTTTGAATTTGAATATAATTATTTTTGATTTTCCTGACATTATTGGAATTTATTTGATTTTTCCTGATTTTGTATTGAATAAAAATCAAACTAATAGAATTAAAAGAATGGATAATGGTAAAAGGATAAAAGGTAAAATTAAAATTTTGGAAAAATTACCATGGAACCCTAATCATGCTGGTAAGTCAGTAAAGTCAACAAGTAAAACTTTTATGCACACAAAAACAAATAAATAAAATCAATGATATCTCTTTTGACTAGAAACAGTGTAAGTCAGAATTAATGTAAAATACTCGAAATTTATCTGAAGCCATAAAAATTACCATAACACCTTCATAGTATAATTTATCTCTGGTAAAAATTTCAGGAAATTATCATGTCATTTAGACCTTCTAAAAATTCAAAAATAGAGGCTTCAAAAATCTGAAATTGCAATGTTAGATTTTTTTAAAAATAAATACCCATTATTTTGACTTTAAATTTTTACAGAGATATCCTCGACTTAAATAAAACTCTTCATAAAATTTTAAAAATAAATATTACGATTTGAACCCTTAAAGAAATAAAAACCTGAAATGAAGATTCTGGCTGATGCACAGTGTCAGAATTTTTATAATTCAACCATGCGGTATTTTAACCTCAAATTTTTACTGGAGGTTAGAAACTACCAGGAAACATCGGTCAAAAAGTTTCACCAAAGTTGTCTGGGCTTAGACTTATCCCTTTGCCTCATTCCCTCTCTCTGACGTGTGGGCCTGCCTTACCAGCTTTTTCCCTGCCAACTCTTTTCTCTCTCGCTGTCAACCCTGCCCACTCGTCAGTCATCTCCCGTTTCCTCTGCTCGCTTCCTCTGCGTTCTCTCGCGCCTCACTGCGTCTCAACGCCGACTCCACCACCCAAGCAATCGGTAGCGGCCACGTCCATCCGTGAAATCTACGCGCCATACCCTGACCAGCCCGCGTCTTTTCTTGCCGGCAAGGGACCGTGCGCCGCTTCGCCCGAACAGACAGAACAGCCGTAGTTCCCTCTTCCCGTTCAAACCCTGTGAAGAAGATCATCGCCGGCTATAAATACTGTCTTAGCGTCGTATTGAGGCCTCTCCACTCTTCTGAACTCCTTTAGACCATCTCCAACCGTTTCCCAGGGTTTCATTCCTTCCCACCCCTGTAAGAATCCTTCCCAGATTCCATTCCTTCCCAAATTTGCAGGAAATCCTTCCCGATTCCATTCCCTTCCCAGCAATGCACTCCAACAGATTCCCTTCCCAGAAATACCTAACTTTTCCTCATACCCTCTCATCCAACCCAGTAATTCTATATATTGAGGGGTTTGTCGGCGTTTCGAGCACCGGCAAGTAAATTTGTAAGTCTAAGGGCCACGCTGCCTCTCCATGAATGGTTAGACTCGGAAGCCCAAGGTGTATAATCGGTTCGGGCCGAATGTCCCTACTCCAGACTCGTGTGTTGATGTTGTATTTCCTTTGGTGCGTATGACTACACAGAGTTTACAAGTGAGAGCCGAGAGCTCTAGCACAAGAAGTTAGTTGCTTGTTCGTGAGGACTTGGTCGAGGAGCCGATCCTCTCCCACGGCCTCCGCCTCCTTTATACAAAGATGAAGGGGCAGTTACATCGAGAATTGGGAGAGGGAGGGCGGCAACCTACGCTAGGAGCTTCGGTCTTCGCCTTGACGAGTGGTCATCATTCGCCTTGCCCACGCCGGGTCGGTAGTCCCATTGGCGGGCGCTTAGTCGCTTGTCGGGAATCGCCGACCGCCTTCTCGCGAGCTCGCTTGTCACCCAGTGGCCGTTGGGTACCCTCGTATGAGTATTCGCCGTGGTTGCATTAATCAAAGTTAGTCACCCACAACCCATTGCCAACTTCACAATGAGTCGGTTCATTTCTTCCTCAAGTGATGAACAATCCTTTAGTGATGATGAGGACTCCTTCTCTTAGCAATCGCAAAGGAGGAGGAGATAGAAGCGAGGTAACAACCGCCGACGGTGATCGGTTCGAGGCCATGCGGTGATCAACCGAGGTCACGCTTGAAGGCGCGCTCGGCTTTATGGTGATTACTTCGCTTCCTCCCGTACGGCGACGCATTTTTCAAAGTGAGGTAACAAACCAAGAGTCCTAACAAATATGAATGATGTACTTGTAAGGTTTCATTATGTCTATAAGTCGCTTTAGCATACGCAGTTTTTGATGAGCCGCCCCTATTTTTGCGCATAACGAATCTTTCGCCGAAGGACACGACGCTTGGTTCCAAAGAAAGTAGGGATGCAACCGAAGCTTGGTTTGGCACCTCTTCAAAAGTAGTAACAGACTCTCACAACTAGCTTACGGTGTTCCTGCCGACGTGGGACGAGTACCTCCGTATTGGGGAAAGTACGGCCATTGTAGCTCTCAAGAAGTTCGTGAAGGCGGTGGTCCAGGTTATCGGGGAGGAATATCTCCGATCTCCTAATGCAGAAGACATTGGTAGACTCCTAGTTGTTGGTAAGCATTCCAGGGGTTTCCCTGGAATGCTTGGTAGCATCGATTGCATACATTGGACCTGGAAAAACTGCCCGAAAGCATGGCAAGGGGCTTTCACAGGGCATACTCGCAAGCCTTCCATAGTCCTCGAGGCGGTTGCTTCGTATGACCTGTGGATTTGGCATGCTTTTTTCGGGATGCCAGGAAGCATGAACGATATTAATGTGTTGCACCGTTCTAACATATTTTCTAGAGAAAATGATGGTACAGCTCCGGAGGTAAACTACATCGTCAATGGCAATCAGTACGACATGGGCTACTACCTCGCGGATGGCATTTACCCAGAGTGGGCTACCTTCGTCAAGGTGATTGCAGCGCCGATGGGAAACAAGAGGGTCTACTTCTCGCAGATGCAGTCCGCTGCAAGGAAGGATGTTGAGAGAGCATTTGGAGTGCTCCAGGCTAGGTTTGCCATTGTACGGGGCCCCGGCCGATGTTGGCACCAGAGTACGTTAAGGAATATAATGACTGCATGCATCATTCTTCATAACATGATCGTGGAGGATGAGAGGAATGGGGCATCACAGGACATTAACTTCGATTTTATGGGAACTCCCGTCGTTACAGGGACGTCACCCAACGGGTCGGTCTTGCACTGCATACAAGCAACTCAAAGGCAGAGGGATCGCCAACTTCAAAGATCGGCCAAAGTGATCTGGTCGAACACCTTTGGTCACGGCACGGGGGATAATGCAAGTGTAATAAGCTATGTTTCGGTGTGAGATTGTTATGTATCACTGTTAGGTTCAATAAATAAGTGCTCGGTAACCTTTCGTAAAAAGTTTGTGTGAAATCATGTGCTGAAGTTCTGAAGATCCGTGGTAGCTGAAGTTCTGAAGATTGGTCCGGCGTAGCCTTGCAAATCAATTTCCGTCATCACCTGATTCAGTCATCTTGCGAAGGTAATATCTTTTGATCCGTAGATCCGATCGAGTTTATTTTTATTGAGTTAGATTCATAATTGAATCTAGTTTCTATATTTAAAATTTCATGTCAATCTAACGGTTGGATCTTCGTTAATATAGTTTTTTATGATAGGTCCCGCGTAGCCTTGCAAATCAGTTTCCATCATTATTTGATCTAGATTTGTTTCAGCCGTCTTGCGAAGGACATAACTCTCGATCCACAGGTCTGATTGACTTGATTCTTTTTGGGTTAGCTTATGAATCGAATATAGTTTCTACAGTTAAAATTTCACATAGATCCAACGGTTGGATCTTCAGTAATTTTTGTTGTAGTGAATATGTGTCAGGCTGTTTTCAAGTGGTCCGGCGTGAACTGAATTTCCCTGCTCCGAAGCGAAGTTTGGTCCGGCGTGAACTGAATTTTCCTGCTCCGAAGCGAAGTTGCAAGATGATTTCTTCCACTGGACTGTTCAATCAAAGCCAGGTGACCCAAATTTTCCCAGTTGGCATGAGAGTGCAATGAGGCAACCTCCTTTTCAGTCTCCTCAAGAACACACTCCTGAGATTGAGTCACCTCAGACCCCGGCAGCACTTCAACCTGGAGACCCGGACTATCCTAGCTGGCATGAAAGGGCTGTTCAGTCTCCTCCATCATCTCCAACTCAGTCAACTCACAGGGTCAGCCAGGAAGTTCACAAGAGTCCCCTGTCCAAAATAAAAGGTGTGCTCAAAAGAACTTTTTCTTCTAGAGATTAGCCCCTTCTTGTGTACTTGATGACAAAGGGGGAGAAGAAGAAGATCTGATCCGTTCTTAAAATCTTTAAGATGAAGCTTTAAGTTTTAAGTTGAATTGTTGTTATTCAATGTTTTTTTAAGTTTATTTGAATGTGCTTATGACTTATGAGTTTATATCCTCTCTGAGTTAAGTTTTTATCTATTGCATCATTCATATTTCTTAAACTCAATTATGTGCATGTATCTTAAAAGTTCATTACATTGCACTAGTTTAGGGGGAGTTTTTCAAAACTTCCCATGCTCTCAATAAAAGGTATGCACCATTATTGTATACCAAAAACTATTTAAAAAAAATGATTGTCATCAATTACCAAAAAGGGGGAGATTGAAGCATCTAGGCCCCCAAAATTTTATTATGGTTTTGGTAATTAATGACATTACATGTTTTGGGCTAATTATCTATCTTGAGATAAGTGTTTGAACAGGTTAATCCTCTACATGACTTGAAAGGAAAGGAAAAAGGAGAAAGAGTCTTGAAGATTTTTAATCAAGGTTAAAAGACCTCTCAGTAGGTTAGAATAGAGTGTTGAGTTATTTTTAAGAGGGAATAGTGCCTAAGAACTTGATTTAATCCTAAGTGTGGAAATGGCTCAAAATCATACCTGATGGTTTTTAGTGGAACTGTCGGCGTTTCGAGCACCGGCAAGTAAATTTGTAAGTCTAAGGGGCCGCGCGTTCCCTCTCACTGAATGGTTAGACTCAGAAGCCCAAGTGCGGTGGTATTGTATTGCCTTTAGTGCGGATGGCTACACAATGTTTACAAGCGCGAGCTGAGAGCCTTAGCGCAAGAATGCTGATTGCCTGTGCGTGTCCGTGTTCCCCTTCCCCCGGGGGTTCCTGCCTCCCTTTATACAGTAGGAAGGGGCAGGTTACATCGAGAATGGGGAAGGGCGAGGTGACCTATGCTAAGAGCTTTGGTCCTTCGTTCTGTTGACTGGCCACCGTTCGTCTTGCCCATGCCGGGTTGGTAGTCCTGTTGGGCAGGGCGGTAGCTGCTTCGTTGGGAAGTGGCGCACCTGCCTTCTGTGAGCCTGTCAAATATTGACGTCGCTGTATAACGCTGGTGCCGCCGAGGAGCGTGTCTTCAGATCAGACGCGACCGGCTGATGGGACCGAAGCTTGACTTCGGCAGCCATTAAACCATCTTGGGAAGGGGCCACCGCTCTCGTGATCCGCTTGATTGACCCCATCCGTGGGGCACGTGGTCGTTGGTCGGTGGAGGCTTCGACACGCGCCCTTGGCGGAGGTTGCCTTGGTTTGATTGGAGTCGGGGATCCCGACCACCGCGAGGTCGGGAGTCCCGCTTGGTCGGAGTCGGGGATCCCGCCCCGCCGCAAGGTCGAGCCCCGCTTGTCGGAGATGCCTACCCGATCGGTCGAATGGGCGCCTGTGTGGCCCCGCAGTACTTTGGTCAGAAGGGCCCGAGCGGCTGTTAGGCTCGAGCTATGCTTGAGGCACCGCCATCACTCCGGCCGCTGGGTACCCACATTATAAGTATTCGCCAGAACGCACTCGAAAAACAAAAATACTTTAGGTCCTTCCGCGGTTTGCGCTCGCTCCTCTCGGCGGTTTTTAGCAAAATGGACCCGAAAAAAAAATACATCCGCGGTTTTCTCCAAAAGAAAACATAGATTCACCAAAGGTTTATAGCGATTCACGGATTTGCCGGCGGGTCCTAGCGACCCATTTTAAAAAAAACGCAAAAACCGAAATAAAAAATAAAAGATATGTCCGCGGGTTTCTCAAAAAAGAACAAAAAATACGTCCGCAGTTTTCTCAAAAAAAAATGTAGATTCACCGAGAGTTTATAGCGATTCACCGATTTGCCAGCAGGCCCTAGCAGCCCATTTTTAAAAAAACACAAAAACTGAAATAAAAAAATACGTCCGAGGTTTTCTCAAAAACAAAAGATTCACCGGAGGTTTATAGCAGTTCACAACCAAATTTCCCGGATTTCACGTGTCGCATCGTCACACGCCAAAATTTCACACGACACAGCGTAGCGCGTGACTTTGGCTAGTTTTAATGATATCATGACGAAATGTCTCACAATGTCTCTCAGACGACGAGGAGTCTGACAAGAATAATGAATACGATTTCTTCTTACAACAGATATCTAACACATATGGAAGATCGTGGTGTCAATCTTCCACGCCATGGCGGTTCTACTCTCGCCATCAAGTCGCTTCATCGCAATAGACAAGAAGGACATGCTAGACTGTTCCAGGACTATTTTGCTGATCCTCCTATCTATGGCCCGACCTTCTTTCGGCGCAGGTTTGGAATTATTCATTATTTATTTCTTGGCATATTATGTTGATCGTAATGTCTATGCTCAACCTTCTTTTCGACATAGGTTTCGAATGAATCGTCCTCTATTTCTTCGCATATTGCATGTTTGTATGCGTATGATAATTATTTCGCTCGTAAGAGGAATTGTGTTGAATTCTTGGGTTATCTTCTTTGCAAAAGATAACCGCAGCATTTCGGATGTAGCTTACGGCGTTAGCAGCAGATGCTATTGATGATTATGTGCGAATTGGAGAAAGTACTGCTATAGAGAGCCTGAGAAAGTTTGTGAAAGCTATTATTGAAATCTTTGGAGATGAGTATTTGAGATCTCCAAATGAGAATGATACTGCCAGATTACTTACAATTGGTGAGGACAGAGGTTTTTCGGGAATGCTAGGGAGCATAGATTGCATGCATCGAAGTGGAAAATTGCCTGCAAAGATGGCAAGGCATGTATACTGGTCATGTTCACGAGCCAACAATCATTCTAGAAGCCGTTGCATCGCAAGATCTTTGGATATGGCATGCTTTTTTTGGTTTACCAGGGTCTCATAATGATATTAATGTTCTTCATCGGTCCCTCTCTTTGCTAAGTTAGTCAAGGGCAAGCTTCGTATGAATTATACCGTGAACGGTCACAATCGCACAATGGGATACTATCTTGCGATGGCATATATCCTTCATGGGCAACATTTGTCAAGACAATACCAGCTCCCCAAGGGAATAAGAAAACATTTTGTGGAAGCTCAAGAAGCGCTAGGAAGGATGTGGAACGAGCATTTGGAGTTTTACAAGCTCGTTTTGCAATTGTTCGTGGACCAGCTCGTTTTTGGTATCAAGAAACACTTCGAGATATCATGACAGCATGTATCATCATGCATAACATGATAATTGAAGATGAGCGGGATGGAGGTCCAGTTGATTACAATTACGAAGTAGTGGGAGAAAATGTTGCAGTCTCGCATGAACGAATACCTGAGCTTTCTGTGTTCATTCAAACTCATCAATCTATCAGAAATAGAAAAGCTCACTCTCAGCTTCAAGAAGATCTAGTCGAGCACTTATGGCACCATTATGGAGGGATGTAGTCAAGCGCTAGTTTAATGTTTCTGCACTTCAACTACAATGTACTAGTTTATGCACTTCAACTATAATGTACTAGTTTATGCACTTTAACTATTTGAATGCAAGAAATTTAAATCTGAAATAATGCATACATATATTGTAGCACATCATGGTTTAGTAGCACAAAAGTTTGCAACAAATTAGTTCATACATCATAAGTAGTGCTCAACCAGACCTATTACATCTTCGAGCGATGATATCATTCTGCAAGGACGAGTAGTATTGTTGTTGTGGCCCACCTGCGACTAGTGTCGACGCCATAATTCTCTCTTCTTCCATCATTCTCTTCAATTCAAGCTCATTTTTCTTATCTCAATCTTTTCTTTCTCTTGAGCAATCCTCTCCTGTTCTTGCGCAAATGCTCATTCAGACGCTCTTCCTTCTTCTCGCTCTTTCATAATCTCCATTTCTTTCGCCTCTTTCCTAAAGTTTTCCAAAGCTTCATGTAGAGTGAACTTGTTTCACTCTCAACTCAAGCTTTACCACTACAGAATCGCTCTTTCTCGGCCTTCCTACCAACAGCCTTCCGAGCACATCACCGCAGAGGGAGCATCTTCATGAAAATGGCTTGCATTAGAGCTAACAGGACTGGAACTACCCGGAGAAGCATTAGATGATGTCTTCTGCTTTTTCTGAGATAAATGACCAGTCCACTTTGGATGGTGTTGTAATACGTTCCAGCAATGCAAGTATGTAAATAATCGCCCTTCTTCTTCTTGGTACAAAGCTTTAGCATGGACAATCTGCAGAAGCACAGGTACCTTATTAACAAGGGAACACATGTGAAGCTAATAAAAAAAGGATATGTACCAACCTTATCCTGCTCTGTTATCCCGCTTTGTCTTCTACGCTCAATGCGGTCATAACATCCACAAAACTTGTTGACATGTTCTTGGATAGATGACCATCGGTGCATAAGTGAATTCTGACTACGCTCCGAAAAGAAATTTTTGTTCTCATGGAAGTAATCATGTATTCTACTCCAATATGTGGCACGAGTTTGTTGGGTCCCTTGCACTAGATCCAAGCTAACATTCAGCCATGCCGACACCAACATGTTGTCTTCATTCTCCGAAAATTTTTTGGACCTTTTATTGTGAGCTCTCGGCTGAGGACTGGAGTGGTCAACCGGAGAAGGTTGCTCCCCAATTGGGCTTTCATCCCAAGGTATTTCACTTTCCTCACGCAATGCATTTGAGCATAGAAGTCATCCATATTGCACAAGTCAGAGACATCAATACTTCATTAAGCACAAATACGTAGCAACACATGTAATAAGCAAAACACATGTCAACAAATGAACTTATAGGTCTTAAAAGTACAACATGTCTTAATATACATAATACAAGAACACGAATAACTCACCACTAGACTCGATACTTTCATCCTCTCTAAATTGATGGTCATCACGCTTTACGAATCATCCGTCTCGTAGTCGATGGGCACAACCGCTTGTCTATGTTGGACAAAGTGTCTTCTTCTTCTTCTTCAGTGACTCGACACCGTCTGCTCGCACCAAATCTTCCGATTGTATGGCAAGATCATCAAGGCGGCGAAAGTGTGTTCGATCTCAAGTAAGAGTCTGTTCATTCATTCAGCTTTCGCTTGAGCAAGGAGAAAATTATCGTACACTATGTTCTTAATATCACTTGTTGTCGGCGCTTTGAGCACCGGCAAGTAAATTTGTAAGTCTAAGGGGCCGCGCGTTCCCTCTCCCTGAATGGTTAGACTCTGAAGCCCAAGATGTATATTGGTTCGAGCTGAAAGTCCCTACTCCAGTTCTTGTGGGGGTATTGTATTACCTTCGGTGCAAATGGCTGCACAATGTTTACAAGTGAGAGCTGGGAGCCCTAGCGTGAGAATGCTGATTGCCTGTTCGTGAGGACTTAGCCAGAAGAAGCCCCTTCCTCTCCCAGGGCTCCTGCCTCCTTTTATATAGAAGGAAGGGGCAGGTTACATCGAGAGTTGGGAAGGGTGAGGTGACCTATGCTAAGAGCTTCGGTCCTTCGTTCTGGCGACTGGTCACCGTTTGCCTTGCCCACGCCGGGTCGGTAGTCCCGCTAGGCAGGCGCGGTTAGTCGCTTCCGTCGGAAATGGCGACCGCCTTCCGTGAGCTCGACGAGTGTTGACGCGTTGCGATGTATAACATTGATGCCGCCGAGGGAGGCGCGTGCCTTCTACTTGTAAGCAATCGTTGATGGGACCTAAGCTTGACTTCAGCAGCCATTATACTATCTTGGGAAAGAGCCACCTGCTCTCGTTCAATCACTTCGATCGGTCCCTTCCGTGGGACGCGTGGCTGATGGCTGGTGGAGGCTCATCATGCGGCTTTTTGGCGGAGGTTGCTTTAATTAGGTCGGAGTCAGGGGATCCCGACCTGCCGCGGGGGTCGGGAGTCCTGCTTGGTCGGGGATGTTTGTCCCGATCGGTCGGGGACGGGCGTCCTTTGTGGCCCCGCAGTGTCTTGGTCGAGAGCGGCCTGGTGCGACTTGTTAGGTCGGAGCTGGGCTTGAGGCGACCTGCTTGTCATCCTGGGCCGTTGGGGTACCCCTGGTATGAGTATTCGTCACTTGCGATTTCCTCTATGCGATTAATTGTCCAAGCATGCACTTCACGGACTTTCTTTGAATCTTTATCCATCTATATGCAAGTAAATAGTAAACTAAGACACAACATAATAGTATAATGTAGACAGGAAATATGCTGAAGTCAAGCAAGCTTATGTGCGTGTAAGTTCAAGCTCCATTAGTTTTGGTGATTGGTTTAATATTAATGTTTAATCATTGCTTAATGACAAATCTAATCATTATGAGACTAACATGTTTAATTGAGTCTTATTCTTATTAGTCTCATATTTGGATGGAAAATGGAAAACCTAAGGTATGCACTTGTATTCACTCTATTGACTTAATGCATACTTAGGATTCAAGTTAAAGTATGAACTCTTCCATTGCTTTAGTCCAAATATGTGCATTATGTTCCTAATTCATATATACATGAATGCACACATCTAGGGGGAGTTGATAATTTAACTTGATGTTTCAATTGCATTGATCCATGTCCTCTTGTCATATAATATAAAGGATCAAGACTTTGAAACAATCATTTGAGTATATGAAACTTGTGTAGTTATATATATACTCATATCAATTTAAATGAAATTTAAATTGAGTTCGATTGTCTTTCAATCAATAAAAGGACATTTCATCATGTGTTGATGATGTCTCTTTGTTGATTAAGGACAAGCGAAAAGTCTTGAGTATAATGAAGCATTAGTTGCATCAAAGTACTCAAGACAACATTTAATCATTCAAATTGATTTAGGTTGTGCTCAATCGATCTTAGAGGCATCCATTATGTGTTAATGGAGTGCGTGATGATTGAGACAACCGTGTTTGTTGGACTAACATCTTCCATGAGTTGTGAAGTAGGTTGAGTCCAAGATAATGAAGATTCGAGAAGAAGAAGAAGTCATCATGTGTTGATGAGCTTCAAGAGGTGATCCCGAAGTAAAGAGAAGAGCTAGAAGGTTCATCATGTGTTGATGACCAAGAAGAAGAAGAGGTGATCCCGAGAGAAGATGATTGGAAATCATAGAAGCTCCAAGTGGATAGTTTGAGGCAAAGGTATAACTAGCTAGGGCTAAGGATGTGTTCCTAGTCTTTACCGGTCTCGGTGTTTGGTTGGGAGACCGGTTGCTAGTTAGGTTGCCGTACTATTAAGAGGGGTTGAGTCTTTTAGCTTGAGCCTCATCATGTGTTGATGAACTCGATCCGGTTCACTCTAGCTCACTCTCTTGGTTTGGTTTTGCATTGAGCTAACCATTTGGCATGTGTTGCAAATGGGTGAAGCTCGTGCGTTGGATTTTGCATGAGCTAAGTATTTGCATGTGTTGCAAATAAGGGAGCTCATGCTTGCTTCTTGAGTGAATCTTATTTTGTTGTGGTTGTTTGCATGGTGCTAGAGATTTGCATGTGTTGCAATAGTTGGCATTTGCAAATGTGTTTTGCAAAGTGTCGGGATTATGTGTTGATCCTTACATGGCTAAGAGGATTGATCTTATAGGTTCGTAGTTTATTTGCGAATGTGTTTTGCAAATAAGTTGGAGTTGTTATTTGCAAATGTGTTTTGCAAATGAACTTGAGATTATGGGTTTCGATCCTAGAGCATGTGAATAGGGTTTGCAAATGTGTTTTGCAAATTGACTTGATCATGTGTTGATCATCACATGGCTAAGAGGATTGATCTCATAAGTTCTTGGTTTATTGGCAAATATGTTTTGCAAATAAGTTGTGCTTAATGAGATTCTTTGGAGTATGTGATTAACATGTGTAAATGTGTTTTGCATAGTGTTGTGATCATGTGTTGATCCTCACATAGCTCAAAGAATATATCTTTAATGGTTTGGAGAAAAGTTTTTGTGAAAGACCGTGTTTTCTCCTTATGGCGGTCAGTATCGCCCATGTAGGGCTTTAGCACCGCCGCCGTAGTACACCTTATGGGAGCATGTACTGCAGGTCGGTCCGGCTACCGCCATGGTAGCCCTGTAGCACCGAGGTCCAGCTACCGCCTCCGCCGGTGTGAAAATTCGAGAGAGGATGTTTTGGGCGCTTTGGCGGTCGGTGCTATCACCATGGTAGGCCGTAGCACCAGAGGTCCGTGCTACCGCTCCTATGGCCGTGTGAAAATTCCAGAGGAGATGTTTTGTGTTCACTCAAGTCCGGTGCTACGGGTGAAGGCCGATGTTATCGCTTGAGCGTAGCACCGCTCCCAGCTTGGTCGGTGCTACGGAAACCCGCAACGGCTAGTTTTGTAGCCGTTGAGAGAGGCCGTGCTACGGTCCCAGCTTAAGCAGAGCACCGGAATTCTGGTTTTGTCCGCACTTCCCCAACGGCTAGTTTTGGCTTGGAGGCTATAAAAGGAGGCCTTGGGGGCAAGGGCGTAAGGTTGGTGTGTGCTAGAGCATTTGGGTGTTTGTAGGAGTTGTGTGCATGTGTTGCCTCTTCCATTTGCTTCTTGAGCTAGTGTGAGCCTCTAATTGCATGTGTTGCAATTAGGAGAGGATCGAGAGCCTCTTGTGCATGTGTTGCACTTGAGGAGGATCCTAGTGCATGTGTTGCACGTAGGAGGTCACCGGAGTGCATGTGTTGCACTAGGTGAAGTTCAAGCGGAAGGGCTTGATTTGTTACTCTTGGAGGTTGCCGCCTCCTAGACGGCGTAGAGCGTCGTGTGCGGTGAGCTTCTCAACGGAGGTTGTGAGAAGCCCCGGCAAAGTTTGTGAAGGTTGGAGCTCGCCTACCCGAGAGGGAAAAGGAGTTACCACTAGTGGATTCGAGGTGGGTGCTCAATTCGTGGAGCCGGTCCAATTCATTTGGGCTAACCTCAACATGGACTAGGGAGACCGCAAGTCTCCAACACCACAAGAAAAGTATTGTGTCTCTTGTGCTTGCATTGTGTTTGTTATTTATGTTCAAGCAATTTATATTCATAGAATTAAATTGATTGATTGCTTATCTTTAGAATTGCATATTCTTGTTAGAGACATAATTAGTTAGTGTACATAGTGAGCCTAGTTGATTTAGGCTTTATTTGTCAAAACCTTAATTTATCGCTTCCGCATTATTATTGATAAGGTTTTGGCATAAGGATAATTAGGGGTGAATTGCTTTGTAGAAATTAGTAGAACGAAAGATTTTTAAAAGCCGCCTATTCACCCCTCTCTAGTCGGCATCCTCGACCTTACAAGTGGTATCAGAGCTTGGTCTCTCATTTTATTAGACTTAACCGTCTAGAGAGTAAAGGATGGCGACTAGTGAATCAGTGCACTACACCGATTCACATATCTTTGATGGCTCAAATTATGCTTCGGAGCAGGGAAATTCAGTTCACGCCGGACCAAACTTCGCTTCGGAGCAGGGAAATTAAGTTCACGCCGGACCACTTGAAAACAGCCTGACACATATTCACTACAACAGAAATTACTGAAGATCCAACCGTTGGATCGATGTGAAATTTTAACTGTAGAAATTATATTCGATTAAGAAGCTAACAAAAAAATAATCAAGTAAATCAGACCTGTGGATCGAGAGTTATGTCCTTCGCAATACGACTGAAACAAATCTAGATCAAATAATGATGGAAACTGATTTGCAAGGCTACGCCAGACCTACCCTAACAAACTATATTACCGTAGATCCAACCGTTAGATGGACATGAAATTTTAACTATAGAAACTAGATTCAATTATGAATCTAACCCAATAAAAATAAACTCGATCGGATCTACGGATCAAAAGATATTACCTTCGCAAGATGACTGAATCAGGTGATGACGGAAATTGATTTGCAAGGCTACGCCGGACCAATCTCCAGAACTTCAACTACCACGGATCTTCAGAACTTCAGCAATCTTCAGAACTTCAGCACATGATTTCACACAAACCTTTTACGAAAGGTTACCGAGCACTTATTTATTGAACCTAACAGTGATACATAACAATCTCACACCGAAACATAGCTTATTACACTTGCATTATCCCCCGTGCCGTGACCAAAGGTGTTCGACCAGATCCGCCTGCAACCGATGCTGAAGTTGGCGATCCCTCTGCCTTTGAGTTGCTTGTATGCAGTGCAAGACCGACCCGTTGGGTGACGTCCCTGTAACGACGGGAGTTCCCATAAAATCGAAGTTAATGTCCTGTGATGCCCCATTCCTTTGATCCTCCACGATCATGTTATGAAGAATGATGCATGCAGTCATTATATTCCTTAACGTACTCTGGTGCCAACATCGGCCGGGGCCCCGTACAATGGCAAACCTGGCCTGGAGCACTCCAAATGCTCTCTCAACATCCTTCCTTGCAGTGTGAGAACCGCCCAAATTGCACTTGGTTTAATCGAGCGGCCGGATGCCCATTTAGATGAGAGCTAACATATGCTCGCACAAGAGCTAGGCACATGTTAATTCACATCTATATGACAAACAACGCAGCCACAATCTCAATTAAAACAAAAGCAACTCCGGTAGTCCCCGGCATGTGTCTCAAGACGATGCCCAAGATCAACACACATACCGTTGCACAACATCTCTATCATCACACAATACATAGAGAGTGCAAGTTTTAATGTAAATTACAAGTCTTCAACATATTACAAGTCTCATACATCGAGTGTACCAAATCTGAATTTAAACTTGAGAAGCATACAAAGACAAGTCTATATGCTCTCAACCAAAGGTCACTAGCTAGAAACTATCCATGGTTTAACTAGCGAATTAGACATAGAGTACGCAGCGGATATAATCATCATAAAAGCAAAATAATAGTGGCGCCATTGCCCATAAGGCACCACTACCGCTATCTTGGCCAACCACCGACTACTCATCCCCTTCACGACATCGGCGGGTAAAATAGCCATACATGGCCTCATTCTCACCGCAAAACTCCAACAACAAACACATGAGTACGAAGGTACTGCAAGTCTTACACGGACCATAGAGTACAAGGATAATGCATATGGTTGTAGCAAGGACATGAAAGGCCACAAGTTAAAGTAGTATTTATAAAAGCATAACTTAACAACTAGGGAGTAATGTAAGCAACCTTAGTACTATTTGACTTCTATGGACAGCTAGCTCATACCCAACATCCTCATGAGACCATCATGTTTCACCTTCTAAGCTCATCATAAAACAACACGTGACACTACGATGATGTCCAATGAACATTAAGCTTTGCCATAACCGAGAGCGCGGCTATTCGAATAGTTCTTACACCCTGCAGGGGGGTACATCTTTACCCACACGACACGAGACCACCGACCATACCACCCGTCGATAGCAAGCGATGATTCACATTACAACCTTTCACATACTCACCCCAAACATTTGTGCTCGTGTCTAATGTACGGAGATGACTAGGTCCACCGGGGACACCCCTAGGCACCTCACCCACACACCAAACCCACAAGTCAAATGATCCGGTAACTTATGGTACTTAGCTCATCCATCCCATATATGGATATGTGGTTAGTACGGAAAGTGCTTAAGACAACGGCACCAACGATCGGTCCTTAATCGACTCAAGCGAGCCTATGGCATCCGAGACTCCATTCTCGAATAACCCCAACTACTCGCCCAAGTCTCGTGACTTTCACCCTTTTAAACAAGTCCTTCAAATTATCATGAATGAAACAACATTCTTTCCAATTACCATGTTTCAAACCCTACCATCCCGCGATAACTACCAATCACTACAAATAAAAGACCATCAAAATCCCCGGATTCCATACCAAGACCTAGAGCATGGCTAAGCATCTAACGCGATCATTAGCATAAGACAAACTACCCATGCTAAGAGTTATCAAGGTGTATGGTAAACAATATCAAGGAAGGGGAAATGCAACAATTAGGAGCTATTCGCGACATAGCTATATAACATAAACCCACATGCATAACATCATAATATAAGTCACATTGATCCAAAATATAGGAGAAATATGCTCGATGCTTGCCTTGTGTAGGAGCTGGTTCCTCCTCAAGGTTCACCTCACTCACGGTCGCCGGGTCAACCTCATTGCTCTCCGGTACGTCGGACTCTAAACGAATGCAATGATGCAAAATTAGAATGATGCCATTGATGTAAATGCGCATGTATGAGCATGAGAAATGAATGAGAGAAACTTCAGGAAGTAACATACAAAGTTCAGCAATAAAGAAGTTTATCGGAGTTCATTTATTTGGAAGGACATCATTCAATTGAGTTATACCCAATTATTAATTTGCTGAAAATTACGCTTTAAGGAGCGTGCAACTCAAACCACAAATCAAAAGAACGAACACTTGATAAAAGGGAAACAATATTTTTCATATAAATGATCATTAGGGCTTAATGTGGTCTAACTCAAAATTGTTTAAAATGATATCATTTTTGTACAGCAAGTAAGGGTATATTATTCTAAGGTCATGAGATTTGGTTTCGTTGAGTTTGAGGTTCTGCTTATAAAGTTACGATCATTTGAACATTTTGCCGATTGCATGTTCATACAACTAGCAAATAGACTAAACTAAAGCAAAGTCTAAATATTTTTGACTCTTCATAATCTATGCAATCCCACAAACACATCTAAACTGGTTTCATAAGTTTTTGAGCTCATATGAACATTATTCTAACCACTTGAAGTTTGAATGTTATTAAGGTCCTAAACCAACAATATTTGAATCAAAATACATTAAAATTTAAATGTTTTTACAGAAATGGAGTGCATAGGGTTGCAGTGGCTTATGGTATTTATTTCGTGATTTATGGATCAAGATAAAATATACTTTCTTCATAACACCTATTTAGGGCCTAGCACTCAAACTCTAATAAGAATATTTTCCTGCAAGCAACACATAACTTTTTATTTCATATTCTAATTCCTCATTTCAAAATTTAAATTTAGAAACTAATTTTACTTCATTTGGACACTCCTAGCAAAAGATATGAAGGTTTGATTGCAAGAGGCAAAAAGGAGAAATCTAAAATGCCAGACTTGGGTTAGAACTCAAGACCTGCCAGTGAGAACCGAGCACTACAACCACTTGGCCACGGTGCTTCTTGTGAATGATTTGCATGCACAAATACTTGAGACTTACCTTCACAAACCCTAGACCTTGACCCGGTTGGCAATGGCGATGGCGAAGCTGGCTATTCTGGCTTGGCTCGCGTGGAAAGGATGCTGCAGCAAGTGAGGCACAGCTGGGGGCAGTCCTTGATGACGGCGGCGACCACCGGAGGTCGCCGGAGACGGCGGCGACGGCCGGAGCGGCGGCGCAGCAGTGAGCTTGGCTAGGAGAAGCAGGTTGCAGGGGCTAGCTTCTTCTGCGCAGAAGCTTGCAAGCTCAATGGAGAAACCGAGTTAGAGGGTTAAGCAAGATTTTTGGCGAGGCAAGGATCATCACGAGCTCACCTAGAAGACTGGCGCGGCTGGCTGGAGCTCGGCACTGCAGTAGCTCGGCTGGGAGAAGACGAGGGCTCAGTCGGGTTTATGGCGCTGCGATGGAGTAGGTGGGGCGAGGAGTGTACAAGACAAGGGAGAGCTCAGAGCACCGCCTAGCGTCGTCAATCAGCACCAGCCAGGTGGACTCACCGTCCATGGTGCCCAACTGGAGAAGAAGCAGACAGAGAATTTTTTTTTTTTGAATTTTCAGCCAATTTCTTCTCCCTCTCTTCTTCTACTTAATTAAGGGTTCAAAACAACTCCAAAAATTATCCCAATTTTTTTGAATCACGTATAGACATTAGATAGCACAGTATAGTTGGTTTCACTCAAAAAGCATTTGTAAATTAAGTATGCAAATTCACACAAGACGGCTGTTTTTGAACTTACAAGATTTAATTTGAGCACCCAAATGATCTCCTAAAATCTGGGAATAAATTCCTAAATTCACTATTTGAAGTGCGTAACAATACAAAAATAACACATAGGTCATGTTATGTGGTGAAGAATTGAGTTGCTTCACAACGTACCAATTTGCACTAAAATCAACAATTCAAAAATTGAATTCGAATGCATGCCAACACGAGATTAAATGCTTAATGATGCTTCATGTATGCTCATGATGATTATAGATGCATCTTTGGTTTTGGGGCTATGACAAGTCTCCCCCCTTAAAAGAATCTCGTCCCGAGATTCAAGCTAAACCGGGAAGGATGGTAGATACGTTACTAACCACTTGCTCGAACTTGAGGAGAAAAGTCTCACTAAATGGTCGGACCTGGGCAGCGAGAAGGTAAAGGAGACACCTCTATCTTATTTAAGGCCATATTCACCTTGACAAGTTCTTAACTTAGAGAAATTTTATAATTTAAAGGTAAGGCGGAAGGGAAGTGCTCATATGAATGTGATGATATATGGTGCATAGAAAGGCATAACATAATCATTCACATACCGGAGAAGAGATGTGGATACTCGATACGAATTTGATCTTCTTGTTCCCATGTAGCTTCATCTTTGGTGTGATTGCTCCATTGTACCTTGACAAACTTAACATCCCCCTTTCTCATATTTCGTTCAACCTTCTCTAGAATACGAATAGGATGCTCATAATATGAGAGGTCGGGTTGGAGATGTAGATCTTCCAAACGAGTTTCTTCGGTCGGAACTCGTAGGCATTTCTCTAGAATACCTTGGCATATTCTTGTTAGAGACATAATTAGTTAGTGCACATAGTGAGCCTAGTTGATTTAGGCTTTATTTGTCAAAACCTTAGTTTATCGCTTCCGCATTATTATTGATAAGGTTTTGGCATAAGGATAATTAGGGGTGAATTGCTTTGTAGAAATTAATAGAACGAAAGATTTTTAAAAGCCGCCTATTCACCCCTCTCTAGTCGGCATCCTCGACCTTACAAGTGGTATCAGAGCTTGGTCTCTCATTTTATTAGACTTAACCGTCTAGAGAGTAAAGGATGGCGACTAGTGGATCAGTGCACTACACCGATTCACATATCTTTGATGGCTCAAATTATGCTTCGGAGCAGGGAAATCCAGTTCACGCCGGACCAAACTTCGCTTCGGAGCAGGGAAATTCAGTTCACGCCGGACCACCTGAAAACAGCCTGACACATATTCACTACAACAGAAATTACTGAAGATCCAACCGTTGGATCGATGTGAAATTTTAACTGTAGAAATTATATTCGATTAAGAAGCTAACCCAAAAATAATCAAGTAAATCAGACCTGTGGATCGAGAGTTATGTCCTTCGCAATACGGCTGAAACAAATCTAGATCAAATAATGATGGAAACTGATTTGCAAGGCTACGCCGGACCTATCCTAACAAACTATATTACCGAAGATCCAACCGTTAGATGGACATGAAATTTTAACTATAGAAACTAGATTCAATTATGAATCTAACCCAATAAAAATAAACTCGATCGGATCTACGGATCAAAAGATATTACCTTCGCAAGATGACTGAATCAGGTGATGAAGGAAATTGATTTGCAAGGCTACGCCGGACCAATCTCCAGAACTTCAGCTACCACGGATCTTCAGAACTTCAGCAATCTTCAGAACTTCAGCACATGATTTCACACAAACCTTTTACGAAAGGTTACCGAGCACTTATTTATTGAACCTAACAGTGATACATAACAATCTCACACCGAAACATAGCTTATTACACTTGCATTATCCCCCGTGCCGTGACCAAAGGTGTTCGACCAGATCCGCCTGCAACCGATGCCAAGTTGGCGATCCTCCGCTTTGAGTTGCTTGTATGCAGTGCAAGACCGACCGCTGGGTGACGCCCTCAGAACGACGGAGTTCCCATAAAATCGGTTAATGTCCCGTGATGCCCCATTCCTCTCATCCTCCACGATCATGTTATGAAGAATGATGCATGCAATATTATATTCCTTAACGTACTCGTGCCAACATCGCCGGGGCCCCGCATAATGGCAAACCTAGCCCGAGCACTCCAAATGCTCTCTCAACATCCTTCCTTGCAGAGGATCGCATCTGCGAAGTAGACCCTCTTGTTTCCCATCGCACACGCAATCACCTTGACGAAGGTAGCCCACTGGGGTAAATGCCATCCGCGAGGTAGTAGCCCATGTCGCATCGATTGCCATTGACGATGTAGTTTACCTCCGAGCTGTACCATCATTTTCTAGAAAATATGTTAGAACGGTGCAACACATTAATATCGCTCATGCTTCCCGGCATCCCAAAAGCATGCCAAATCCACAGTGTCATACGGCAACCGCCTCGAGGACTATGGAAGGCTTAAGTAGTATGCCCCGTGAAAGCCCCTTGCCATGCTTTCGGGCAGTTTTTCCAGTCCAATGTATGCAATCGATAGCACAAGCATTCCAGGAAACCCCGAATGCTTACCAACAACTAGAGTCTACCAATGTCTTCGATTAGAGATCGGAGATATTCCTCCCAAAACCCGACCACCGCCTTCACGAACTTCTTGAGAGCTACAATGGCCGTACTTTCCCCAATACGGAGGTACTCGTCCACAGCGTCAGCAGGAACACCGTAAGCTAGTTGACGGAGAGCTGCTGTTACTTTTTGAAGAGGTGCCAAACCAAGCTTCCCGGTTGCATCCCTACTTTGCTGGAACCAAACGTCGTGTCCTTCGACAGCATTCGTTATGCGCAAAAATAGGGAGCGGCTCATCCAAACTCGCGATGCGAAACGACTTATAGACATAATGAAACCTTACAAGTACATCATTCATATTTGTTAGACTATCTGGTTTGTTACCTCCTTTGAAAAATGCGTCGCACACGGGGAGAAGCGGTAATCACCATAAAGCCGAGCCGCCTTCAACGTGACTCGGTTGATCACCGCATGGCCTCGAACCGATCACCGTCGATGGTTGTTACCTCGCGCTTCTATCTCCTCCTCCTTTGCGATTGCTAAGAGAAGGGAGTCCTCATCATCACTAAAGGATTGTTCATCACTTAGGGAAGAAATGAACTGACTCATTGTGAGGTTGGCAATGGGTTGTGGGTGACTAACCCGACACGCAACCTCGACGAATACTCATACCAGGGGTACCCAACGGCCCTGGGTGACAAGCAGGCCGCGTCAAGTCAAGCCCCGACCAAGTGGGGCTCCCGACCTAGCAGGGCGAGCAGTCCCGACCAAGTAGGGCTCCCGACCCCCGCGGCGGGTCGGGCACCCCGACCCGACTGGTGATCGAGGCAACCTCCCCCGAGGGCCGCGTGTCAGGTCTCCGCCACCGCCATTGGCCACGTGCCCATGAGCAGGATCAATCGAGGTGACCATACGGGAGCAGGTGGTTCCTTCCCAAGATAGCATGATGATTGCCGGGTCAAGGACCCGGTCCTATCACCACCACGCCAAGACGGAGGTGCGCTCCTCCCGAGGTAGCACCTACCATACGCCACAACGCCAAGATCCGTCGAGCTCGCAGAAGGCAAAAGCGCCGATTCCCGACGGCAGCTTAATCGCCTCGCCAATGGGACTACCGACCGGCGTGGGCAAGGCGAATGATGACCACTCGTCAAGACGAAGACCAAGCTCCTAGCGAGGTTGCTTCGCCTCCTCTCCCAATTCTCGATGTAACCCGCCTTCATGTCAGATAAAGGAGGCATGAGACCTTGGGAGAGGGATCGCTCCTCCGACCAAGTCCTCACGAACAAGCAACTAACTTCTTGTGCTAGAGCTCTCACTCACTTGTAAACTCTGTAGTCATCTGCACCAAAGGAAATACAACAACAACACACGAACTGGAGTAGGGACATTCGGCCCGAACCAGTATACACCTTGGGCCTCCGAGTCTAACCATTCAGGGAGAGGGAACGCGTGGCCCCTTAGACTTACAAATTTACTTGCCGCTGCGGAGGTCGGGAGCCCTGCTTGGTCGGGGATGCCTACCTCGATCGGTCGAGAATGGGCGTCCCGTGTGGCCCTGCAGGTACTTTGGTTGGTAGCGGGCCTGGAGCGGCCTGTTAGGCTCGAGCTATGCTTGAGGCACCTACTCGTCACTCCGGCCGCTGGGGTACCCCCTTATAAGTATTCACAAAGCCCTTCTTCACTAAGCCAACCGCGCTACCGGTCTCAAGCAGAGCACTCCGCCACGACATTCTCGGAAGAGGTGGCGGAAAGGTGAGGAAAGAAGAAGGCTAAGAGTTCTCTTCTCCGCTCTTTGTTGCTTTTTCTTGTCTTAGGCAAAGGGTCGGAAGATGAGGAGCGCAAGAGCACGTGATCGCCTCAAAACGCCCCAATGACGATTTATAGAAGACGAGCGGCGCCACCAACAAACACTCCTCGAGCGAACCGTCGCGCCGCGCCTAGTCTGTCGCGCGCCAGCACTGTAACGCCGGCTTCCAATTCCTCCCAGATTTAAACCTTACAACCGCAAGGACCGAAAGACACCGCCTCGTCACGTGGTCCCGAGACCTCTCGGTCTCCACCTTTGGCCAGATATATTGCCCCGGCGCGCGCGGCGAGGCTCATTGGTCGCCATGCGGCCCCAAAACGGCAAGAGCTCGATAGCTCACGCCAGGCCCACCAAAGTCGTGGTTCAAGGCCAATCCCACCAGATGGGTGTAAGGCCGCCCAAGAAAAGTTGAGCAAGGCGAGTATGAGGCGAGCCCCAGCTGGCCTCCAGCTGGGCCGGCCGACGCCCAATCGCCAAAACTCGCGTCCGAGACCATACTTCACACTCTCCCGGGAGCCCATCGATGGGTAATACCACCAGTGCTCTCGGGTCGTGGACGGCCCGAGTTCGACACGGATCGAGTAAAGAAAGGTTTTTTATGGGTCGCCCACGCGGACCAGACACCCTACTCTGGGACCGTCCGCTCGGAAGGGTCCCCCTTGGGAGGGACCTCCCAGGACCCACTCGGACCACCCGTTATTAGCTCCACGAGCACGGTGTTCAAACCAACGCGGTAAACGCTGTCGCCACCCTCCAGTCCCACACCGGATGGGGCGTACACGTGGGAAAGACAGCGGCCGTCCAGCTACGACGCTAAACGAGCAACTCGGACACCCGAACCTCCCGAGAGGCATCAGGTCGTCCCGGCCGACCAAGGCCCCGTCCAGCTACGACGTTAACGAGCAACTCGGACACCCGAACCTCCCGAGAGGCATCAGGTCGTCCCGGCCGACCAAGGCCCCGCCCACCACGACGCTAAACGAGCAACTCGGACACCGAACCTCCCGAGAGGCATCGTCGTCCCCGGCCGACCAAGGCCCCGGCCCGGCCACGACGCTAAACGAGCAACTCGGACACCCGAACCTCCCGAGAGGCATCAGGTCGTCCCGACCGACCAAGGCCCCGTCCAGCTACGACGCTAAACGAGCAACTCGGACACCCGAACCTCCCGAGAGGCATCAGGTCGTCCCGGCCGACCAAGGCCCCGTCCAGCTACGACGTTAAACGAGCAACTCGGACACCCGAACCTCCCGAGAGGCATCAGGTCGTCCCGGCCGACCAAGGCCCCGTCCAGCTACGACGTTAAACGAGCAACTCGAACACCCGAACCTCCCGAGAGGCATCAGGTCGTCCCGGCCGACCAAGGCCCCGTCCAGCTACGACGCTAAACGAGCAACTCGGACACCCGAACCTCCCGAAGGCATCAGGTCGTCCCGGCCGACCAAGGCCCCGTCCAGCTACGACGTTAACGAGCAACTCGGACACCCGAACCTCCCGAGAGGCATCAGGTCGTCCCGGCCGACCAAGGCCCCGTCCAGCTACGACGTTAAACGAGCAACTCGGACACCCGAACCTCCCGAGAGGCATCAGGTCGTCCCGGCCGACCAAGGCCCGTGTCCGACTACCACGATTAAAACGACCGCTCGGACACCTCCTAACAAGTATTCGCGAGTTCGTGCATCCGACGGCCTGCATCCAGGGAGAAGCGATCACCTACTGATTGCCATTTCTCGAGGGCCGGGCTAGTCGGAGAGAGCGCCGAGGATAAGCTCACGATACGGGCATACGCCACGATTACAAAGGAAAAGGAGATTTTATTGCAAAGCCAAACAGGCTCGAACCTTACATCATGCAAGACGACAGCAATATTTCAGCAACAGGTGCTATCTATGCTACAAATTCGACTCGTCGGTCTTGCCGCCAAGACTAACGGCCACGGCGCGTCGCGCGCTATCGCCTCCAAGAGGGCGCCCCTCACCTCAAAGAGCTTCGGGACGACCTCGAGCAGCGTGTCGACGGCGGCAGTATCGCGGGCCACGGCTGCCTCCTCCTAATCATGCTCAGCCCAGAGCTCAGCCATAGGGT
The DNA here is from genome assembly GCA_036346275.1 of Otatea glauca. NCBI lineage: Eukaryota > Viridiplantae > Streptophyta > Magnoliopsida > Poales > Poaceae > Otatea > Otatea glauca. Next base: position 64,461 of record JAYEVK010000146.1, on the reverse strand, counting down.
CCTCTTCCTCCACCTCATCGTCATCACCAAAGCTAAAGATCAACGGATGACTTGAAGCCATTGGAGGGTTACGAAAGAAGACTCCTGGTTTAGGTGACAAACGTTCGAGCAAGCGGTGGCTCTCCTATATACCGGAGGAGGAAGATCAGCGACTCAATAAATGCTAAACACCGAAAACGGCGCCTTCACCGGACCCGGTGGCTGTGGAAACGATGGTCAAAACACGCCAAGCCATGCATGGCGCGCACAGCAAAGCGATTAAAAGCTTCCGGCGGCTCGAATGCCCCCGATCAGGATCTTGAGTAGCCGCTGGATGCGCAAGAGCACGCCCGCGAAACCGCTCGACCTAATCGACGGACCGCCACCAGTTCCGGCCACCGCGTACGACCACGATCTCGTCAACCAAACTCAACCCCCAACCGGATCTGACGAAACCACTCGAGGGTTCGGGGGCTACACTGACGAATACTCATACCAGGGGTACCCAACGGCCCTGGGTGACAAGCAGGCCGCGTCAAGTCAAGCCCCTACCAAGTGGGGCTCCCGACCTAGCAGGGCGAGTGGTCCCGACCAAGTGGGGCTCCCGACCTAGCAAGGCGAGCGGTCCCGACAAAGTAGGGCTCCCGACCCCCGCGGCGGGTCGGGCACCCCCGACCCCGACCAGACTGAGGCAACCTCCCCGAGGGCCGCGTGTCAGGTCTCCGCCAGCTGTTGGCCACGTGCCCATGAGCAGGATCGATCGAGGTGACCATACGGGAGCAGGTGGTTCCTTCCCAAGATAGCATGATGATTGCCGAAGTCAAGGACCCGGTCCTATCACCGATCCACGCGACAAGACGGAGGCGCGCTCCTCCCGAGGTAGCACCTACCATACGCCACAACGCCAAGATCCGTCGGCTCGCGAGAAGGCAAAAGGCCGATTCCCGACGGCGACTAATCGCCCGCCCAATGGGACTACCGACCCGGCGTGGGCAAGGCGAATGATGACCACTCGTCAAGATGAAGACCGAAGCTCCTAGCGTAGGTTGCTTCGCCTTCCCCTCTCCCAATTCTCGATGTAACCTGCCCCTTCATGCTGTATAAAAGGAGGCAGGAGCCCCTGGGAGAGGGGATCGGCTCCTCTGACCAAGTCCTCACGAACAAGCAACTAACTTCTTGTGCTAGAGCTCTCACTCACTTGTAAACTCTGTAGTCATCTGCACCAAAGGAAATACAACATCAACACACGAATCGAGTAGGGACATTCGCCCAACCAAGATACACCTTGGGCTTCCGAGTCTAACCATTCAGGGAGAGGGAACGTGTGGCCCTTAGACTTACAAATTTACTTGCTTGCTCGAACGCCGACAAACCCTCAATATATAGAATTGCTGGTTGGATGAGAGGTATGAGGAAAAGTTAGGTATTTCGGGAAGGGAATCATTGGAGTGCATTGTTTGGAAGGGAATGGAATCGGGAAGGATTCCTTCAGGGGGAAGGAATGAAACCACAGGAAACGGTTGGAGATGGTCTAATCCCCAAGTCCGAGCAAAAATCGCGCTTTCCCATTTTCGCCACCACCATTTTCTCCGCGATTACGCTTTCCCGGTCCTCCTCCCGCCTATAAATGGGAGCACCGGTGCGCAACTCATCCCACGCTCTATTTTGCCACTTCTCCCAAGTTGTTTCGTCTTCGCTTCGTTATTTTTGCGAGGTAAAAACTCCGCCGTGTCGCCTTTTTTGGCCGTGCACCGTTGTCCACCCTCCTCCGGCTGCCGCCGCGCCGCCGTCGCCTCGTCGCGCTGTCGCTTTGCTCCACCGCACCGCCGCTTGCTTCTGCCAAGGCCGCCTCTCGGGCCCAAGCTACTGGGTGCCCACTGCAAGCGTCGGGTGCACGTGCACCCGGCCGCTCGTGAACCCACCCACCCACCTGGGCCAATTGGTCCGGCGTGAATCAAAAACTTTGCTTCAACGCAGACCGATTTTTAACATACGACAAGTAGTCCTACCAAAACTTGGGTCAAAAATGAACATTTAAAACTTTGTTCTAAATGCAACTAGCATGATTTCAAGGTATGATTTCGAGCCATTTCCACACTTAGTATTAAATCAAGTTCTTAGGCACTATTCCCTCTTAAAAATAACTCAACACTCTATTCTAACCTACTGAGGGGTCTTTTAACCTTGATTAAAAATCTTCAAGACTCTTTCTCCTTTTTCCTTTCCTTTCAAGTCATGTAGAGGACTAACCTGTTCAAACACTTATCTCAAGATAGATAGCTAGTCCAAAACATGTAATGTCATTAATTACCAAAACCATAATAAAATTTTGGGGGCCTAGATGCTTCAATCTCCCCCTTTTTGGTAATTGATGACAATCATTTTTTTAAAAATAGTTTTTGGTATACAATAATGGTGCATACCTTTTTATTGAGAGCATGGGAAGTCTTGAAAAACACCCCCTAAACTAGTGCAATGTAATGAACTTTTAAGATACACGCACATAATTGAGTTCAAGAAATATGAATGATGCAATAGATGAAAACTTAACTCAGAGAGGATATAAACTCATAAGTCGTAAGCACATTCAAATAAACTTAAACAAAACATTAAATAACAACAATTCAACTTAAAGCTTCATCTTAAAGATTTTAAGAACGGATCAGATCTTCTTCTTCTCCCCCTTTGTCATCAAGTACACAAGAAGGGGCTAATCTCTAGAAGAAAAAGTTCTTTTGAGCACACCTTTTATTTTGGACAGGGGACTCTTGTGAACTTCCTGGCTGACCCTGTGAGTTGACTGAGTTGGAGATGATGGAGGAGACTGAACAGCCCTTTCATGCCAGCTAGGATAGTCCGGGTCTCCAGGTTGAAGTGCTGCCGGGGTCTGAGGTGACTCAATCTCAGGAGTGTGTTCTTGAGGAGACTGAAAAGGAGGTTGCCTCATTGCACTCTCATGCCAACTGGGAAAATTTGGGTCACCTGGCTTTGATTGAACAGTCCAGTGGAAGAAATCATCTTGCAACTTTGCAAGAGACTGATCAATGCCATGAATCTGGTCATCCAAATGACTAAGAGAATTTGTCATTCTTGCATTATTCATTTCAGTATGATGGTAATGATTTGACCATTGCTGTTCTTGCCATCCAAACTGATCATCTATGTATCTTCCTAAGCCAACGATTTCAGTTCCCATATGTCCTCCAATATTGTCAAGTCTAATGTCATGTTTGCCCAAATTTGAGTTTATGTCATATAATCTATTTTGGATAGTTTCTTGGTGTTTCTTTACATCTTCTATCCAAGTTCTGAGATCCCATTGGGTACTTCTCACAGTTTCAAATCCTTGGTTCAAGCTATCATGGATGTTGGCTTGATCTTCTTGGATTTTGGCTTGTTGTTCTTGCTGTCTTTTGGCTATTTCTTCTAATGACTGATTGTGCCTTTGTATTTCTCTTATTTGTTCTTCATACCTCAAAGTAGCCAATTTTCTCTCTTCCTCATACCATTTTTTATTTCTTCTTTGATCATGATAGTATTGTTCCTCAGCAGATTTGAACCAGTCACTTTGAGTCTCCAAGTGACTTCTAATTTGATCAAAGTGCTCTTGTCCAAAGTATGTTTGTGGAGGAGGTAGCTGAGCAGATGGTCTTGAGCCTCCAGCTTCTGCTTGATGTTCCCCAGGAGCAAACTGTTGACCTTCCATAAACCTTGTTGCAGTAGTTAGTTCCCTCAGCCTGTCAAAGTCATCTTGAGGGCTGAGTTGTCTCCTTGAGGCAGCATCCTCATGTTCTTCTGAACCTGTTTCCATTTTCTCAGTGGTGGTGTAGGAAGATGAAAGAGACTTGTGTTGCGGTTCAACCACTGGAGAAACCGGAAGGTATTCTTCAGGCATTTGAGGAATACCATGAGACTCATATCCATGACTCTCCTCAAGATATTGCCCTTCATATCCATGATATTGAGCACTTGGCTCTTGTGATTGAGTTGGTTCTTGATGCATTTGATCTTGAGAGAACACTTGTTCTTGTTCTTGAGCTGGCTGTGGTGCAGGAGGAGGTGACACCCTTCTCAAACTTCTGAGTTCATTTTTGGTTTTTGCAATCATGTTGTACTTTGTTGGAAAAGTTCTGAACTCATTTTGGAACTCTTCTTCAGAAATGATATTCAGTGCAAGGAAGAGCTTGGTGATGGCCTGAGCAAATGGAAGTGGACTTGACATTTTTCTGTAAATGGCTTCTTCCATCTCACCAATGATGAAGTCAACCAAATCAAAGGGTGTGTGAGAAAGGATGAGATGCAGTAGCCATGCTAGAACTGGAGTGACTCCTTCCTTGTATCCACTCTTGGGATATACTGTGTGTCTCAAAATCATCAACAGAATCTTGGCTTCAGCAGAAAGATAGTTAACTCTCTTGGAGTTAAAACCATCCTCATTGATGTCTCTGTATATGTGTCCACATTCAAGCAGTTTTGGCATTTCACCAATCTGTCTCCATCTGCCATTTGGGAACATCCTATCATGTATCCTCAATCTGGCTGAGGATGTTCCAGATGCCCCAATAGCAGTTTCAAGCTGAGGAGACCTTACTTTCCTGACATGACCATCTATAGTGAATAGAATGTAATTTCTTCTCTTCTGAATCAATAAGGAGGCATAGAACTCCAAAATTCTGTTCTCATTCCAGGGTATAGTTCTATTTCCCATCAAGCTGGCTAAACCAGGGGTTGAATTGACACAGTCAAACAACCAACTTGAGTCAGCAATAGCATTTAAGGCAGTCCAATCTACAAATTGGTGCTGAGCCAAGGCACTCACAGGTTCATTTTTGATTCTTCTACTCTTATAAGCAATGAAGATGTTCTGATGAATATCTGAAATAAATAGTTCATCTCTAGCAGCCTGTTGTATTGGAAACCATATGCTTTCATTTACCAACCTTAGGGCTCTTAATTTCTTTCCTCCTAAGGTGGCTAATTCTGATGGAGAGTATAATTGGGTTTCCTTAACTATTTCCACATCTTCTGAACTGGGAGTATCAGAGGGTTCATATGTTGAGTCTTCTGAAGAGGATGAAGACTCTGCTAAATCTTTTCCTTTTCTAGTGTCCAGAACACTGCTAGGTCTAGGAGGTTGATTACTCCTAGGTCTGGGTGGTATGGCACTACTGTGTCTGGGAGCAGCAGGTGCATCTCTGATTTGCAATGACCCTTGGTCTTGTCCACTTGAATTCCTTTTCCTTTTCTTCCCAGTAACCTTTTCAACTAGTTTCCCAAACATCCCCTTTCCTGTGTTCTTGGATCTAGGCATAATTTCTGATTCTAAGCTTTCCAAAGGACAAGAGTGTGCTCTTAAGAACTTAAAAACAGACCAGAAAAAGAAAACCTGAACAAGAAGAAATTCCAATCTAAGCAAAAACAGAGTTGCCCAAAACCTAGGGTTTCAGATTTTGACAGGAAAGAAAAAGAATGGTTCAAAGAAATGACTTACCAAGACTTGCAGAACTATTCCTGCGCAAAGAAGCTCAACTCTTCAGAAGAGAAATCCCCAATTTGGGTACTCTTGTGGAGATGAGACTAGGAAGAACTTGTGCAAGAAGAAGGGAAAAGATTTGGTTTGTATGAGTAGAGAAGTGCTGCGGACCGAGGTTTTGTCCTTTGCGCCGGACTACTTAGCGATTCAACCTAGTTCGCGCCGGACCAGTTCAAGGTGGTCCGCCGCACACATAGGATTTAAGACTTGTCCACGCAGGACTAGTCCAAGAGGTCCGGCGTAGAAGGAAAAACTTCTGGACAAAGAATTCAAGTGGTCCGAGGCAAACAAGATTTTTTTTCAGAATTATGAGAAATTTAATTCTAACTGGTTATAAGACATTTTCGATGAACCTTTTCAAGAAAACATATAGAAGAAACAGGGACAAAATTTTGTTTTGAAATTACAAGGAAATGAATGAAATTTAGTTATGAGCTGAGTTTTGTCAAGACATGAGCTCAAGGTTCAGAAATTCCAATCCATATAACACACTTAGTGGATAACAAAATTTGCACATGTAGCAAACTTGACTCCCTAAATGTGACATTTTGATAAAACCTTTTGAAAACACAAGTAGGATCAATGTAAGTCATATGAATAAGATTTCAATATACATTAGAAAAGTCTATGATATTTAATTCATTCCTCAAAAAACAAAACTTATGCTCATCTAGAGGTTTGGTAAATATATCTGCTAGTTGACCATTAGTCCTCACATGATTGATTATTATGTCTCCTTTGGCCACATGGTCTCTGAGGAAGTGATGGCGAATGTCAATGTGTTTAGTTCTTGAATGTTGGACTGGATTATTGGCAATTTTGACTGCACTTTCATTATCACACAAAAGGGGCATACTTTTTTATTCAATTCCATAATCCAACAATGTTTGCCTTATCCAGAGCAATTGTGCACAACAACTTCCGGCAGATATATATTCGGCTTCGGCGGTTGAAAGGGACACGCGCAATTGCAAGCGCGGCGGCGGAGATGACAAGGGAAAGGGGGAATGCTTCCGCTCGATCGCTGATGTAGGGTTTAATTTGCCTTCTGGTCCGGCCGGACCGGCTAAAGGTGACGGCCGGGCTGGCTGCGTCGGCGTCGCGCTTCCGTTCCGTGTCAGGCAGGCTCGGGAGCAGAGCGTCTCGAGTCGACGGCCGGGCGCATGCAGCCGCATAGTTTGCCGTTCGGGCACAAGCTTGAAGATGATGCCACAGTGTTGGTGGGTCCCGCATGTCGGCGTAAGCACGAGGGAAAGCACTTTGGAGTCTAATTAAGCTTTGACTTGAGGAGCTCTTCCCTAGCTTCCAGTTAGGCGGGCCCTGGCGTGGCAACCCCAGCACCAATCCAATCCGTAAGCTACGCACGCACCTGCAGTTAATGAAAAACCATAAGCATTTCACTGTTTGGTTGCTACTAGCTAGGTAAGTACTAGTAATTAATTAATGTGAGAATGAACACTACTCAAATATAGTATACGGTGGTTAACAACGACAGCAAGGCCCATCAGTTCGCACCCAACCTTGGATATTATGCTTGTTACAACTTTATACCAGGGCAGTCATACAATGAATCTGTTAGAAAACGACGGACAAAACATATGAAGAAGATCAAACACAACGAACAAGAGACACGGATTTAACGTGAAAACCCTTGCGGAAAAACCACGGCGCCGCCGGCGAAGAACCTCCGGCAGAAGTTGGCCATATCTCTGAATTTGGAGCATAATTTAACAGAATCATGATAACTTTTGCAGAAAAATTGTTGCAATCACCTTTGCAGAGAAGATGGTTACTTTTTATAAATACCGTTCCTCAATTTTGCCCAGCTGATGGAGCCCACTCTTGTGCCAAAGCAATAGAACTGAAAAAAAATTAGAAGAATGCCAGCATGACAGTACACAAGGTTTATTGTGTCACGATCGACCAAAAACAGCCTATTCTAGTTTATTGATCTGGTGGTGAAGCAAAAGTATAATAATAAAGATAGTCTACAGCATTGCCATATGACTATTATTTTGCTAGTAAATATCCAATCAAAATTAAGTGCAGCTGATTTGTTCAGGCCAATAGTTAGTGCCAGCATTGCCTGGAAACAAAGATTGTTAGTACCTTGGAGGGTCATCATGTAGAAAATCTCATCTTCACGTACGGCTCTGACTGGGCTTCCTTTTCACCTACACAAGAAATTAAAAGTGTTCATACAAATTGTAATATGTCGAACATGTATACAAAAATAATTGTTATACCTTCATATATTATTTGGTGTTCTAGTCAAACAATCCTTTCCGCACACTAACGCTTCAAGCATTTTGAAGTTAATAATGAGCTTCGAGTATCCCTAGAATCCTACCACTACAACTGAAAGCTGACTCTGATCGATGACACGGTGGATGGATAGAGAGATATTGCAAGGAAGTCTCGAGCCATGCATCACCGATAGATAGCATGCACCTGATACTTTTCAGCATGTTGCTCCCACCATGACAAGACATCAAAGTTCGTGCTTCTCTTGAACTCTTCTTCCAGATACAAATCAAGCTCTGACTTAGGATCACGCCTCCTCTCCTTTGTGATCTGTATTGCGTAAACTCTTCTTCAATTTTCTGCTTAATTCCCAAGAACTGGTAAGCCAAGCTTAAGGCTAGCTACTACTAGCTAGCATCACTAGCATAACGAACTTGGATATTTCTCTTGACAAGCTGTTCGTATTTTTGGAAGTACTTCTTCATCCTGTCCTTAGCTACTTCCACATTGTTGTCAATCTCATTCAGATTTATAAACATCTTCTCATAGAAAAACTCAAGGTATTCGAATCTCTTTGAGGGGTCCAATATAGTAGCAATAACAAGGGCTATGTTGAAGTCATTGTTCCAGTATTTTACAAATTTTGCATCCATAGCACTAGCCAACTCCTTCAAAGAATCACTATAGTCTGCCAATTCTGGTCTAGGAAAGCATGGCTAATTAATGCACAACACGATATATATGCAAGAACAGATTGGAAGTAGGTTTTCTATCAGCTGATACTGCATGCCCTGGTAGCCTAGCTAATTCAAATGCTTTCAACAAGACCTAAATTGCCTCAGCATTTCTTCACTCTTCATCATCAGGGAAATTAAGGCTCCAATTTCGCACTAGCATATCTATTCCGCGCAACCTTGTACTCCAAAGCTTGTCCAATCATGTTGAACGTGGAATTCCATCGGTTAGGAACATCAAGCACAAGACCAGACTTGGTAGCAAGTCCCATCCATCCTAGCAGCTATATATCCCATTAAATGCCTGAATTCGACTGTCAATGCCGTACCGTTCGGCGACAACTGCCTCCTATTCAGTTACGGTGGCTGTCAGAGCGCTAACGGCCGGGGATATTAGGCTATAGTCTCCACACGGTACGGCGAAAATAGCTATTTCGCCGGCGAAAATATATTATTTTTGCAATTTTTTTCCCGCATATTAATACCGCAATTGTTTTTAAAAAATGTATTATTTTAAAAAAAATTCATTTAGTATGTGTGCACAACACTCGGTGCGCAAGTGTTCACCGCCAAACATTAGGTTATGGTTTTGGTTTTCCTTAAACAATCTGCATTTGATGTTGTTGTTGCTAGCCAGCATTGTCTAGGGTCAGAGTGTGAGAACCGCCCAAATTGCACTTGGTTTAATCGAGCGGCCGGCTGCCCATTTAGATGAGAGCTAACATACGCTCGCACAAGAGCTAGGCACATGTTAATTCACATCTATATGACAAACAACGCAGCCACAATCTCAATTAAAACAAAAGCAACTCCGGTAGTCCCCGGTATGTGTCTCAAGACGATGCCCAAGATCAACACACATACCGTTGCACAACATCTCTATCATCGCACAATACATAGAGAGTGCAAGTTTTAATATGAATTACAAGTCTTCAACATATTACAAGTCTCATACATCGAGTGTACCAAATCTAAAATTAAACTTGAGAAGCATACAAAGACAAGTCTATATGCTCTCAACCAAAGGTCACTAGATAGAAACTATCCATGGTTCAACTAGCGAATTAGACATAGAGTACGCAGCGGATATAATCATCATAAAAGCAAAATAATAGTGGCGCCATTGCCCATAAGGCACCACTACCGCTATCTTGGCCAACCACCGACTACTCATCCCCTTCACGACATCTATGGGTAAAATAGCCATACATGGCCTCATTCTCACCAAAACTTCCAACAACAAACACATGAGTACGAAGGTACTGCAAGTCTTACACGGACCATAGAGTACAAGGATAATGCATATGGTTTGTAGCAAGGACATGAACGGCCACAAGTTAAGTAGTATTTGCGAAAAAGCATAACTTAACAACTAGAGAGTAATGTGTAAGCAACCTTAGTCCTATTTGACTTCTATGGACAGCTAGCACATACCCAACATCCTCATGAGACCATCATGTTTCACCTTCCAAGCTCATCATAAAACAACACGTGACTCTACGATGATGTCCAATGAACATTAAGCTTTGCCATAACCGAGAGCGCGCTATTCGAATAGTTCTTACACCCGCAGGGGGTACATCTTTACCCACACGACACGAGACCACCGACCATACCACCCGCCGATAGCAAGCGATGATTCATATGACAACCTTTCAGATACTCACCCCAAACATTTGTGCTCGTGTCTAATGTGCGGAGATGACTAGGTCCACCGGGACACCCCTAGGCACCTCACCCACACACCAAACCCACAAGTCAAATGATCCGGTAACTTATGGTACTTAGCTCGTCCATCCCATATATGGATATGTGGTTAGTACGGAAAGTGCTTAAGACAACGGCACCAACGATCGGTCCTTAATCGACTCAAGCGGGCCTATGGCATCCGAGACTCCATTCTCGAATAACCCCAACTACCCGCCCAAGTCTCGCACTTCCACCCTTTTAAACAAGTCCTTCAAATTATCATGAATGAAGCAACATTCTTTCCAATTACCATGTTTCAAACCCCTACCATCCCGCGATAACTACCAATTGCTACAAAGAAAAGACCATCACAATTCCCGGATTCCATACCAAGACCTAGAGCATGGCTAAGCATCTAACGCGACTATTAGCATAAGACAAACTACCCATGCTAAGAGTTATCAAGGTGTATGGTAAACAATATCAAGGAAGGGGAAATGCAACAATTAGGAGCTATTCGCGACATAGATATATAACATAAAAACCCACATGCATAATATCATAATATAAGTCACATTGATCCAAAATATAGGAGAAATATGCTCGATGCTTGCCTTGTGTAGCAGCTGGTTCCTCCTCAAATTTCTCCTCACTCACGGTCACCGGGTCAACCTCGTTGCTCTCCCAGACGTTCTGACTCTAAACGAATGCAATGATGCAAAATTAGAATGATGCCATTGATGTAAATGCGCATGTATGAGCATGAGAAATGAACGAGAGGGACTTCAAGAAGTAACATACAAAGTTCAGCAATAAAGAAGCTTATCGAGTTCATTTATTTGGAAGGCCATCATTCAATTGAGTTATACACAATTATTAATTTGCTGAAAATTACACTTTAAGAAGCGTGCAACTCAAATCACAAATCAAAAGAACGAACACTTGATAAAAGGGAAACAATATTTTTCATATAAATGATCATTAGGGCTTAATATGATCTAACTCAAAACTGTTCAAAATGGTACCATTTTTGCACAGCAAGTAAGGTTATATTATTCTAAGGTCATGAGATTTGGTTTCGTTGAGTTTGAGGTTCGTTTGTGAAAGTTACAATGATTATATCATCCCCCTGCATGTATCAAGATCTTGTAGATTATAAGGAGACAAGTGATAAATAAAGTGTAGGATCGAAATGTACTAATCTAGCAAACTGGGGGTGAATGATTGCGCGGAAGCTAAAATCAATTTTTCGACTTTTGAAATACCCCAAACAACCTCAGATCACTTGAGTTGTATTCAACAAGAACCTTATTGCACCAGACCAAATTTGCACATGTATGCCAGACCAAACTTCGCTTCGGAGTTCGAACAGAGATTTTCACGTGTACGCCGGACCTAATTTGTACTGTAGCAGGGAAAGTCAGTTTACGCCGGACCACATGAAAACAGCCTGATACATATTCACTAAAACAGAAATTACTGAAGATCCAACCGTTGGATCGATGTGAAATTTTAACTGTAGAAACTAGGTTCGATTCCAAAGCTAACTCGAAAAGAATCAACTCAATGAGACCTGTGGATCTAGAGTCATGTCCTTCGCAAGACGGCTGAAACAAATCTAGATCAAATAATGACGGAAACTGATTTCAAAGGCTACGACGGACCTATATTAAAAAACAAGATTACCGAAGATCCAACTGTTAGATTGACATGAAATTTTTACTGTAGAAAATAGATTCAACTATGAATCTAACCCAATAAAAATCAGCTCGATCGGATCTATGGATCAAAAGATATTACCTTCGCAAGATAACTAAATCAGGTGATGACGGAAACTGATTTCCAAGGCTACGCCGGACCAATCTTCAGAACATCAAAGGCTACGACGGACCTATCTTAAAAAACAAGATTACCGAAGATCCAACCGTTAGATTGACATGAAATTTTAACTGTAGAAACTAGATTCAATTATGAATCTAACCCAATAAAAATCAACTCGATCGGATCTACGGATCAAAAGATATTACCTTCGCAAGATGACTGAATCAGGTGATGACGGAAATTGATTTCCAAGGCTACGCCGGACCAATCTTCAAAACATCAAAGGCTACCACGGACCAATCTTCAGAACATCAAACTAACAGTAAATGGCGGAGAAATATATTGTCCATGAGATTGAATCTTGGCATACATGGTCCTGTCCCCTGAAATGAAGTGGAAAGAAATGCTAGGCTAAGCAACTCAATCCTGCAGCTATTGATGCATGGTTTTTGATGGTTTAGAGAATAGAGACATCAACAAGGAAAGAGCTAGTCTTTTTTTGTCGCCTCAGTTCTAGAAAGAGGTTTGTATGAAAACAATTAATCCATAAGATCTAATAGATATATTCATCAAAAATTAAGGTGATATGTTGTTACGTGCTCGTCGACTTTGGAGATCGATCGTAGCGGTGAACAGTGCTTGTCGGATGGGTGGTCTCGGACTCTCGGTGAGCGAGAACTCGCGCTGTTGCCGGGCAGTGAGCGCATGGCAGCATGAATGTGTATAGTTGACTTGAGCTACGGTGCTTGGCGAAATACCATGAAAACGATGCTTTTCATTAAGAATCCAAGACCAAAATTACCGATCCAAACCGATCATCTTGTTCACTTCGTTAAAATCTCACAACCCACAAAATTTTACATTTTCTAAAATTTCTTTGCTATTTTTTGTATTCTACAAAATCAGTGATCTAAATAATTGTGGAGCCTCCAATTATGCTGATTTCGAAAAATATGAAATTGCGATAGGCCTGCTACAGGGCCCACAGAGGAAAGCCCATCCAGTGTTGCGTTTGCCTCCAGTGGGCTCCATAGCAGACCTATCGTGGCCTGGGACCGTGATACGTACCTGTTGTGCGCCGGAAACGCGAGAATTTTTTTTTCTTTAATATTTATTTTTATTCTTTTTTTCAAAACTATGCGTCCGAAAAAAAAAATTACGAAAATGTCTCCGTCGCCCGTGTATGGGGCGATCGCCCATACACGCGATTTGGCCCGCTGTCTCACCGCTCCAAGCCCGCCTGTTAGCGCTGTCTCGCTGGCCCCCTATCGCCTTTACATGGGCGATCGCCCCATGTAGGGGCGACGGGCTTGTTTAAAGCCTGTGCCTCCCTTCGCCCGAGCGCACAGCGCAGCCAGAAGCCGAGCGAGGCAGAGAAAGAAGAAAAGAAAGGAAGAAAGGAAGAAAGAAAGAGAGAAGAGAAAAAAAAAGAAAAAAAAAGGTAAATTTCTGATTTTTTTTATAGTTATTTGTAAGAATTTTTTTAAGATAATTGTAGGAATTGTTTTATAGGTTGCGTAATTAAAGTATTATTTAATATTTAGGACTTTGTTGTAGTATTTAGAGATTTTAGGATTGCGTAGTATTTAGAATTTTAGAATTGTATAGCTCTCGTGAAATTTAATTTAGCAGTTACTTAATGTAGTATGTAGTATTTAGAAACTTAATGTAGTATTTCTAGATATGCAAATTTAATGTAGTATTTTGTATGTAGAAATTTAGTTCATTATAGTTTAGGCAATATTTAGAAATTTAATTTATTAGGTTGTGTATTACTATTTTTATTACGTAAATAATGTATTAGGCAATGTAAATAATTTTGTAGTACGATCAATGTACGCTTTGTAGATTGTATTTTAGAGTAATATTTTTCCGCTTGACGTTGCGGCATGTCGAGAAATTGTATTTCCAAATATTTTATGGAGATGGGGAGATAGCACAGGGCGGATGGGGTGGATCTATCATCATTTTCAAGAGTCGACGGGCATATGCGCATCGAGCGATAGGACATACAGGGTTTGTTGGAGTGGATGTCTCGGATGTTCGGCTTGATGTCCGCATCGCTTGGCCATGGGTCGAGCAGAGCGAGCCGAGCGCAAGACCGCTTTTACGGAGAGTTGATTCTCGTTAACTCGACGCCCACATGGAGGAGTTATGTTGGTTTTGCTGTAGAGCGGGTTGGCCGCCATGTTGTTGGCACAAGTGCTACCCTGTAGCTCCATCGGTGTCGCAAGTTCGTGATGTCGGGCCGACATTACGGCGGAGGGACATCAAATGTAGAAGGATGCGAAGAGGAAGGCGCGAGGAGCCCGAGACGAGGAGCACGAGATCGGCGCGACGAAGGGACCGGGGCAGAGGAGACAGCGGTGGAGGCGCGAGGGTGGCCGACGAGGGGAGGAGGTGGAGGACATTGTTGACTTGATGGAAGAGGAGGACCGTGCGGATGAGGAAGTCCTCGATGGTGAGCACTGACGAGGAGGACAACGCCTGGGTGCCTATCCTCGTGCGTGGACCAATTACAATTTCAAGACCTAACAATGAATGAAGGGAACATTGATGCATGGGAGTATCGTGAGAACGAGGTGACGCAGGGCCGATATAAAGACAAGGAGGTCGTGATGGATGCGTGAAGCATCGGGCAATGTCTCTCCGGCGGCAATTCAGGTTGTGAAGTCCAAGAAGAAGGACTACGACGTGAAGTGCGTAGTTGATTCGTGCCCATGGCGGTGCATGCATACCGGGAAGTGGACGGACGATCGGAAATGCTCCATAGTGATGGAGCATAATCGCGAAATGGAAGAAGCGAGCAGGGACACCGCAACTGTCGCCCACTTGGGTGGCAAATGTGTTTTATGGTCGATCGTGGACAATCCCCATCCGCACCTCGATCTATTATCACACCGTGGAGGAGAGGTTTCAAGATAAGATTAGCTACGCAAAGGCATGGAGAGCAAAAGGACACTCGAAATACGGTTCGACGCACGAGGCTTCAGACGAGAATATTCCCCACTTGCTCGTGGCAATCGCACAAAGGAACCCCAGACATCCATCGACCTTGCGGAGTTCCTCGCGGTGGTGCGTGCACCGAAGTGGGTATTGCAACGGCATTCTTCGCCTGGCGCATGCATAAATGCGTTCCAAGATCGCCGCCTTGGCCCTTTGCATGGATGGCACATTCTCACGGGAAGTACAAGGGCGATTCTAATCATGATCGCGGTGGATGCCAACAACCGTGTTCTACCGGCTGCGTTGGCATTCGTGGAGGGGGAAAACACGAGAGCCGCATCGGTTCCTTGAAAGAGTGAAGTCGGCGCTTGTTCTCGACAGTTCGATGTTTGTGTCATCCATGACCGACATGCGGGTCGCTAAGGGCGATCGTGGATATGCAACAAGGGTCCGCCGTCGTGGAGCAAACAAAGTGGCCAGATCCGAGGAGCAGTGGTGCATGAGGCACATGGGTGCCAATTTTTTCCGCTCGGCCAGAATAAGGAGCTTATGAACATGTTCAAGCGCCGTGCAAACAGAACCAACGGAGGAAGTTCGACGCGCTTTGGAAGACGTTGGACGAACTAACGAAGAAGCAATCAATGGATCCCAGAGGTACCGCTAGTTCATCAAGGAACCCGATGGTGTACCATGAGCAAGGAGAGGACCCCACACCTTTATGCGCGCCGCCGATGCACTTCCCAAACCTCCGGCGAGGCCGGTACCAAAGATAAAGAGTTTCACCGATTGGATACGACATGAGCCTTTGGAGAAATGGTCCTTCAGACGACGCAGGGCGGCTCGCGTTATGGGATCATGACAACGAACTCGGCGGAGATTTACAATCTGGTAATGAAAGGCACCGATGCCTTCCATCGGTGGGTATAGTTGAGGTGTCTTATTAGGGACACAGAGATATTTCATTGAGCGATACAAGACCTCCGCAGATGTATGTCGGACAATCGATTGTCTTACTCAACTGCTGTGTCTACCTACATGTCCAAGAAAACAAGAAAGGCGCAGACACATCGGGTTACACCGAGAGTGGCGTGGAACGGAGATACCACGTGCAATCGCGGTGACCGAGGTCGCAGGGTGCCCACCGGAGAGGACTTCCCATCCGTGCATACTCGAGCAACGATTGCGAGTGCTCTCGCTAGAACCACGCCGCTTGCACTTGCCGTGCTCGCACGCCATTGCCGCAGCCGCCGAGACGCATCAATCTCGCCGTCCGCTCATCTCCCCGCATTACTACAAGCGAGCGTTCTCAACACGTGGCATCATGAGGTGTACGGCACCGAGTGGATGGATCGCTCACAACAACCCCTCTCCGACCATCGATGGGTACCGACATCCGAATGTTGAAGATGAAGGTCAAGGCGTCAAGGACAAGGCGCGATTCGAACGATATGGACGAGTCTCGAGGCGCGCCGCAACCGCGATAATGTAACTTTGCATGTTGTTCCCATCTTGTATTATTCAATGGACCGTAAGTCAGAATGTACGCTGTAATGTTCGATGTAATTTTCAATGTACTAGTAAGTTGTTGTTCGATCATGTTATTCTCCGATGTCCCGCTTAGTACCTACGAGGATAATGTAATTCTCGACGCCAGTGTGCCTCGTCGAACATGTCTTTGTCTTTCGTATGTTTGCAATCCGAGTTTTTTTTGCTCTCCACACTTCGGTTGTATTGTTTGTTGAGTATGGTATAATTCGTTATTTCGCATTTCATTTTGTGTGCACATGTAATTACCGATAAATCTGTTGTATTTGCTTTGTAACAGCCACGATGGCGCGACCTTGCCTCGAGTGCCGGACGTGACTGGCCGATGCGACCCACCGGCCTAGGTACTCCGCAGAGAGAACCGAGTGCTAGGGCCACTTCGACCTCGAGTGCCAGTGAGCCGCTTCGCATCGACCCACGCTGGGTTCCACGGTAGTCGCGAACGCTTGCACTCTTTACGCATACATACTTACCGTGAATGCAATTCTAACTACATGCAAAGTTGCGAGCGGTGGCTTACTTCTCTTTGTAGGATGGTGGAGCCGGTGATCGCCTGCTAGAGGGCAAGGAGGTGCCGCGGTTCGCACGACCGGTCCTCGCCGCCACACTCGTGGACCGGTGGAGACCGAGACGACACGCTCCACCTTCCGTGCGGAGAGATGGCTCCGACGCCGCAGACGGTCGCACTTCTTAGGCCTCCCTTGTGCGGGCCCAGCAGCCGTGCCGCACGACGCCCGCCACGTGGCACGCCGAGTTGTCCGCTGCTTGCCGAGGTGCGCAGCACCCCGGCAAATTTCTACCACCCCTTAGGGAGGCCGAGCGCCACGACCGACGGCGTGGTCGCCTCATTCACGGTGAGTACCTCTTTCTTTGAGAATTAAAATAGAAGCGCCAAGTTGTCGATAATGTTTGTTGCGAACGCCGCAGTCGACCTTCTCCACCAAGACGCGAGGAGGCGGACGTGGTTCGCCACTTGGAGGCATACCTCCTGTTGTTGCTCGGTTGGGTGATGTTCCCGCCCTCCCACGGAACACGGTGGACCGTCACCGATCGAGTACGCCAAAGACATCGCCGACACCCCCGTGGATGAGGTAACACACTCGGGCCCAATCTCGCCTCAACGGAGCACGCCTAACTCCCCTTGTAAACAGTGATGCAAAGGTCGTGGGCCTCACTGTGCTTGCGCGACGCATGAGGTCTCAGGCGACGCCGTTTCTCAAGCGAGCACGACGCGACGATCTCAAAGTTGCGCCCTACTCTCCGGGCCAGGTCTTGGGAGCGCTTCTCCGTCGGCAGTTCGTTGTTGACACGACACCGCACTCGAGGAGCTTTACGGAGACGACCGGTGGATCGCCCACCATGGGCCACCACGGGTCCGACGACGTGCACGCCTCCTCGTATCTTTTTCCCACTAACGCACTTGAATAACCTTCGCCATTTCTTATTTCCTCGCAATGGAGGTTCGCGCACCTACAGTGAGGAGGTCCTATCGAGTTCGCTCGGAGTTCGACCGCCTCCACGACGAGGACGTGCGGTGGACGCCATACACCGCGTCTGACGCTCACGCCCGAAAGCACCTCACGGGTCTCCGTGCTTTGCACGCGAGATGAGGCCTTTGGCTCACCCGTAAGGTGCTCGCCTTTGACCTTTGTCGAGGAGTACTCCCGCGACCGAGTGTCAGCGGCAGCTCGCCTGCTCCAGCCCTTTCCTTTGCCGCCACACGTTGTCGCACGTGGCGCCATGTGTACTTGCCCCGATCCTACTACTCCGCATCTTTGCGAAATTAATGTGTCGCAGATTTCATCGCTTTTGCATTGCAGATGACCTTGATGGGTGCCGCGGTGGCTCTCGGCTCACAGACCGTATGCAGCCATGGGCCCCGCAGTGGGACGCCAGACTCGACGAGAGGGTCACCGAGACCCGGCCAGACGACCATGACATGTACGATCAAGACATGGAGTGGTTCGCCTCACAAGACTCGCCTCAGGGTGGGTACACACCAAAGACCGTGACGTCGCACGGCAGCATCGGTAGCGGACACGCATTCTTCACAGATGTCCCGCAGGGACAACGCCTCGGTAAGTGTCACAATCGAACCTACATGGGCACGCCTTTTCATGTAACTTACGTAATGCCAACCCGACGTTACATGCGCACTCGCTCTTGGCGGAGATTGAGGTGGAGGTCGTGTCCATGTTGACGCGCCTAGAGGGGGCATACAGTGACCACCGCCGAGTCCGAGACACCTTGGGGTCGGGTCCTCGCTACGGTGAGGCGGTTGGCTCGCCACACCGCCGAGGGCGCGAGACGCGGCGGACGCAAAGACACCACGCCACTTCGCCCCAAAGACTCGCCTCTACCCACCCGGTGCCCGTCACGCCCCACGCACCGCAGGGGGACAGTGGTCGACGAGGCTCCTTCCGCCCTCGCCCTACCCCGCGGTTCCTCGCTACGCTCCCACGCAGCAGAAGAAGGGGGACAAGGGTGGGGAGGCTCCTTCTGCCTCGCCCTACCCTGCCGGTTCCTCGCCACGCTCCCACGCAGAAGAAGCAAGGCGGCTGGTCGCGGAGGCTCCTCCTCGCCCCGCGCCCAAAGAGACCCTGTGGTGGTTTCGACGAGCCTTCGACGACGAGTTCGACCGAGGAGTACCTTTCGACCGACTACCTCGACCCTCTCGCCTCCGCGCGCCGCCACAGACTTGGCCTCGCCACACAAGACTACTTCTACGCCGCGCCGCAGGCGGCCTAGGAGGGACGTCCGTCCCGCCGCCACTCACCTACCCCACGGGCCGATTAGGAAGCGTGGCGTGATTGACTTGTTGTACGGATGTATTTTTTAATGGCTTTACGCTCAAGAAGACATTGTATAACTCCCGAGTTAGTAACATGACAAATTTATCACTATAAATTGTTCAAATCATTTATGCATTGCTTGCCTATGCCACACGACGTGACAACACACCAACGCTTTCTGCACCTATCGCTTCTAGTAGGGCGATCGCCTCTAATGTGAGGCGATCGCTTACATGGGGCAATCGCCCAAATATGAGGCGATCGCCCATACCCGGCGATATCGCTTTATAACATTCGCTCACAAGCGGTCTCGCAAAGAACAATGGAGAAAGAATAGAGGTGAGCATCAATCGAAAATGCCGAGGCGCAAGTGCAAAGGGTAAGGGAAGGCAAAGGAAGAAGCGAGTGCATGCCGCGAATTTAGCGCATCAAGATCTCTTCCTACCTCGTGGAGTCAGAGCGCCATGTGTATGTGCGGAGATCTTTGCAGCTTGTCCGCTCTTGGGAAATTTCAACTTGGAAAAGAGGTATTGAAGTGCCGAACTACGCCTTCGATCCACGAGAAGAGCTCAAGGATCGCCGCATGGTAACAATCGACGGGTTACATAATATTTGTGAATGAAACTTTGCTAATTTACGCTTCATGCGATACCTCCGCCATCGTGTGAATTTGAGCAAGGGTTTGATACGGAGATCAACCCCGAGGACCAACGGCTTGACCAAGCCAACCGGCAGATGAGTTCACGCGGCGGTTTCAAGAATAGCGCGATGCCGCACGCGAGGAGGCATGTAGGAAGGAAGCGAGGAGAAGGAGGCGAGAGAGAGAGAAACGAGAGAGGCGCGACGCGTTGCAGAAGCCACGAGGCATGGGCGAATGGGAAGTGGCCTCAAGCACTCAATAGACGCCCGTGTTAACTTTGGTTTTCCTTGTTCGTGGTACTCCTTTTAGTTTTAAGTCGTAATAAACAGTGCGGCCCAACCTTCAAGAGTATGCTCACCGTCCGGAGGGCTAGTATGTGTCCTATCGCCTGTGTGTCCCAAATGATGTTATTTTTCTCCATCGAGATAGGTTATAGCATTTTCATCATTATATCCGATTTCATCGAGTTTTACCATCGCTTATGCGAAGATACTAAATTTTCATGTTTTACCGATTGCATGTTCTGACAACAATAAAATAGTGCAAACCTAAAGTGACATCTAAATATTTTTACATAATTGTGACCTATGCAAGCCTAAGAATGCAACAAAACTGGTTCTCACAAGTTTTGAGGTCGTTCAGATATTATTCTAACCGCTTGAACAATGATTGTTATAAAGGGTTTAAACTAGCCATCTTTTATTCAAAATGCAATCATATTTAGATATTTTTGCAAAATGAAGTGCATAAGGTTGTAGTAACTTATTCTATTTATTTCATGAATTATGGATCAACACACATTATAATTCCTTCACAATCCACGCTTAGAGCCTAGCATTCAACTCAAATAAAAAAATTCGCAAACAACACATGGATTTTTATTTTACACTCTAATTCTTCATTCCAAAATTTAAATTTAGAAACAAGTTTCATTTAATTTGGACACTCCTAACAAAAGTTACGGGTTTATATTAAAAAGCATATAGTAATTACAAAACAAAACTAAAAAAACTCATACGGCCCCTGTCGCCTCAGAGGGGCGACGCCTCACAGAGGGCGATGGGGGCCCCACAAGCTGCTACCGCTAACGGCGTTAACGGTGGCGAGCTATCGCTCAGTGTATGGGCGATCGCCCATACACGGCGACGGGGCATTTTTGTCATTTTTTCATTCGGACGCATAGTTTTGAAAAAAAGAATAAAAATAAATATTAAATAAAAAAAAATTCGAAACGCGATAGGCACCTAGATATTTAATTTTATTAAATGGACGTATATTTTTGTAAATTTGAATTAAATTAAATGTAAAATAAAATAAAATTAAAAAAGGAGGCCTCTCTCTCATGGCAGGTTTAGTTGAGCCTAGAAATTGAGTTCCAACTCTCTCGACAAGAGACGAGATACAGCCGGTTCCCGCGGAAAACCTCCACAGTAGTACGTACTGGTTTTAATAAGTGGGAGTCGCCAAGTGGGCCAACCATTATCAACACCACCGACTTCACTCTGGTACTGCGCCTTCACTTGATTCTAGCGATGGTGACGGACTCCAAGTTTGCTTTATCTTGCATGGACAGTAAGCCACCGACTAAGACCGACGCTGATATCAAGATGGGAAGGAAATGCTTCCCAGCCAAACCATAACCAAATTGCTAGATTTCACGCTGAGGTTTTCCAGCGGATGTCCCAAAGTTGCCCATGGAGTCATACCAGATGGTAGTACTACATTCGTCGGAGGCCTGAAGGAAGGTAAACTGCTCAACTCGATGGAAGCAGAGTTTGCTCTTAACCCAAGAATTGAGCACTATGGTTGCATGGTTGATCTGCTTGGGCGTGCTGGTGAATTAAAAGTGTTAGGGCGTGCTGCACTACACCATTACCCAATATTACCGTCAGACGACTGCCGAAAATAATCAGTGATCACCAACAAACTGTCTGTCGGCAAAGTTAGCAACAGACTACCTGTTGGTAATATGTCTTTTAGGGTTAGATTGTCTGTCGGCAATTATATACGTATGACGGACTGATTATGTGTCGGCAGATATCATGTTGTGTTGTGGGTCGAATTGTCTGTCGGGAAAAATGTTACAATTGATTATGTTCCAGGTCTTTGTCAACCTAGTTTCCTGCTCACCATAAGTCTACCATCAGCGGCGCTTGCAGGGGTGGGCACTTTTAAACCGAAACCGAACCGAATTAACCGACTATTTTGGGTTTTTCGGTTTTTGGTTTTCGGTACGGTTTATATTTTAGCACTATTCGGTTTTCGGTTTGCGGTTCGGTTTTTAAGTTTCAGAAACCGAAAAAAACCATTTTACCGGATAAACCGATCCCCACTCCCGCAGACCCACACGCACACGGCACGCAACGGCGCAACGCACAGCCAAGCCAATTAGCCAACCCATTGACCCAATGCCCACTTCCCGTTTTCCCCTCGTTCCCCATTATCCCCAATCGCCAACCCTATTTGGCTATTTCCCCTCGCGAGCCAGCGGCAATGACGCCGCGCCGTCGGCCTGCTCGGAATCCCGGAGTCCCGGCTGAGGGCTGACCGGCTCGGCGGTTCCCCTCGCGAACCTGCGGCGCCAGGCGCCAGCTCTTCAACTCTCTATTTCCCTCGCGAACCAGCGGCGCCGCACCGACCCGCAGCCACCTCCGGCGCAGCCCCAGGCGCCACCACCGGTCCAACGTCACCGCCCTCCCGGCTTCCATCCGTCGCGGCCTTCCCACCTCTCCCCGAGCAGTCGTCGCCTTCCCATCCGGCCATCCTCGGAGCAGCCGCTGGATCTAGGGTAAACTCTTCAGTTTCCACTGAGTAAATCAATTCAAAGCTAGTCGCAGGTTGCATGATGGATGGGTGATTTGGTGGTATGCTGGTAGCCTGTTCATGTTTATGCAACTTCTGCGTGTTGTGTTGTGTTTCACTGCAAGCCTGCTAGCTAGTTGTTGTGCTTCATTGCTACCTGTTGGCCTCTTGTTGCTCATTCTATATATATTTCTATGCTGATTGCTGTTGTGTGTTTGGTTCTCACTTCTGCTGTGTTGATTGTCGAACTTTAAAATTTGTTTACTTTGTTATGTTGTGTGCTGGAGCATGGTAGACAAATGGACAATATTTTGAGTTATGTAATGCCTGCTGTTAGTGTTGGATATTATTTCTGAGTTCTGTAATGTCTTTGTCTGTTGAGTGCCAATATGCCATAGTAGGGTCACCTAATTTGTAGATACAGCTATGCAGGAAGCAGAGTGCCGTTTCTGGCCTCACGTCTACTACCCCAGACAAACCAAACCAACCCATTGAACCGAAAGGGCAGCAAAACTGCAAAAGGAAATACAAATCCTCCTCGGCACGGGACTGGTTGCGGCCACTGATAAACGCCGATTAGATGGCTAACACAAGGTTTCTTTCTGCCCTTTTTAGGGGCCACTCAAACCACCCGTCACTGCCCACCCAAAAGCACGCCCCAAATCACATGGAAGTCATCGCCTCCCGATCGCAAAGCGGAGGAAAAGGATAGCTCACAAATCAGCTAACCACCCTCCCCTCGCTTTGCCTTGGATCGATTCGTGCCTTGCTGGTTAAATTCGCTAACCGAATATCGAATTAATCGAACCGAATTATTTCGGTTAATTCGGTTCGGTTTCTGGAATTTTTTGGTTCGGTTCGGTTTTCTGTTCCTGAAAACCGAATAAACCGAACCGATAAAACCAAATAAACCGAATGCCCAGGCCTACTTGCGACTCGAAACCCAAAGTCCCGTGTATTGGCGGCGGCTAACCCTAATCGCTCCACCCCAAATCCCTCGACCCGATCGGTCCACCCCAAATCGCTCCACCCGGCCGATTGGCTGTGCGCGCCATGTCCGGCCACATCTCCACTGCCTCCGACCGGCTGCCCGCCCATCCCCTACCCTAGCTCGCCCCTCCGACCGCCGCCCTTCGCCTGTTCCCTCACGCGCGTGCCCCTCCTCCCAAAATCCGATCGGCTCCCTAAATCCCCGAATCACTCCACACCTCCCGCCGCCTCCGACCGGCTGCCCCATCCCCTACCGTAGCTTATCTGATATGGATACACCCAATCGGGTTTATTTTCGGAAAGGTCTTGGGCGTGATCGCCAAGAATAAGGCATCACGCAGATTGGGAGAGTCTTGCGATTTGGAGGGATTTCGTATCTTACCTTATTAGTCTTTCCTATTTTGATTAGCTACCTTGTTTAGAGACCTTTTCCTATTTTCAATTAGTTACTATGTTTAAGGGAAACCGAAGTAATAAAAGAAAAGAAAAGATGGCGTAAGGGTACCTTTTGTGCCAACCAATCCACCCAAGCGTCGCGACGATAAACCACGGTGGTCTGCTCAACAGTTACCATAGGTCGCAGCGTGCTTCCACGGCCACGACCCAACCTTCGCGATCCGTCTCCGACCGCACGCGAACCCACGAGCGAGAACATCCGCACCAAATGGTATCGAGCCGACCGATTCGTGGTCCATGACTTCCGTGGAAGAACGTCTGGGAACTCGAGATAACGGTTGCTAGGATGGAGGCAACGGTGCAGGGATCCAAACCATCTTGCCGATGTGGGAAGACCGTCACGACTTCATCAAGGCGCAGGAAGCAAAGAGTTCGCAAGTTTTGCCGAGCGTAAATTCCGCAACCGGCACAAGCGCGAGAACCCTCTCGCGAGCAAACCAAATGGCGCATGGGAACAAGGAGGATGAAGGGGGGCAATGGCGGGCGGCGGCGATGGTGCCGCATGCTCCTCGATATGAGTTGTCATTGTTTGATGGGCTCAAGACCTTTGTTGTGGTTGCGCAATGCGAACGCTTTGGGCGCTTGCATGAGGTGCCAAGAGGAGTGGGTAGAGATGGTCGGGATGCATCCGCGGGAGAAGCTCAAGAGGTGTTGGATAATTGGGAGCAAGAGAATGAACACATCACCGGAATGAGTTCCATGAGACCTTCCTACAAAGATTCACGATCATTCGACCGCGGCCCACTCGGTGATCTGTCCAATTTGAAGCAAGGCGCAAGTCTACCGGGGAATACGCGAGGGTTCCAACGGCTCCTCGCAGCGCCAAGATGGCCAAGGGAAATCAAATCGAATTATTCACCGCCGGTTTATCTCCCACTTTGCTCGGATGTGCGCCGTGATCGCCCACGTGATTTGGCCGATGCAATCGGTCCGCACGGAGGCGGAAAGGAGGAAGATATTTGATTGCCAAGGCGACACAAGTGGCACAAGGCGGCGGTACGCCTGTGTTTCGCCAGAACTCCAACAAAGGGCTCAGATTTGGGGAGCATGGATAGGGGGGTCGGCGCGGCCTCCTGGTCCAGGCGCGACAGCAGCCAACAGCAGTCCAGGGCAGAGGGGGATGTCCTCAGCGTCACCGGCAGGACGAGCGGCATCATCTGCACAGGCGTCTGTTGTGGCTTCTACAGCAGCATCGCAGCCATATCGTCGCCGCCTCAGCCCGGAAGAAATGGCGGAACGCAGGGAGAAGGGGTTGTGCTATAATTGTGATGAGGTATATTCTCGGGGACACAGATGTA
The DNA here is from genome assembly GCA_036346275.1 of Otatea glauca. Classification (NCBI taxonomy): domain Eukaryota; kingdom Viridiplantae; phylum Streptophyta; class Magnoliopsida; order Poales; family Poaceae; genus Otatea; species Otatea glauca. Next base: position 38,992 of record JAYEVK010000146.1, on the reverse strand, counting down.
AACGGCTTTTCCATTTGGAAGTTGTCAGTGAAGATGAAGAGGAAGGTGAGGATCAAGAAGATGAACCGGCACTCTCTGCCATGGCAATGCGGGGACCCAAGCTTGGGAACACTATGCAAGTAATTCTGGAGTTTGGAGGACAGAATCTGGTGGGATTAGTTGATAGTGGCAGCACACATAACTTCATTAGCAGTCATGCTGCCTCCAAGGTAAAGGTTGAACAATTGTCAATCCCAGGGCAGCAAGTTCGGGTGGCAAACGGAGCCCGTTTACCCTGCTTAGGGAGGCTACCGGAAGCACAGTTTACCATCCAGGGGCATTCTTTTGCTGCGCCTTTTATGGTGATTCCTCTAGAAGGATTTGATGTGGTTTTGGGTGTTCAGTGGTTGAAAGAGTTGGGAGACATAAGCTGGAATTTTGATTCACTCCAAATGACTTTCCACTTTGAGGGGCAAGAGTTGAATCTGAAGGGAGAGAGGAACAGAAGGGTGGTTTGTCAAGTGCGCAGCCTTATGAAGGAAGAAGAAGACCAGTTGCAGGACATTTTAAATAAATTTGATGATCTGTTCAGGGAACCACAGGGTTTACCTCCCTCGCGTCACTGTGATCATAGGATTTGTTTGAAGGAAGGATCTGATCCGGTTGTCGTTCGACCGTATCGATATCCCCATCGCCAAAAGGATGAAATTGAAAGGCAATGTGAAGAGATGCTGGCTCAGGGCATTATTCGGCCTAGCAGATCCCCATTCTCTTCACCAGTGTTGCTAGTACGCAAGGAGGATGGTTCCTGGAGGTTTTGCGTGGACTACCGGGAGCTCAATGCGAACACCATCAAGGATAAATTTCCAATACCAGTGGTGGAAGAACTGTTTGATGAATTGCATGGAGCCACATTCTTTACCAAGTTGGATTTGCGATCTGGGTATCACCAAGTCCGCATGTGCCGAGAGGACGTTGAGAAGACGGCTTTCCGGACACACCATGGCCACTTTGAGTCATTGGTTATGGCGTTTGGATTATGTAATGCTCCTTCGACTTTTCAAGCTCTTATGAATGAGGTCTTAGCCCGGTTCCTTCGCAAATTTGTGTTGGTTTTCTTCGATGATATTCTTGTGTACAGCTCCACTTGGCGGGCACATCTTCAGCATCTCCAGTTGGTCTTCGCCCAACTCCGCCAACATCAGTTATATTTGAAGAGATCTAAGTGTGCTTTTGCTCAAAGGAAGGTGGGGTATCTTGGGCATATTATTTCAGCGGATGGTGTGGAGGCAAATCCTAACAAGGTACAGGACATTGATCGCTGGCCGCTTCCTTTATCTGTGGGGGATGTACGGAGTTTCTTGGGCCTAGCAGGCTATTATAGGCGCTTCATCCACCATTATGCATCAGTTGCGGAACCTCTCACTGATCTTCTTCGTCGTCGGGACTTTAAGTGGACTGTGGAGGCTGAGAATGCATTCAGGCGTCTAAAAGAAGCCTTGCAATCCGCTCCTGTGTTACAACTGCCGAATTTTTCCATTCCTTTTGTGGTGGACTGTGATGCTTCGGCACGGGCATAGGAGCAGTGTTACAACAAGAAGGTCATCCAGTGGCTTATTATAGTCGGAAATTGGCAGCCCGACATATGAAGCTCGCCGCTTATGAGCGAGAGCTTATTGGGTTGTCGAAAGCAATCCGACACTGGAGGCCGTATTTGTGGGGGCGCCCGTTTGTGGTGCGGACAGATCATGCAAGCCTAAAATATCTCCTTGAACAAGCTTTGGTAACGCCTCCTCAACAACATTGGCTAAGTAAGTTAATGGGGTTTGATTTTTCTGTTGAGTATAAACCCGGACGAGCCAATGTGGCGGCCGATGCTTTGTCACGCCTTCATGAATCTAGCAGTTGCGCAGCTATATCCATGCCAACGGGACTGGCTCGGGACAATTGGGAGGCAGCCTTGCGTGGGGATCCGGCAATCCAGCAGCGCTGTGCGCAATTGACAGCGGCCGGGCAGCAGCTGCAGTTTCCTAATCAGCTCACAGAGCAAGCTGAACCATTACAGCCGGCGGAAGCAGCAAGTGAGGCCGATTGCAAGAGGGTGTGGGCAGTGCGAAATGGACTTCTTTATTATAAGGACCGGCTCTATATTCCAGCAACATCCCCATTGTGTGCTGAGGTAGTAGCTGCTTACCATGATGTGACACATGAGGGGTGTATAAAACCTTTCATCGGATTAAACAGAGTTTTTTCTGGGAGGGGCTGCGAAAATCAGTGGAGGAATATATTCGCAGCTGTTTCATTTGTCAACAACATAAGGCTAGCACTTTAGCTCCTGCGGGTCTTTTACAACCTTTGCCAGTGCCTCATCACATTTGGGCGGATGTGTCAATGGATTTTGTGGTGGCCCTTCCTAAGTCTCATGGTAAAACAGCCCTCTTAGTGGTGGTAGATCGCTTATCTAAATATGCTCATTTTATTGCTATCAAGCGTCCAGCTACAGCAGCGGCAGTCGCGGATATATTCTTTGACCAGATTGTACGGCTTCATGGGATGCCCGAGTCAATTGTTTCGGATCGGGACCCGGTTTTCACTAGTACATTCTGGCAGGATCTTTTCAAGAGATGTGGCACACGACTGCTTACTTCTTCTTCGTATCATCCACAGACTGATGGTCAAACGGAAGTGGTTAACCGAACTATTTAGATGTATCTGCGTTGTCTAACGGCGGAAAGGCCTTCAACATGGGTAAAATGGTTACCTTGGGCAGAATTTTGTTATAATTCTTCCTATCATTCGGCGCTGCGCATGACCCCATTTGAATTGGTGTATGGTCGACCACCTCCTTCTTTGGTGCCGTATAGTCAGGGAGCAACCAGAGTGGACGCTGTTGATTGTCAATTGGTGGATCGGGATGAATTATTGCAGCAGGCTCGACATCATCTATTGGTTGCGCAGAATAGAATGAAACAACGATATGACCTTCATCATCGTGAGGTGACATTTGCTGTTGGGGAGTGGGTTTGGTTGAAATTACAGAGTCACCGGCAATTATCTCTTCGCACAGATCAACCCCATAAGTTGGGTCCTAAATATTTTGGACCTTATCAGGTGATTAGCCGCGTTGGAAATGTGGCTTACCGTTTGGAGCTTCCAACCACAGCTAAACTCCATAATGTTTTCCATGTTTCCATGTTGAAACCATTTAAAGGGACTCCTCCTGCAGAGACTCCAGCATTGCCTGATGATGTTTCTCATCCCTCACCGGATTTGGCACACTCTATTCCCTATCAGATTTTGGCCCAACGTTTCATTAAGGGACATCGCCAATTTTTGATTCAATGGTCAGGAGAAGAGCTTGAAGCAGCTACTTGGGAAGATGCCTTGGCATTTAGAAGATCATATCCAGATTTCAAGCTTGAGGGCAAGCTTGATTTGGAGGGGGGGAGTATTGATATGGATACACCCAATCGGGTTTATTTTCGGAAAGGTCTTGGGCGTGATCGCCAAGAATAAGGCAGTCTGCTGCAGATTGGGAGAGTCTTGCGATTTGGAGGGATTTCTGTATCTTACCTTATTAGTCTTTCCTATTTTGATTAGCTACCTTGTTTAGGAGACCTTTTTCCTATTTTCAATTAGTTACTATGTTTAAGGGAAACTGGAAGTAATAAAAGAAAAGAAAAGATGGCAGAAGGGGGTACCTTTTGTGCCAACCAATCCAGTCCAAGGCGTCGCCGACGATAAACGGCCGGTGGCTCCGTTCAGCCGTTACCATAGGTCGCAGGCGTGCTTCCACGGCCGCGACCCAACCTTCGCGATCTGGTCTCCGACCGGGTACGCGAACCTACGAGCGAGAACATCCATACCATTATCCCTCCCACCGCCGCCCTCCGCCCCTACCTTAGCTCATTCCGTCGCCGCTCGCCGCCGCCTCCGATCGGTCCAGCGCACGCCGTCCGACCGGCTGCGCCGCCGACCGCCTCCATTGCCCCTAACTCTGCCTGGTTGTAGGTAAATCAAATCTTTCACTATTGGTTGATGATTTGCTTGAATCAAAGGTCATGTTTCACCTTACCTAACATCAAGAGAGTGTACAAGACTAATATATTGGTATGCAATCACATACAACAGTAAACATACTCTTTGCACCATGTCCTTGCTTTGACCATGTATATTTGTGAGACTATATGGATGTAATCCTAGTTATGTTAACACTGGAATGCTAAAGTTAGATTTAGTGGGGGTGAAAATTATTATGTGCTTTGCAGAGTATATATATCAGAGACAAATGTACAGCGAGTCTGGAAAAACATTGGGCATGCATGCCCTGTAGTCCAAAATAAATATTGTTTTAGCTCTATGCACACTAAACAAATTAAAGGTTAGTCTTTTACATAGTTTGCATCTATTAATTTTATACCTATCACTGTTAAAATGGCTACAAATAAACATTTCATAAAGGGTATTTGATGCAAATTACTGTCTAGACAACTAAAACCGACGAATAATTGCTAACTAAAACGAACTTGAATTTTATCCATATTGAGCTAGCTAGAGGTAGTAAAAGTTTTATCCATTTGAATCTTCAAAATCGAATCAAGTTAGTTTAGGGGAAAATTTAAACTATTTGTGAAAATAATTCTTATGTATGCCATACTATAGGCTTCATTAATTTGTGGAATTCTATTTAGCTTCAAATTTATTTTCAGATTAAGCAGTGAAAGAAAATTAAATTCAAAGATCTCATATAATTAACCTTCTATGTGCAGCTATAGTTTCTAGATAGCCTATTTAAACTCTTTCAAGGTAAATATGAACTACCATATTTGTATTTCATATCGTAAAATAGAACTTGAAGTTTGATTATTATTTTTTCCATTTAATATGCAAGCATATTTTAACCTAACTAAAACCATAGATTGATTTCAAAACCTTGATCTCAAGCAATTGTTGATTCCTAAGAATCCCTTTTTACAATATTTTAAAAATTTCTCATTTACACAACATTTGTTCTTTCTTGTGAGCAGTGAGCCACAATGAACTTAATTCTCTGAGCTAGCTACTCATGAATCGTCATACATGATCTCTGTCTACAAACATCGATCGATTGGGCTACAATGCATCATAGATGGACCACTAACCTAGCTTGCTAAAGGGCAGCAGTTGTAGGTAGCTAGCCCACAAACACCTGCACGCATATACGGATGTAAAAGTATGCAACCAAATAACTGTGGTGTGAGCTTCTCGAGATGCACATGCAGCATACATACATGTACACATATCATATCGATCGAGCTGTCAAAAGCATGCATGCCTCCTAATGCTCGCTTCTGATCTCTAGCTAGCTCTTAGTCCTAGCTACCACACCCATGCCGGCCACTTTAATCAGTGAGGCTGGCAGCCGCACCAAGTAGAACTCTTCTTTATTTTTATTTTTCAAAGGAAAAGGATATCAAACACATTAGCAGTATAACACATTAGATTTAAATCAGATTGAAGTTTTGAGTTTCAATTTCATATATATTACTACGCTCACGTAATATGACATTCAATAGCATTGTAGTCCAGAGTAGAACTTTTCATGCAGCACATGATTGATGTGTTGGAAGGACCATGTTGCTATTTCTTAGTCCTATTGTAGTGGTTGGGCATAAAAAGATAGTTTGGCAGAAACATCTTTCTGCTTCAATTGACAAAATAATTTTAAGCACCTTCTTTTATATGGTTGCCGTCTACAAATGTAACACTGCACAACATTTGGATGCATGGTTGGGGATTTTTGTAATTTGTGTGATATAACACTCTGCTATGGAAATTTTGCAGGACCTTCGTAACACTACCCTTGGAACAATTCTGTCAGCTTTTGGTTAATTTGCACTCCATTTGGAACATCACCTGCAATTGTTTACACTCCTTTGGAACAACTCCATTACATTTTGCTGTGCACACTTCTCCATTTGGTATGTTCTCCCATCGGATATTCACCTTATGGAGACTTCTTTATAGCTACATCTCTTTCCAGCTTATAATTTTATCCTTGTTCTGTTAATTTTCTTGTTTCTATTTGATCATATTATGTCATTTTGTGATGTCACCTGCAAATAGAATGTTTACAATATAGGAGGACGAATACATGAAGGGAAAGGAAGAGGTACCCGAATAGAAAACCTAATTCACAGACCGGCGGTCGGCGGAGGCGGACGATCTTGCGAATAAAGCGGTGCTGCCGTGGATGGAGGCCCTGGGCTGCGGGCAGTGTGTCCTGGGCGTGCACGACGGATAACAGCGGCGGGGAGGCAGGACCAGGAGCGCATGGGCACCCGTCCGCTGAGTCGCCAAGGTAAATTCTTTATCCGCCACTTGGTTTTTTTATTCTCTGCGGTGCTCCAAGGAAGAAGATGAAGAAGAAAACGCTTTGCCTCAGGTATTCGGCTGCTGCCCGGATCTCAAGGGAGAAACAGCCGCTGTTGCAGATGGCCAGGAGAGAGCACGCGCATGAGAGGCGACGTGAAGCGTGAGAAGAACCGCCGTCCATTAGCTGGAGGTGCCTCTACTGCCTCTAGGAAGAAGAAAAGGATTCGAGCAGATGATTCTAATTTTGTGTCGGGGAGCGATGGTGTTGGAGATGGAGAGGAGACAGCGACTCCGATGGACCTAGACGATGACATTGTTGACCAGCTTTGTAAAATGGATGATGGCACATTTGACAGGGAGTGTGTTGAGCTGATGTACCGTTACACTCAGCAGTTGAATTTTGGCCCTTTTTATGATGAAGATTTCGGGTGTGAATATGATCAGCCACAGCTCACCGAGGTGAATGAGAGGCTAGCCTTGTATCGCAAAAAGGATTATGAGGTATTTTCTTGTCAAAAAGATAATTTCTAATTTGTCGAATATTTTATCACAGCAGAAGTGCCTTGTTTATTTTTCATGTCCAATTTAGTTTGAGGCTGCAACTCCGATCTGTGTTAATATACTTTCTGCCTTTTCTGTTATAGCTCTGTTCTGAGCAAAATGAACTGGATATCAAAGAACTGAAAGATCAGTATCCTCCAGGCATACTTCATGAAGAGGGGTACTTCGAGTACCTCGAAAAGGATCTTGAATGGTTCTTTCATCCTAAGTACTGCAAACTTTCTAGCTTGGATGACTACCAGCGGCTAGTGCTTCAGAATGATGTAGGTATCAACATGACTTCCATAGACAAACTGCTATAGCTAAGTCTCTAAACTCTAAACTAGTATTTTGTTTTTTTTTGTGAAAACTGCATGTAGAGCTTTCTTGAGAGTTATTTAGGCCGCTTTCATAGCTTACGGGAAAAAATAACTCGTTTTATAGTTGAAGGGCCACGTTGAGACAATGCCCTATACATTAAGGACAAAATAGAGCCTTCCATTTTTATTGTATAAGTAAAAATTAATTAATAATTTCTGCATATGTTATACCTAACTGCCTGCATTTCTGGGTCATTGAGACAAAGCCCTATGCTTTAAGGACAAAACGAGCCTTTCCATTTTTCAAATAAAACAAGAAGAACCATTAATAATTTATGTATGTGTGATAGAGCCTATATCTCTGTATATGCTTCTACCAACAATATGTGTTCAATGAGCTATATTTATCTGTGCAGGACTATTTTGAATGGAAGACATATATCTCGACTTATCACACCTTTGAGGCTGATATGCAATTTGTATGTTTTTGTGACGAGATATCAAAGGAAACTAAGGTAGGCATGATGCTGTCAATTGTAAGGTACTGTTTGAATTGTCCAAATATGCCATCTTGGTCTGAAAGGATTTTTTTTTTGTCTTTTGTCAGTGGATTGAAGAAAAAGCAGACCCTGGCAACGATCAGGTAAACATCTCCCAAAAGCCTATTGCATTTGATCAAACTATCATCAAATGCCTAGTTGCCTACTGATGCTATGGTGCCCCACATAACACATGATAGCCATTCCATTTTGTTGTGTAGTGGCGGAGATACAAGGACACAGCTTTTATTCAAGTGCTGCAGATAGCAAAAAGACATCCTAAAATCTTTTCAAATGTTGTTCATCTTGGTTTCCAAGTAATGCCCTTCCATCACCTTTTAAGTTAGTTCACAAGCATAATTTTGATTCTAGTTGACAATTTCTATATTCTTTTCCATTCAGGAATATATGTGGACCCTTGAGATGGATTTTTCTTACCGTTGGGAGTTCAATCGTTTGTATCTTGAGATTTCGGAGCTGGTTGCTAAGCAAAAGGTGATTCATGCATCAACTAAAACTTGTGCTGCTGTTTATTTTTTTTTTCTGTTTGTTGTTTTCTGCTTGCTGTGTATGCTAAATGAGACTGATATTTTCTTGCTTCACCGTTGCTCAGATGAATTTCGAGGACGCTTTAATGCAGTTATATGAACAGGGCTTGCTTCGCTCCAGTAGACCTTATGTCGTTGGTGTGCTTGGAAACCAAAAGCTAACCACTGAGATAAAAAACGATGTAGGTTCCTGTTTCAATATAATGTTCAATTAACCTCGTCTTGCTAATTCCTTCATAGATATTTCTGGTTTGTTGCTTTATTTTGCTAATTCTTTTGCGCATTCATGTTTTCTAGTTTTATGCCTGGATGGCTCGCATCGATGATGAGGTAAAGCATATTTTGTACAAGATTGAAGTTCAATGGGAATATGCTCTTTACAATTGACTTCATATCTCTGTCTGCAGGTTTCAGAAAACAATGCTCATATCTTATTCCTAGAGAACCAGGTAAACATGGTTTGTTGATGTTTATTTATCTCTTAGTGAGGAAATGTATCTTTGTTTTCTTATTTAATGCATCACCAAGTAGGATTTTATTTGCTGAAGTGGAAACTAATTTCAGGGTTGGAAACCAAAGCTCTATTTGGATTACGCCAGAAAGAAAGTAGAAGTCGCAAGACGCATTGGTTTGATTCCCAAAGGTACGCACAACGGCACAAACTTAACAATAACTATATACACATGTGTATTTAATCGGATTAATCTGCTGTTTCTTAGTCTTTTTCTGCAATTTTACATCTGTACAGTTTGCTTGAAATATGTTTGTGAATTCCAAACATTTTTTTTCTATTTTGGCTGTAAGCACCATACATTTCTCCCTTTTTCATCATTTAGCAATTTTAGTGGAGTTGCATTTGTTTTTGGGCGAATTGTAACACCCTGAAGAATCTGAAGAACTCCGTTTTGCCTAAGGTGAAGGCGCAGCACCAGAGTGAAGTCGGTGGCGTTGGTAATGGTTGGCCCACTCCCACATAATTGAAGCGGTAGGTTGTTGGATGGCATTGATGTGTGGAGCTAATGAGATTGCATGGTGGGGCTAAAACCAGTACGTACTGTGGAGGTTTTCACGGGAACCGGCTGTATCTCGTCTCTTGTCGAGAGAGTTGGAACTCAATTTCTTTGGTCAGATCTATTTACTTTAATTTTCTGTCATGTAATGTTTTTTTGTTGTTGATGGAGCTCTAGTCGTTTCTTGTCGAGAGAGTTGGACCTCAATTTCCCTGATGAGACCTATTTACTTTAATTTTCTGTCATGTAATGTTTTTTGTTGTTGATGGAGCTCTAGTCGTTTCTTGTCGAGAGAGTTAGACCTCAATTTCCCTGATGAGTCCTATTTACTTTAATTTTCTGTCATGTAATGGGTTTTCTTATTGATAGAGCTCTAATCCTTGATCAGACTTAGATACTCCCATGTAGCCATAGTGCGGTTCATGATAATCGTCCTATGTACTCTTCATCCACATATAGTGATTCCAGCTTCTTGCATCCATGGTTTTTCTCACAAGGTTTTTCTACTTAAAAATCTCATGTATTCGTCCTCTATTTTGTACGTCTATTCCTAACACTTTCAATTGACCAGCACGCTCTAACACTTTCAATTCACCAGCAACCATAGTGCTCAATTCTTGGATTAAGAGCAAACTCTGCTTCCTTCGAGTTGAGCAGTTTACCTTCCTTTAGGCCTCCAACGAATGCAGTACTACCATCTGGTATGACTCCATGGGCAACTTTGGGACATCCGCTGGAAAACCTCAGCGTGAAATCTAGCAATTTGGTTATTGTTTGGCTGGTAAGCATTTCCTTCCCATCTTGATATCTACATCGATCTTGGTCGGTGGCTTATTGTCCATGCAGGAAACCAAATGTTTCCTACTTTCGAGTCTTTGGTAGCAAATGCTACATCCTCAACAAGCGAGCTAAGTCTTCTAAATTTGCTCCCAAAGTAGATGAATGTTTCTTAATTGGTAATGGGTTAAATGCTTACGCATACCGAGTTTTCAACAACAACACCGGTGTGGTTGAGATCTCGCATGACGTGAGCAGTGATAGTGACATAGAGAGCGATATAGATGATAGTGATATAGAGAGCGATGATCACTAAATTACAGGGAGTACACTTTTTAGAGCTAGTGACAGTGATAGTGATATAGAGAGCGATGATCACTAAATTACAGGGAATACACTTTTTAGAGACTCTGCTACTAGCATGCTATAGGCTAATCTTTTTTGTAACTAAAACTAATAAGAAATAATTGATGATACTGTAATATACGCTCAGCTGGTTATTGTTTTTTAAGATGCGAAAACGACTAGTTGTTTCGCAACCATGTCGCTCTCTATAGAGAAGATAGGAGCAGAATTAAACAAAACCGTGTCAAACCAGAACATCTTTGAGTATCCATCCGTGTCAAACCAGAACAGGCAACTTGCACATCAATTGCACAACCAAACCAGAACAAGGGTATTTCTCCTCTTTCATGAGTCTCATGCAACCTCAATTGCGCAATCGGAGCTCAAGTTCAACATCCTTTACCCCTATCACGAGTCTCTGACAACCTCAGGCGAAAACAACGAGCTCGCCTGACAGGAATAATAACATTTAAACTAAGATATGTTTGAATGTCCAAGAAAAGAAATATCCAAACAATGTGGAACCAAAAAAAGAGGACAATTTCACCTCAATGGCTATACCAGTTCTTGCTCAGCATGGAAGCGACACAACCTTTCATAAGACAACGATGCTGCATATTTGCATTTGCTAAAAAGGACTAACACAATTTTGCAATGTATTTGCTCAATAGGGCGCTTCTTGAGAAGGAAAAGCGGAGCAAAGGTGGCATGACCCGCAACCAGTTCTTCATGGTGGCATTCATCTGCAGCTTCGCATTATCGCATACATCTTCCCAGGCTACCTATTCCAGATGCTCACCTCGCTTTCCTGGATATGTCGGGTCTTCCCCCAATCTGTGCTTGCCCAGCAGCTTGGCTCAGGTCTTAGTGGCCTTGGCATCGGCGCAATCGGCCTCGACTGGTCAACTATCTCTTCTTACCTCGGAAGCCCTCTGGCTAGCCCCTGGTTTGCCACTGCAAATGTTGCTGCCAGATTCTTCCTCATCATGTACATAATCACGCCAATCACATACTGGTTTAATTTCTATAAGGCACAAAACTTTCCCATCTTCTCAGACACGGCCTCTTCACAGTGACTGGTCAGAAGTACAACATCTCAAGCATTGTGGACTCCCATTTCCATTTTGACTAGTAAGATGCTCATGTGTTGCAATGGAAAATAACATTTCCAGTTTTTTGCTCGCCCTCGAGGTAACCGATGCTAATCAAACTACGTTGATCCACTGCTATCAGGAAAAGCAAAACATGCAAGAGCTTGTTCCTGATGCAGCAATCAATCTAACTACACCCTCAATTTAATATCCGCATCCGTTTTATAACTTATAACAATACTTGTATATTGTGCATCGCAGGCAGGGCCATAATGGCACAATCACTTTTAGAAAGCAAACACCAGTACAGAAAATAAGGTTACACAAACGATACCGCCCCAAGTACCGTCAAGAGGTTATATTCATTCACCCATATACATTTTACACAACCATCTATCTACTCAGGCTAATCTGGGTACCGGATCACATTACACACGCCAAATCGACTAAAATACAAACCATATCCTTGAATCCATCAGATCTTGCACGGATCGAGAGACAACAGGAAGGAAGGGGGCTGAGGGATTCGGGAACTTTAGGCCATCTCCAACATCATTCTCTAAGGCCATCTCCAAGAGTATCTCTATCCCGTTCCCTATTGGAAAATATGAGCAACCGCGAAGCACAGTATCGAAAAAACGAGTTCCAACAGATGCCTCAACACATTCCTCATTTTAGGGTTAGAGAGAGAATCCCAAATCTCGTGATTCTCTCTCCTTCCTCATTCCATTCCCCATCGCGAGCGGCTAACGGCCGGTCCTCGCGCCGCTTGAGCCGGAGGAGGCGAGCGCCTGGAGGAGGCGAGCAATCGTCCACCATTCCATCACAGCGCCGCTCCATCCCGTGCGCGAAGAGGGCCACGCAACTTCGCCTTCGACTCAGTTTGCATCGCCGTAATCCCGTCGTCGTCGACCCGGTCTGCACGCCGCCGACGAGGCCACCCGCGCCAAGTACCGCATGCCAGGTGAGGGTTCTTTTGTGGCAATCAAGATGTTTTAGCCTTTTAGTCGCAGCATTGTTGTTTGATGTGTAAAATTGAATCATTGGATGGGGTTTAAGAGGCGATGACGTGATTAAGTGGATTTTTGTTTTGTGTGGTAGCCTTTAAATTGGATGAACCAAGATGCTATGTTCTAGTATTGTAAAAACAGTTGTTCCCAAATGGAAATTTACAAGTACTTTTTGTCTTGGGATAAATGGGTTCCTCGCATCCGCTACCATGTTGTTGTCGGCCCATCAAGAATCCGAATGAAAATTGTTCTCCGACAAAATTTGATCACATCGGTCTTAAGTGCTTCATTCCATAGATCTATCTCTTTGAGCATCTCAAGATCAACATGTTGCATCACAATAATACTTGTACCTTAAGTTCGAATCAACTTTATTGCCAAAAACAAGCCAATCTTGTAGCATACAAAGCAATCGATTCTGTATAATTTTATTTTTCAATGAAGCTTTTGTGAAGTTTGTTGCATACTTGCATTAAATATTAACACTACTTGTATAAAAATAAAGAAAGACAAACTAAAATTTGCTTACATGAATGGCAAGTCGATCATATATGTAAGCTATGTTTAGTTTTCCTTTTAGCTAGCCTAGTCGTAATGCCCAAACTTATACCAGTATATTATGTGTCAATACTCATTAAGTGTTCTGCTATTATGTGCGGTAGAAAAGTCCTTTCTCTAATCATTACACACTTGCAATACATGTAGATGGACAAGGATCAGGAGAAACTCAGTAAAGGCTTGGCATGGACAGTAGAACAAATAGAGTGCATCGCATCCGACCTGAACAAAATTGCAAAAGACAATTTTACTCCTAACACATGTGAATGTGGCAATGAACTCAATAGCTTCGTCGTTGACATCGAAGCTATAGCTCGTAGCTTAGAGCAGGTTGCCATACAGTCACATGAACTGATGGAAAGAGATGAAGTAGAGCCTGCAGAGGATGTAGACCCTGCAGAGGATGTAGACCCTGAGTTGTGTCTTCCTTTCGACTACCAAAGCGATGATGAGGGTAAACGTGAGGACAACCAGTATTGCGAAGATGAGGGTATCGATATTGATAGTGATGATTCGGGAGTGTTCTAATCCTGTAGTAATGTTAAGACTTGTTCAAATATTGTAAATTTGATGGATGTTGTTAAGACTTGTCTAGTTAAGACTTGTTCGGATATTGTAATGCTGATGGATGTTGTTAATACTAGGTAAGACTTGTTAAGATATTGTATTATTTTTTGTTAACTTGAGAAATTTTGTTGTTGGCAGAAGAGAAATTATGGATGGCTTCTATATTAACTTGTTGAGTGAGGAAGGGGATGCATTCAATTGGGATGGTTCAACCGTCTCCACAGAAAGCCCAATTGGTTCGCAACCATCTCCAAAGGCATACTGGATAGTCCCCAAATAAGACCAAACAATAGAAGATCAAAAATTTCTCCGAGAAGGAAGACACTTTGTTGGTCTCCGCATGGCTTAACGTTAGTATCGATGCAATACAGGGAACCAACAATCCCGTGCCACTTATTGGAGAAGAATACATGACTACTTCCATGAGAATAAGACTTTCACCTCAGATCGCTCACGCACTTCGCCATACATCGATGGTCCGTTATTCAAGAAGCAATGAACAAGTTTTGTGGGTGTCATGATCGGATTGAGCGTCGAAATCAAAGTGGGTTAACCGAAAGCAGACAAGGTTGGTCCATAATCTATACACATTTCCTATTTATAGATAGTTTGCTTATATCGTTGTTTGTGTGTTGGTACAGATTATGCAAGCTAAAACTTTGTACCGGGAGGAAGAAGGGCGATCATTTGTGTTCTTGCATTGTTGGAATGTTTTGCAACACCATCCTAAGTGGTGTGCTCGGTTATCTCGTAAGACGAAAAGACATCAAGTAGTGGAAGTCCGGGTCTTCCAAATCCGTTAGCTCCAATGCAATTCATCTTGATGAGGACCATCCTAGTGCGTAAAATGATCACTTAAATAGACCAATTGGGCATAAAGCAATGAAAGAACGACACGCCGAGGTAAAGAAGTTGCTCCAACAAATAATCTTTACATGGAAGCATTAGAAAATTTTAGAAAGGAAAAGAGAGAACTTGAGATTATGAAAGAAAGGAAAAAGATGAGCGATATGAACGATCAGATGCACAAGAACAAGAGAGGATTGCACAAGAAAAAGTGAAGATTGAGCAAGAGAAAGAGAGGCTTGAATTCAAAAAATGAACTTGAATTCAAGAAAATGGTCGAGGAGGAGAGAATTATGAGCATTGATCTAAGTCACCGTGACCGAATCACAAAAACAAGATTACATGAGCTTGCAGAGCGACATAATAGCTAGAAGATGTAATAGGTCGTTGAACCAATGTGGTTTCTTTTGCTTGAAGTCATTCAGTTTGTCCTCGGTCGTGAGTTTGTGATATTTTCATGACTATCTCTGCTACATCTTTTGTGATGTATAAACTACAATTATTGGAGAAAATACATGACTACATCCTTGTTACTCTTGTAGGTCGACTAATTGATCTTATAATTGTGTTTAGTTTCCGATACCTAAATTACTCATTCAAAGATTTTGGCTGCTCTGTTTGGACATGATCTTTGTTCTTTTGAAGAGAAGCAGAAGAGTTCATGACTTCATGCAGAGGAAATCGACTTAATGCTTGCATGACCGCTTCCAAATACGACTCATACATTACCGAGATTTCCAACCGGAGTTGTTGAACCAAGAAAAATTCGCGCTCGGAAATGTAGAGATGTCATTCATAGATCTTTATCTGGTCCGGCGTGAACTGACTAGTATCGCTAACTAGTCCGGCGTGAACTGAGCTTTTGCGCCGGACTACTTCGAAGTGGTCCGGCGTGAACTGAGCTTTTGCGCCACACTTAGGATTAAATCAAGTTCTTAAGGCACTATTCCCTATCATGAAAAACGGTGTCAGACAGATGAGTATCTTTCATCATACAATTATTATGAACTTTGAAAACCACTAAGTATTTTACCGAGCTATTAGCTGGTATTCAATTTGGTGAGCACGAGCACTTGGTTCCAATGAGCTTTACGAGCCGCTTGGTTTGCATTTCTACTCAAACAAGTTGTTTTACATCAAGAGAAAAACAGCACTGTAAAAAGAAAACCTGAACAAGAAGAAATTCCAATGTAAGCAAAAACAGAGTTGCCCAAAAACTAAGGTTCCCCATATCCCCATATAGGGAATTCCCTAAAAAGATTCTTCCCTATATCTCTTCCCTCTCCAACAACATTCCTCAAATCCCACTCTCTATTTTCTCCCTCCAATATTATAATGATATTTCATAACCGCCATATAAGCAACGTTTATTTTTTATTGAGAAAAATTCAAACGGCTATTTTTAAATGCGAGAATTTAAAATTTATTGTAACATTTATATTGTAACGGCTATATCGTAACAACTATATTGTAACGGCTATATTTTTTGGGGCTATATATACATAGCCGTTACAACTATATTGTAACGGCTATATTGGCTGCCGCATCCACATCCAAGTATCCAGCGCCATTTCTTTTTGAACCTATGTGAAAATTTTGGAGTGGGATGTGTATGAACAGATCGGAAATTTTTGAATACAGTACAAAATCTTTGCTTTAAATTAGAGAATGATACAACATGTTTGCGTATTTACTAAAAAACCCTACCATACCCTAATCAAAATCCGCTAACCATACCCGAGACGCGAACCGGTTATTATACTCGATTTTGAAATTCGCATGGGGTTCTACTTCATACCCGAATTTCAAAATCCGCATGGGTGGGCCCCCATACCCGGTTTTTCAAAATCCGGTTAAGCCTAGCATGCGTGTATTAGCACAAAGTCACATGCATTCATGCCGATTAGTAAAAATTATAATTAGTAAAATAATTAGTAGAAAGTATAATCGGTAAAAGTACAATTAGTAAAATGATTAGTGAAAAGTATAATTAGTGAAAGACGGGCTAGCCTCGATTGGTTAGCGGTGGCTCATGATTATTGGTATTTTGGCAGCCGATGCATGCGCCCAAAGACCGAAAGCAAAGACAGTCGAGTCGATGTCCCTCATTAGCACTTTTTCTCGATATAAATCGGAGGGAACGCAGAGAGCGGCAATGCATTCACAAGATAGTAGTAGAGAGCAAAGCGTAACCGAGAGCGCCAAGACGGAGATTAGTTCGTCGGTGTTTAGTTTGTTAAAATTTTCGTAAAGTCTAAAAATTTTCAAGTACTTCATTTGGGATTTGTATTTTGCGTATTTTTAGGAATATTTATTGGTACATTGCTCGTGCTTTATTGATCTTTGGTACAACTTTCGAAGGTTAGTTACAAATCTTCATGAGTAATAGTATATTATGGACAAGTGTAGTGTATTATGGACAAATCTTCATGCTTGAATAACTACCCGTATATAAAATAACGAACATAGCATAAGTAATGGCAGAATTATCGGTGTTAATATTTTGTAGGAATTTATTCGAGCTATCTTCATTCTATGAATTAACTAATTCGGGTTCCCATTTCACAGTACGCTCCAGAAGGTGATTTTGCAAGTTGGCGAGGTTTTCGATCTTCACATTCTGACTTCACACAAAGTTAGTTTTTAATATTTAGGAATATTATTGTGATATTGTTATAATACAACTATGATAAGTAGAATATTAGTACAACTAGTATCACATACAACTAGTATGCCCAAATGGCCGGAGGACTCATTGCTACACCATAATTGAGATCTTGATTTAATCCTAAGTGTAGTGGAAATGACTCAAAATCATACCTTGAAATCATGCTAGTTGCATTTAGAACAAAGTTTTAAATGTTCTGCTTTTTACCAAGTTTTCACGGACTACTTGTCTTATGTTAAAAATCGGTCCTGCGTTGAACCAAGTTTTCAGTTCAATTTGGAAAAATTGAGAAGCATTTTCATGCTATGAAAAATTTATGGGAGTATCATAAGATATGTAGGATAATACATAAAATTTATGAAAAATTTTAACATCATTTGTTATGTTTTAAAAATCAAAATCGAAATGTATAAAAATCAGTTCACGCCGACCACTTGGAAGTGGTCCGGCAGCAAAGTTTGTTCACGCCGGACCACTTGGAAGTAGTCCGGCAAAGTTCACGCCGACTACTTCCAAGTGGTCCGCGTGAACGGAAGTGGCGCTGACCACTTCCAAGTGGTCCGCGTGAACCGATTTTTATTCTGCTTCGATTTTGATTTTTAAAACATAACAAATGATGTTAAAATTTTCATAAATTTTATGTATTATCCTACATATCTTATGATACTCCCATAAATTTTTCATAGCATGAAAATGCATTCTCAATTTTTTCAAATTGAGAGTGTTTCACTAAATGCCAAGAAGTCCAAAAATAAACTTTTTCTA
Source organism: Otatea glauca (assembly GCA_036346275.1). Lineage (NCBI taxonomy): Eukaryota > Viridiplantae > Streptophyta > Magnoliopsida > Poales > Poaceae > Otatea > Otatea glauca. Next base: position 21,075 of record JAYEVK010000146.1, on the reverse strand, counting down.
AACATCATCATTGAAGATCACTTCGAGAACTTATTGATATAATCCCGGTCGATCCGCCAAAAAAATCAAATTTCGGTTTAAAATTCAAATCGCACTAATAACATGTATTTAGGAATAAAATTTTCAAGTTTGTCTATATATACCGTCTAAATGTCTTTTAATAGTGCGATATTTGCTACAGATGGACATGCCGCTTAAAATTTATTTCGAGAACGCCCGTAGTCTTGCACGGGAGAGTGGTGAGCATTGATAATCGTCTACACATAGATAGCACAATAGCCACCCGAACGAACTCGCGGCGACTCAAATCACATGTCATCGCTTCATCAAGGTGTGAATCTTGAGACGCACAGAGTTCGTTTCGATGGGGTTCGTCCACGGTTTGTCCCCAACAGCCCGATGGTTGTGTACACGCTCTTCCAAGTGGTCCGGCGTGAACGGGCTTTTGCGCCGGACCACTTCCAAGTGGTCCGGCGTGAACTGATTTTTATTCTGTTTCTGATTTTGATTTTTAAAACATAACAAATGATGTTAAAATTTTTCATAAATTTTATGTATTATCCTACATATCTTATGATACTCCCATAAATTTTTCATAGTCCTTATTTCACAGGTACGCTACTGGAAGGTGATTTTGCCAGTTGGTATAGGTTTCCCGATCTTCATTACAGCTTCACATATGCTAGTTTTTAATATTTAGGAATATTATTCATGCAGCGAATTTGGTTGCATGCAGGGTGATTAGTTTTTAGCCATTAAAATTTTCAAGTTTGTCTATATATACCTGTCTAAATGTACTTGTTTGTTCTGAGCCATTTGTTTGAGCAGCACGTGATGGCGGCCATTGCAGTTCCAGAGCTTCTTCGTGAGTCAGTCGATGCCCCACATCGTGCGAGGGCAATTTCTGCAGGAACTATGGTCCGACGCATTACTATATTACCGTCATCACTGCTTTTGAAGACGATAACCACTTTGTCGTTAACGCTTCAGCTTGCCCCCTCTCGCAAGCCGATCAACGCACAAGATAAAAAGTCGGACTATCGATTTCATATTCCACTAGCTCGTGCGGGTCTACTACCGCTTGCGCTCCTCATGGATGGAGCTCACCGCAGGAGGCTTGACCACACCTATGCTCGCCATTGATCGTGCACTTCATCGGTCTCGTCGACCGATGGCGACCGGAGACACACACCTTTCACCTACCATTCGGTGAGATGTCCATCACTTTGAAGGACGTGGCCATGCTAACCGCCCGCCCATCGTGGGCAAAGTTGGTTCTTCCTCGCCCCACAGACAACAAAGGCAAGACTACATCGCGGAGAGGTATTACATGATATAATGTTATTTCATATTTGTAATGTGCACGATATTATCGACTCTCTTAATCCGGAGTTCATGCAGGTTCGGTGTCCCATACGCATGTAAAGAAAATGGTGTCTCTATGACTTGGCTCACGTGGATTACAGAATACAATCCATGCCCACCGATGCCGACGGCTACCGTGGGGGCGCCACTCACGGCGTACCTCTACTACTTGTCGGGTGGTGTCATGTTCACGACGATCGCCGAGACGCCATCTTCCCGCACATCGTGGATTGCTAGGCGCTTGTCCGCCAACCTTGATGACATCCCACCCTACCGGGGATCTGCGGTCCTAGCGGACACCTACCGTGGTTTGTGCGATGCATGCCAACGCGACTTACTGAGGCACTATTATCGATGCCCGCAACTCCTTCGGATGTGGAGTTGGGAGTACCTTCCGGTCTCTCACGAGGTACGCACGTGGTACTACCGTTGTCGTAGATGATGACACGCCGCAGGCCACTCGCCCTACAATGGGGCACCGTTGATGCACGCCCGCCACGATGGTCGCCGACGGTGACCATGCGAGCTACACGCGTGTTGTCGCCGACGTGGACTTGCCGACCGCAGATCATGTCAATCGGGATCCATGGACCGTGTAACGAGCCAAGAGCTTGCGATCGGCGGCGTATTCTTCGTGTTGCACGGTCGACCACGGCTGTGGATGACTACGTGCTTCCTCTTGTACATGAACGTGGTCGAGGTCTACTCGCCTCAACGGATCCAGAGGCGCTTCGGTGGCGGCAACCACCCTCAAGCAAAGATCGCGACGCCGAGCTCTCATGGGTATGCATTTAATTTTTTCAATATTTTCCTGTATATGAAAATTTTAGAATCTTACGCCCTTGCAATTGTAGGAGAAGCACGGCGGGCGGTCGCGGCCGATCGAATCGACCGGCTCATCCACGCTTCGCACATTACACGATGGATGGAGACAAATAGCCAGAGGTTGTCCATCCTCCGGGCCATATGACCCCGAGGAATATGACAACTACCTTAGATGGTACCGGGCCCGCACGCGTCCCACTTTACTGAGTGAGGAGGTCGACGAACCAGCCATGGACTAGTAGATAAAATAAATTAGGAAAAACAACTTAAGAGAAAGCTGGCATCGATTTATTTCAAATTTGGCAACAAAAGAGTGATTAAACATGATACATTGGGGGACAGAGAACATTTCACACATAATCAAAGCCAAATGACTACATACTGGGTGGATTGGGGCACCTCCTACGGTCATGTCCAGGTTGTTTACATAACTTGCATTTTCGCAAACCGTCCACCGTGATCACCCAGGCCCATGTCACCTTGCAACTGTGCCCGTGGCCTCCCATGTTGTGTGCGCCTAGTCGCGGGATATGGTTTCCGTGTTGGGCCTTCCATAATCTTGTAGTTCGCTCCGATTGTGAACGAACTCATCTTTGGACGCCATGTGTTCTTCAAAGCATGCGCGTGTAGTAAGGCGAGATGAATCTGCGATGCATCGTTCCCACCCATGTCGCGACATGCGGCGAAAGCGATGGGAGCACGGAATGTGTTGAAGCTTCGCTTGTTGCACGTGCGAGTCACTTGCTCGCCTCTAGTCGACATCAAGTTGCACGGTGTCCCCCGCGAGATACCCGGATGCATGTCTGCGCTTGCACATGACCTCAAATTTATTCGTTCCCAAGTCATAAATCCTTGTGCGGTGGAAGTGCGCCTTCTTCCTTCTCTCCGCGAGCATCTTCTCCACTCTGGGTGCGTACGTGGTGATGCACGCCTCGGCCGCATCACCGCGATCTCGGAAGTAATCAGCCGCCCGATAGAATGTGAGCTCAATGATTGAACACAACGGAAGAGCGCGCACACCCTTGAGGACGTTGTTGAATGCCTCCGCTATGTTCGTTGTCATCACGTTGTACCTATGATGGTGTATGTCACCAGTATGGAAGTGAATACAAGGAGGTGAAATGATTTGCGCGGTTATGGTTCGCCCATACCTCGCCCGCTCGTGTCGTGGAGTAGCGCCACCGCTCTCGCTGGCTTCCCGCGATCCACCGGTCAAGGTGGGCCGAGTTCGAGAAACCACGGTCCGCCTTCCACCATTTGCGAACGGAGTTGCCGCTCCCGGATTGGTCGCCTTCCATCATCTTCCGTGTGGTCTCGTGCAACAAGGCCCATATCGCGTTGAACTTGTGTGCTTGGTTCTGCAGCACATAGCTTTGAATCTCTTGACCGTGGCCTTGTTCTTGTACCTTGTGTACGTGTTCGCACTCAAGGTGGCGCATGCACCATCTTCTCTCAACATCGGGCCGGCTAGTGTCCGAGGACGTCTTGTCGTGCATGACATCCAACGCGTGGAGGAGGCCTTTGTTCCTATCCGAGACAACGATACGCGCTCCCGCACCGACGACCGGCTCTTGAGTAGAGTTAGGAACCACAACCACCGTCATTGTTCTCGCCTCGACGAGAGCGAACGCCATCGAGGATTTGGTTATTTGCATCGCAAGCCGAGTGCGCAAGCAGCGGCCCCGTGGAACTTCCCACTTAGGAATGTCCGCCCACGCATATGACGGGTCTACAATACCAATGCTTCGATGCATTGACCGAATGACCGTAATATCCTAATTAGGTACCGTCCGCCGAAATGACGGACCCATCTTCTAGTATGACGGGCTCATCGCCATCGCGAATCGAGTGCCCGGTTCGTCATGGCGATCTTTTGTAGCACCTAGGGGCATAGTTGAAAGACTCCTCGAATCCCCAAAAGCATCTTCAATGCCTTCGCCGCTCTCCAAGCCGTATGGTACGTGATGACCATCCCAGTTTTAGCCTGGACCTCCTCCATAATTTTTCGGGGAGTCATCCCTATGTCGCTTCCAACGATGGACACGAGGATCTGGGCTACAAACCTCGCATCCACAAGTTGGTTCATGTTCCTTACGGACTCCTCCGCACGATGAGGCCTATTTCTACTTATGACGAAGTAGTCTTCATGCTTGGGTCCGTGAACCCGCATAAAGAAGGGACAACTGGGTACTTCAGCACCTAACCTCGTGACGAGGAGGGCTCCGACCGAGACGAGTGTGCTCCGCCTTGTCATGACGGCATAGTTGCTAAGAAAGTGAATTGCCTCCAGCTTGTTATGGAACCGTTGTCCGGTTTGGACATCGCTCGAGTACCCCACGCGGATAAGTTATCAGAATCCGTGAGGGTACAATCCACCGACCGATGGCCCTCAAGTAATGTATAGCCGGTGTTGGGTCATCATTGTCCGCCGCTTCTTCATCCCCGCTCCGCCGCCTTCATCATCCATGCATTCCCCATCCACCTCCGCCGCCTCATCTTCTTCTTCACCTCCCCGATGCCCCTCCTCTACAATTGCTGGTTCGGTGGTGCATGTAATATGTCATGTTCTATCGCCGGAGGTAGAGGCCTCCTCTACGGCCGGTGCCGTGGCAATATCTCCACGTATACTCCTATCTCAAAATTCTCTTCACCCGCTTATGGACATACAAAGCCCACGCGCTTTCATTCCGTAGCGGAAGAGCGTGTACACAACCATCGTGTTGGGGACAAACCGTGGATCGAACCCCATCGAAACGAACTCATGCGCCTCAAGATTCACACGCAGAGAGCGATGACATGTGATTTGAGCCGCCAGAGTTCGCTCGGGTGGCTATTGTGCTATCTATGTGTAGACAGCTTATCAATGCTCACCACTCTCCCGCAAGACTACGGGCCGTTCTCCAAATAAATTTTAAACGGCATGTCCATCTCAGAGCAAATATCGCACTATTAAAAGACATTTAGACGGTATATATAGACAAACTTGAAAATTTTATTCCTAAATACATGTTATTCGGCGCGATTTCGGAATTTTAAACCGAAATTTGATTTTTTTTGGCCGGATCTGACCGGGATTATATCAATAAGTTCTCAGGAAGTGATCTTCAATGATGATGTTTAGAAAAAGTTTATTTTTTGGACTTCTTGGCATTTCGGCAGAAACACTCTCCGAATTTGAAAAAATTGAGAATGCATTTTCATGCTATGAAAAATTTATGGGAGTATCATAAGATATGTAGGATAATACATAAAATTTATGAAAATTTTAACATCATTTGTTATGTTTTAAAAATCAAAATCGAAGCAGAATAAAAATCGGTTCACGCCGACCACTTGGAAGTGGTCCGCGCAAAGCCCGCTCACGCCGACCACTTGAAGTAGTCACGCCGACTACTTCCAAGTGGTCCGGCGTGAACGGAAGTACCGCCCACTTCCAAGTGGTCCCGTGAACCGATTTTTATTCTGCTTCGATTTTGATTTTTAAAACATAACAAATGATGTTAAAATTTTTCATAAATTTTATGTATTATCCTACATATCTTATGATACTCCCATAAATTTTTCATAGCATGAAAATGCTTTCAATTTTTCCAAATTGAACTGAAAAACTTTGGTTCAACGCAGACCGATTTTTAACATAAGACAAGTAGTCCGTGAAAACTTCGGTAAAAAATGTAACATTTAAAACTTTGTTCTAAATGGAACTAGCATGATTTCAAGGTATGATTTTGAGTCATTTCCACTACACTTAGGATTAAATCAAGATCTCAATTATGGTGTAGCAATGAGTCCTCCGCCATTTGGGCATACTAGTTGTATGTGATACTAGTTGTACTAATATTCTACTTATCATAGTTGTATTATAACAATATCACAAGAATATTCCTAAATATTAAAAACTAACCTTTGTGTGAAGTCAGAACTAAGATCGAAAAACCTCGCCAACTTGCAAAATCACCTTCCCGAACGCACTGTGAAATGGGGAACCCAATTAGTTAATTCATAGAATGAAGATAGCTCGAATAAATTCCTACAAAATATTAACACCGATAATTCGCCATTACTTATGCTATGTTCTGTTATTTTATGTACGGGTAGTTATTCAAGCATGAAGATTTGTCCATAATACACTACACCGTCCATAATATACTATTACTCATGAAGATTTGTAACTAACCTTCCAAAGTTGTACCAAAGATCAATAAAGCACGAGCAATGTACCAATAAATATTCCTAAAAATACCCGCAAAATACAAATCCCAAATGAAGTACTTGAAAATTTTTAGACTTTACGAAAATTTTAACAAACTAAACACCGATTTAACTAATCTCCGCCTTCGCGCTCTCGGTTCGCTTTGCTCTCTACTACTATCTTGTGAATGCATTGCCGCTCTCTGCTCCCACCGATTTATATCGAGGAAAAGTGCTAATGAGGGACATCGACTCGACTGTCTTTGCTTTCGGTCTTTGGACGCATGCATCCGGGTCGCCAAAATACCAATAATCATGAGCCCCGCCAACCAATCGAGGCTAGCCCCGTCTTTCACTAATTATACTTTTCACTAATCATTTTACTAATTGTACTTTTACCGATCATACTTTCTACTAATTATTTTACTAATTATAATTTTTACTAATCAAGATGTACTTTGCACTAATCATCCGCATGCACTTTTGCCTAATCAAGATGCATGCATGCATGGAATCTTGGCCTTCGAGACCAATCAAGATGCATGCATGTCACTTTGTGTCTAATCGGCATGAATGCATGTGACTTTGTGCTAATACCGCATGCTAGGCTTAACCGGATTTTGAAAACCGGGTATGGGGCCACCCATACCGGTTTTTGAAATTCGGTATGAAATGGGACCCCATACCCGAATTTCAAAATCCGCATGGCTTAACCGGTTCGCGTCTCGGGTATGGTTAACGGATTTTCGATTCGGGTATGGTAGGGTTTTTCAGTATATCGCAAACATGTTGTATCATTCTCTAATTTCCGACAGTATTTTGTACTGTATTCAAAAATTTCCCAGAATTGAAGAGTGTAGCATTGTTGCCAGTTGAAGTGATTTCTGGCATTGCAAATAGGAAATCAATATTTCTCGGCTGCAATCTAACTTAGAATAATTGTCTATCCTAGGTTCCAAACAACTACGAGACAGACTTGATTTTCCCAATTATAGAAAAGGCAGCAAGCATGGCGCTGGTGTCCTACACTACAGCTTATGATGCTGTGAAAACAAATCTTAAAGTGAGTCAATCTGGATCTATTACTTGTTTCATGGTAAATAAGTAGGGTAGACATAACCTTGAAACTTTTTGTTTTTCTAGATAATTGGGGATCACATTGAGGACAGTTGTTTATCTCATATCAGATGGGGTCATTCCCTCGAATATTGGGAGAGGATAGGTTGTTCGAAGGGAGGTCAGGACTGGTACATTGTTAGGTATAAGAGGTGACGGGCAATTGGGCGAAATTCTGAAGGTGCATTTTTACCCTTACTAGCTGAGGTATTAATCAGCCTTATGAGTGAGATAGATCCAGATGTTGAATCATGGTGCAAATCAATTCTTGGAGAACTTAAAACTGAAGAGCTGCGATTTGTACAGACTTTGGAAAGAGGAGAAAAGTTATTAGATGAACTTCTAGATGAGGCATTAGCATGTGCTGCTAATAATGGAGATAACCCTTGCCTGTCTGGAAAAGATGTTTTCCTTTTATACATTGTTGGAAAAATAACATGGCATAGCATTAATTTAATTCCATATATACGCAATAAGAACATGAAGTTAAACATTGCGTCTACAACATGGTTACTAGCAGCCAACAGATTTACAAAACATGCTAGTAAAGAAAATATGTCTACACATGCTAAATAGTTCAAAAGATACATAGATGTAAACAAAACTATCATAGCTGCATGCATTCTCCAAAAGATCTGATCACAAAAGGAATCACGCGGACCAAGAATTACTTAGTCTAGAACACTCACAGTGGGCTTGATGAAAAACCTGCGCAGAAGCGACTTGATGCAATGATGAAGACGAGCAGTCGCGCGGTGAAGCACTACACCATGAGCTATGTCATCCTGTGGCTGTGCTGCCTGTCGCCCACCCCCACCACTCGATGCACCCTTCCCCTTACTACGGGTCTGCCTCTGTGAGCCCCTCCTTGACGGGCTAACCCCCTGTTGCGATTGTGGTTGTGAACGGAGGCGTGTAGTTAAATCGGCCAATTTCCGTCCCATCATCGCTGGGAGTGCCTATCTTTGTCGCTGAGCTACCGCTGAGGCACTGCTCATTATCAGGAGGTGTATTTGTTTCATCATCACTGCCGACATAAGGCTTATGTCCTTTTCCCTTAGGATGTTGGCTGCCCGATAATTTCTCCAAACCGCGTAAAGCTCTTGTCAGCATGTCGTCGTCGGCAGCATCGTTAGCATGCTTTCTCTTCCCTTTGTGCGTGTCATTAACCATGCACTCGGTCCAATCTGGGTGACTCTTCCCACCTGTGGCCAATTAGAAGTAATATTAACACCGGTAGGGAGGTTTCAACATACATGATTGACAAGTCGAATGGAAAATAATTACATTGGTTACCTGTGGCCTTGTTCATCTCTTCCGGTGGGATGGAATCTACCACAAATCTCGCAGGGAGAGGTGGGTCGATCTCACTGTCCTCGTCCAGTAGGGGCTCCTCACGAGACATGGAGGAGTCGAACCACTCTGCAATAGGATCACTACCCGGATGCATCGCACCCTCAATGAGGCGATCGAGTGGGTCTCCGTCCTGAGCCTCACGAGTGGATTCGTAGTCCCACAGGCGAAGTCGCAGGTTGTAGTGCACGAACACGAGCTGCTAGAGCTTCGCAAAACTTAATCGGTTCCTGAGCTGAGTGTGCACTAAGGTAAATGTGCTCCAATTGCGCTCGCAATCACTCGATGATGCGCACTGTGACACCAACCGCAAGGCGATTTACAACGTCGGCGTCTCAATCCCAAATGCCATCCACCATTGAGTCAGAGGCAATACGACGAAAGAAAAGTGCGGATTTCAGTTGTAAACAAAATTGTAAAATAACATAAATTACGTACTTACATGCCGTCATGCGGTCATCGATCGCTACTGGATCGTGCTCATGCATGCTTTCTTGAAGTTGGCACCGTTGTCAAGAACCACCGCACGACGTGCTCGCCCCAATTTCTCGGCTATGACCTTTGTTATCTCGCAGAGCGTACTTGTGGTCCCGGACCTTGCCTATGATGAACAAGACAGAGGTAGTACATGTGCCATTCAAGGTCGTATGGAAGAGAAAAATTGAACCGAATATTGTACTGTTGCATTGATGGTCTTATGAAAGAACATGACCCTATTGTAGTACACCATGAAGTTGATGATGCTCGCTGAGTAAGTCTAGTCCAGCGCCACACATAATCGTAACACCAAATGTGGCCCAATCGTTTTTGAATTTTCAAGGTACCGGGATTATCTCCTCGCTCGTTCTCATCCAGATACTTCCCGTCTATCTCGTGGCCCTGTGGTGCACGAACCCCTGGGCCTAGCTCCTGCGTCAGCTTGATGGCAGCTGCCAATCGCGGGCATAAAGGTTAGTACAATCATCACAAGAGTTGTAACTGAAGAACATATGATCATTTCGTACCTGTGAAATATGGGCACTCCGTCTTCCTTCCTGTAATTACATTAGCACGGAACCACTTCGACCATCCCCCCTAGCTTCGGCTGACTCTCCTACTTGAATGCAGTGTCAATACGGGGTTGCTGCCGGGCACCACTCCGTGCGAGGTCAACATCGATGGAGGCATGGCTTTCTCGTGTCGATTTGGATCTCCCGAATATTCTGCTGAGGGTAGATTGGGCCGAGATCCTCGCTGCACCACTCCCAGACCCTGAACCTGTGCTCAAACCTTGACTCTTGAGATAGGCCTCCTCTTTGGAGGCTCTGATGGCCATCTTGAGCTGCTCCTGCTCGGTACGGTACTCCGTGGCCATGGAGGCCCACTCGTCGCAAGCTTCCTCCTGACGGAGGTGCAACGCCTCCTTGTCCTTCTTCTTCTCCCGACCTCTATGGAGGTCAACTAGCATGGCCTGCCTAACCACTTTAGGCACGCTTGGGTAGGCCTTCACATCGTCAGCCTGTCCAGCTAGATGTTCCTTCAGACGGGTCACCCCTCCACCCTTCATGACATGTCTGCAGTAGTTGCATTTCGGCCCAGCAGGTCCGACGCGTTGCCCATGCTCCCATATGGTCCCTATACGATCTGCCATCGTAAGAAACTGCAAAGAAACAAAAAAGGATGTACTAATTCATGAAGTGGTACTGCACCCTTAATTCTGGACACTTTGTAGGAAAAATAATGATTAGGTACATGCAGCGAGAGTTCAATGTACATACGCATGGGGGATAAAAATATCAGAGCATACATCCCAACACCAACCATATGTGTATACATAGGCTAGCACTAGTTAAACTTTTGCATGTACAAACTTTAAATGGATGATTAAATTAGAAGATGTGTGGCATCCCTGTGATTGTGATCATCACACTTATGCAGGCTACACTGATGCAGAGGCCATAGGCGACGACTCAAATCACAGTAAAAGAAGCAAGTGTAAGCACTGATATTTCATTTGTAAAGACATGAGAGATCACCCAAAATGCACATATCCGACATATATGTACACTAATCCAGACATACATACTGATATATCACCCAAAATACATGAGATTTCGGCTTTGAAAAGATATTTTTCATCACCTGAAGAGTTCTTGGACTGGGCGAAATCTCGCCAAAATTACTGTAGCATTTGATTTTTTTTATTTTTCCAAATTCGATCGGGAGTTTAAATTTTGTCCGGCTCCGAAAAACAGGATCTCGGCGAGAAATCGCGAAATCTCGTCGAGATTTCTAACCTGGCACCGATGACCGACCCATCACGGCATCACCTACCATTTCCAGATCCCTAGTTCCCAAATCAGAGAGAACCCTAGTTCCCAAATCAGAGAGATCCCCGCGCCGGCCACGATGAACAGACCCAATTTCTACCCCGCTTCCTTCTGCCCTCCCGCCCCACCGGCCACCGCCTCCGGCCCTCCCGACTGGGTCCTCCTCGACGACAGGGGGTACATCGCCGACCGAAGGAACTCGACCACCGCAGAAACCTCGATCGGGAGGCCGCACCGTCCGGTAACCTTCTTTGTCGCCGATCCGCCCGCCTCTCCTACTTCGCTTCATCGCCCGACTGAGCTCGGCCGTGAGCCCCAGATCGCTCGCTCGGGGCGACATGGCGCCCTCCACCTCTCCGTCATGACCAGTTCCATGTGCGGGCCCTTTCGATTCCGTAAAAGGAACGAGTACTTCATCTACAGGGCCGGAGCCGGAGGGCCCGAGTGCCGGCCGTCGCCGAATCGCTCCCAATCGATTCAGATCTCAATAAAGTGAGACCCTCGGATGTCTTAGGCCTCGTGCCCGACGGCGACGGCCGAACTTCGCCTTGGCCGCTCTCAAATGGACCGAACAAAGATTACCAACTCCACGCCTTCTCCTCCGTGTATGGCGGGTGGTCCAATAAGCCGCTGCTGCTGGAGATAGTCCTTCGTCCCATCAAGGTGATCACCCTCGGTGGAGGCTTACTTGGTCGGGTGGATCTCGCGGGCGTTCACAGCAACGTGCTTGACTCCAAGCCCAGGCGAATTTCATCCCGCTGTCAAGCCGCTACCCTCCAACCACGAGAAGGACATAATAGAGTGCCGCCACGGTCGCTTCGCGACGCCACGCGCACCGTTGATTCAACTATCAAGCGCGTCGAACTTGAATTTCTTGCAAGACCTAAAATTCCCGTAAGAGAAGATGTCTCTAGCGCCGATGTCCTCCACGATTCGGACTTGAGGTTGGATCGAGTGTCGACCCGCAGGAGGAGGACACCTACGAGTACCTTGGTTGGAGGTCGGTCGCATGGCATAGGGCTATCTCTTCGATCACTGGTACAAAGGGAGCATGCTTCACGTTGATGACATTGATGTTTCATTGCACGAGAAGGGTGTCATCATTGCCGGAAATCGACATCAAGGACTGATTACATCCGCACCCACCCCGGGCATGGTTGCCGATGATGTTGTTTACCTCATGTCCAAGGCGGAATTGGAGGACCAAAAGGCATGGTGGTCACTCTTAACATGACGAACAAGACGGTGGAAGAAATGGTGCCATTTTCTCACGAAGATCCATGTATTTCAGATCGACCTACTTTCCTGCGTGCTATATTGTCGAGGCATCCAATATAGATTCGTAACTATACCGTACTTGTTTGGTTATCATGTGACTATATCTTTTGTCCCTTTCAGAATATGTTTGTGCATCAATGCATGTGGTTTTGTCGCATTCATGTGGCAATCGTTCTCATGACTTGATGCATGCTTTGTAGTCCATGTTAATTCACTATAACTGAGTTGGCATGATAGTTGCAAGGAAATGGTTGTGATGCCATGTTTCTGATGTATACCCCCTTGTGTGCATGCGAACTGATTAGTCCACTTCCTTCACTTGTCCGTTTCGACACTAATAGTTTTAAGACTTAAGTCATTACAGCTTTATCTTTTTTGTTGTAAATATTTCAATTTGCTTGAGGCATGCTTGGGTAAAGAAGGATATGTGTTGCTCTTCCTGTTACAATCTAGCGCATCAGCTTGCTTCGCTCAGGTTCGCATAAATCAAGACTCCTCTCCCTTATTTAGGCCCCGCTTTGAATTGGTATACTTAACCACTTGTTAGATATCTATCGATTTGGGCTTAAACATCATTGTTTATGTTTATGGTGATTGCTTATGAATTTAATGGTTTTCTCACTACTGTGTTTTAGATGGATCTCGGATTGTTGAGCAAAAGCACGATCTCGTGTTTCTCGTGTTGAGGTATACATGCCGTCACTCTTATGCAATCGCTTCGTATGTCCATTTTCTCCTCTTCACGCGATGATTAACTAGAAGTTGCCTTTGCGGTGTCTCGCGCTATCATCCATATCATCCGAATAATGGTGGTGCTTACGAATACCCCAGATCACAAATTTTCATGGCAACTACGGCAGCAGCCACCGCGAATCGGGAGGATGGCAATCGCCACACCCACATCAAGAACCGCCACCACCTCCATCGCTGTGGCAACCTCCTCCATCGCTGTGGCAACCGCCACCTCACCACCACCGTGGCCACCGCCACCTCACCACCACCGTGGCAACCACCATACCTCATGCAGTCCTCATCGGGTAATAAAACACACTCGAAGCTTGTGATGTACTTGAACACCTTTCATATGAACAATTTTCTTAGCCAATTAATCTTAAAATCATGTTATGGTTTTTGAAAGGAACTGTACCATGGTTGCTATTTAGGATAGCTGCTAGTTCACCTTTTAATGCTTTTACAATGGTTTAAATTTCTGTCTAATTTTGGTTGATGAATTATAATTATTTTGCAATGATGGTGCCGCTCCACCGTGAACTATCCGGATGTACAACCTTGTTCGAAGCGCTGGTGATATAAGCCTTCGTGGTGTTTGCTACCGCTTCATAAGCCTTGTAATTGTGACACGTTATGGGTTTAAACTTATATGGCTTCTCAACATACTTTGGTCTGCTTTCAAGATGTGTGCCTTATGATCGTTCTCAACGCTCTTTTATTAGCTGTTTGTTTTGTTATTTGCTTTGCGAGTTTTCGAAACCTTATTCTCTAAGATTATCCCTTTAGTTCGGTTGTCGCTAAGGTATGGATTCATCTTAGTACCTTATATTTGTTCCTATTTTTCGCCTTGTGTCACATTGTTAGACGGCAATACATGAGGTTCAATTCATGAGTGCTTGCATTTCTCGGGCATATGTGCACTCGCTTTGTTCGTCAGATCTTGAAATTACGAAAGGCACGCTGATACTCTCAATCCAAAGCAATTATCTTAAACAATTGTTCATGCTGCGATATCATAAGAAGTCATATCATTGCTCAACTACAAAATATCCCAACGAAGGGGACGATCATATTCACCACTAATCAACTCGATCTATCTAAGAAAAGAGACCAGTTCAATTTTCTGTGGGCTAAATTATAGATCGATTCATTTTTATATTGGCTAAATTATGGATGCCACAAATATTACTATTATTCGCTCATCAGAACCTAATTCACTTATCCGCAAATATTACTATTGGGAAGTAATGATGTTTTCCAAGCACAAAGACACACATTATTATTGTTCATCATGTGTTTTCTTTTGTCGATTTGTCCGGATGTTTCTACATTATGTGGTGTGTGTGCTCAAGACGGTGGTTTAACGATACGGTCCATGTAATAAACCCATCTTCATGTTTATTCACGAAAATTAAAACCTATCTAGTCTCTTGTTGGGGTTTTGTTCCCGTGGGTTCTTTTGTCGGATTTTGGGGTATTGTTTCGATTTCCTTTGTAAATGTGGATCCATTCTTTGTTGCACCGCATAAATGTTAATACACACTAAGAGTTGATATGCGGGTTGGGAGATTGGGATCCGAGGACTCACAAAACCTGATTTGATGCCTTCGTAAGCTGCTACACTATTCCAAGAACACTAATTCAGCTTGTTTCTCCGTGTTCGCTTTTTCTTGATGCGGTTGAGTTTGTTTGTTGAAGAGGTCGGGTAGAGGAATGTTCTCATTGTTCTGAGCCAACAGCTTGCAAGAACTTCAAGAAGTTACATACAAAGTTCAAAGAATAAAGGAGTTTATCGAATTCATTTATTTGAAGGACATCATTCAATTGAGTTATACACAATTATTAATTTGCTGAAAATTACGCTTTAATAAGCGTGCAACTCAAACCACAAATCAAAAGAACAAACACTTAATAAAAGGGAAACAATATTTTTCATATAAATGATCATTAGAGCTTAATATGGCTTAACCCAAAATTATTCAAAATGATATCATTTTTGCACAGCAAGCAAGGGTATATCATTCTAAGGTTATGAGATTTGGTTTTGTTGATTTTAAGGTTCGTTTGCGAAAGTTACGGGCATTTGAACATTTTGCCGATTGCATGTTCGGACAACGAGCAAATAGCGCAAACCCAGGTATAATATAAATATTTTTTGTATATCTATGATCCTTGCAATCCCAGGAGTATAGATAAACTATTTTCACTAAATTTTGAGCTCATTTGACACATGTTTTAACTATTTGAATATTGCATGTTAGTAAGGTTTTAAACAATCAATTTTTGACTCAAAATACATTCAAATCTAAATGTTTTTATATAAATAGAGTGTTAGTAAGGTTTTAAACAATCAATTTTTGACTGAAAATACATTCAAATCTAAATGTTTTTATATAAATAGAGCATCTAGGCTTGCAGGAACCTATGTGATTTATTTCATGATTTATGGAACTAGGAATTATATAGTTACTTCACATCAACTACAAAGAGACTTTACTTCAACCTCTAATTAAAATATTTTTTTGCAAGTAGCATATGAAATTTTATTGCAGAATCTAACTCCTTATTCTGTAACTCAAATTTAGAAACAAATTTCATTCCATTCAGACACTCCTAGCAAAAGATATGATAGTTTGAATTGCAAAAGGCAAATTAAAATATTTTTTTGCAAGTAGCATATGAAATTTTATTGCAGAATCTAACTCCTTATTCTGTAACTCAAATTTAGAAACAAATTTCATTCTATTCAGACACTCCTAGCAAAAGATATGATAGTTTGAATTGCAAAAGGCAAAAAGAAAAATATATTTTGCTAGAGCTGGCCAGTGGGGCCGTAGGCGGTGTCGGGCCACTGCTAGTGGCTGCCTCAACGGCGTTGCGTCGAACCAAAGTACTGACAGCAGTGATCTTCATTTTTTGAACAAAATCTGGGGTGGATTTGAAGTGACTCAACAGTGGTGCTAGCCTACCCAAAAATTCTTGAGAAAAATCATGGCAATAGCTCACTGAATGTAGTTTCCATTTTCTTTGGTTTCATCTTATTCCCTATGGTGGTTTGAGAATAGTAATTCATCAAAGTTGACTGATTTTCATTCTGTTTTTCATTCTTCCTATACAATAAATAAGCTAAATTTTATATGAAACTTTTTATGAATAACCCTGATTATTATTGGGAGCTACCATAAAAATTTAAGATGATTATCAGCTATATTTATTTTTATGAAATTCCAATAATGTGATTGCTTTATTTGCACACTGCTTTTATTTTATTTTAGCATGAATATGGATGCATGTTTGGATTTCGGGTTGTGACAACAATTTCACTTGAACTCTTCTAGAGTCCAACACTTTCAAGTCTCGCTACTAAAAACGCTCGCTTACACCCTACAATTGACAAAATCAATGTAACCCACCCTTTACTCAAAACAACCTCGTTATTTTTACCCGCTCGGTCAACACTCAACAAATGGGCGACTTAAATAAATCAGCAAGTAAACCAAAAATAACATCTAGACTGACGTGTAAGCCTCCAGATTCTCCTTGGTCTTTCTATCGAAGGTTAGAGATCGACAATAAAGTTTGTACTTCGGGTACCTTCGAGTGAGCATAGTTAAACACGAAATCAGGTATACCAGATGTAGACAGGTTCAGCCCCCCTGAAGGGGTAATACCCTACGTCCTATATAGAAGATCTTCGTACTGCAGATGAAGTACAGAGAAAAATTGTATAGCCCTAGTTACAATGTGGGTTGCTCTAAGTTAAGCTAAGGTTAAAGGTTGACGAAGCGCAGTTCGTTAACTCTTAGGCTCTCTTTGCTAAAAGGCTTCTTGCTTGATGGCTAATTGCTTGTAATCGCTCCGCCTCCTTCGCTTTTCCTCCTTTTCTTTTTCCTTTGAGGACCCCTACCCCGACCTTATATAGTCGTGGTAGCCCGGCTCAAGTCGAGTTCTAGTCGCTTGGAGTACTAGATCGTAGCCGATGTGGGGTCCATCGTCGCGTGATCTTCGCAGCAGATCCAAACTTTCTTGAATATTAGGCGACTCGAGTCGGTTTCCTCGTGAACGGAACATGACCAAGTCCTTCCTAATACGGAGTTACCTCTTCGCGCATAACTTATCCCTCGAATTGGGCCTGTGATATCCTAAATCTCGCTTGTCGTTAGGACATATCCTTCACGTATCCTCTGTGGACACATAACCCATGTTTAGATATTCAACAAGAGCTCCACTAACTCTATTCAATGGAGGGTTTGCTTAAGTGCTTGGTCGACATCGCCAAAGCCTTGCTTGGTCAAGTAATGCCTTGCCTACTTGTAGCCGAATGATTTGAGTATATTGTGAATCACGAGTATCGAGTAAGGATGTGTTGGGTCGAGCGCCTACCATCACCGTATCAAGTCCTCGTGGTAACCATAAATTACTCGATGTCGACTTATTGACTCGACTCGATCGAGTTAGAAATTCAAAAATCTAAACGTTGGGCAGTTGAGAATTTATTGCTCTCGTCTGCAACGCCAAGATGGGTGCAACGTCATCATTTCGCCTTTTGCACCGATCGAGATGCCGTGCCATGGGGAATGAATCGCTTGCTTGGAGAGAGGATTTTGGTCTATAAATTCCCATACCTAGAATCGTAGCCGCTCTCCTTTTTCGCCTCCACCTTAGTCTCAAGCTTTCGTGGTGTTCAAGCCCTAGAGTCACCACCTTTAGGAATTCACCCCACATCACTCTCAAAGGCCTCTGCCTTCAACTAGCGCTGAGTCGCTACACCGCCGGAGAAGAAAACCTAGAAAATCGAGGCGGCCTTCGAGGAAGAGGCCCTCGAAAAGGTGTGGCGTAAGTCGATCATGACGAAGAAGCGGAATCGAGCTTCCAATGGCTCAAAGACTTGCTACCGCCGACAAGGACGCTCTTGTTGCCGGATGCCGCCAGAGCTTGAGGGCTTGTTCGAGTTTTACAAGGAGGTTTCGCCGCATGATGCGTTTGACGTTGGGAATCGCCGAACAACGCGACGATTGGTCGCTTGTCGGAGGAGAGCAACCTTGGACTATCCAAGTTGGAGGAGATATACGAGAAGTTGAAGGAACGGAGGGCGTGTCCGTGGCTTCACCCGCAGCTTCTATGTCGCTCATTGGGCAAAGGATGTATGGAAAATTTAGTCCGGATGTCGATGTATATTGGAAGATGAATCGTGAGTGGGGTAAATTCTGTAATTTTATAAGTTGGTGTCCAATTCAAATCAGGTTTATATATGTTGTCGTGCCAAAGTTGGTTATTTTTCATTGATAGGTAAGAGATTTGAAGTTGATGTCTGTTACAACATGGGGCTTTTTGAGTACATGGAGAGTGCTAGAAAGAAAATCCATGAGAGGATCACCACTGCCTATGAGGATTCTATTGATATGCCAAAAGTCAGTGCCTATACTATATTTCAAGACAAAATAGCGGCCTCTCAAGGTCAATCATCCAATCAGTCAAGCTAGAAAAGATTAGATATACTTATGACGAAAACTCGATGATTTGATATGGGTAAACTTACGAAAACAATTGTAAATATTTTTGGTTTAGAAATGCATGCATTATATTTTCTTGTCTGCTTTTATACATATAATCATGTGGTTGTTATGAGATTATGTGGTTATGTAGCCCCTACCGGAACTAAGGGAGAAGTGATTTCAAGTGAAGGAGGTGGTGTGATCAAGATATCCTTATAATGCAAATGTCCCGAGATTCTAACCAGTGTGTAGTGTGTATTTGGTAAGACGATGTCAAGTCGGTGAGTTCTTATGCAGTGAAAATCTTCCGTAAGAGAACTCATCCGGTTGTCCTCTTCCAAATGTACTGTGACCAAATTACAAAGTAAATAAACTGTGACCACAAAAATCATGACCGAGTAGCCTTAACCTTAGGTTTTTAGTTGTAAGACAAGAAAATTTAATACAAAGAGAACATATGACCATTTAAGAAATCAAAATTGTTGAGCGATATGATTACTAGAAGGGTTAGGACCTTTCTTTGAGGAAGAAAGTCGGTATGAAATGGATTTGAAAGCAGCAGCAACATTTTATTATCTTTGAGATGAATCAATACTTACAGTCGCAAAATAGTCGTCTCGAGAACACATATATAGAAAAGGAACAACATTTTAGTTTCGCACTCAAAGTGCGAGCATGAACATTGTAGAGGACTGAAAACAAACATAGGTCATAGTAGAGGAAATAAAATACATTGTCCAGCTTGGTTGTCACAACCAATAAGTGCACTGATTAGAAAAGACAAGGAAGCAAAGAACTACAAAACCCACACTAGAGACTTCATTGTTTTGTCACTGGTATGCCGATATCACCAATGTGGCACGCTCAAATCTTCTCCGGGCTGTTCACGTATAATGCATAACGCAGGAGGGTTAGGATAAATCAGAATCTTTTAGTGTCAAAACAAAAGGAAATACTGTCATCAAGACAGTTCACTCCAATAAAAACATGTTAACAAATGTTATCATGCTAAAACTAACATAACGCAATATGCATCCTATAAACTTCAGACTTTTAGTAGTCCTAATTCACTTAGATGGAAATATGATGTATCATCGAACCTTGCAGTTGCAACTTTCTGTATAATGTCCTTATAAGGAGCTAATATAACTTGAAAAACTAACAAATACTATCATGCAACTATCCGACTCCCATCACGCTTTTGTTAAGAAGTACTCTTGACATCAAACAGCACAAGCACATCCTAATTCACTGAAAACAATCTATTAGTGACACGATGCAATCGCAGCTTTAACATCCCATCCACTGAAATGGTTTATCATTGCTACTTCACAATCACAACCTTTACATAGAAGCTACTGGAATCACTATGGCATAATGTTTCTCTTACAGGGGTACATATGAGACAAAGACTTGTTGAAACTGAATCATTAAATGGGAATAGAAAGAAGGCAGGATTTGAGGCCGAAAGAAACACACCGAGACCTTGTCCTCCCATTAGTAGATGAACCTAAGGTTGGCCACCGCTCGTCCATCTTGTAGAGCTGGTAGTAGTGCTCCACCACCTCCAATCCAAGACGGCGACTGCAGAGGGCTCCAAACCCAGTGCTTGCAAGACGACACTGCAGGAAGTGAGCCAAAAATGAGTAAGTAGCAAGAAACCTACTTCATGTGTATTAAGCTACTATATTTTAGCATTGTATAAGTTGTAAATTTTCTGCAGAGAAATTGAAAATTGAAAAAAATATAAAGCTACCGAGTATAATTTGAGGGTAGCTGAGAGGAGATTAGCTGATAGAGGAGAGGAGATAAGAGGCAATGACCGACAAGGTGTCCTCCATCCTCTTGAGGACTAAAGCCCTCAAAGAAGAAACTTAGGAGCAGAGTAATGCTTATGGCAAGCTCCTTAAGAAATATAATGAAGAAACTAAAGGTATTTTCTTTAAGCTTGTATTGTAATCAAGTTACCTTTTCATTTAAAGCATGTCATATATTCTATCTATCTTTGCAGAGTTAAAAGAAAAGAATGAGGTGTTGCAAAATGCCAAGACCAAGAAGCCAAAGCATTTGATGCGAAAAAGTCAAGTATAAAGATGAGTACTGCTCCATCATTCAAGAGAGATGCAAGCGCTTGGAATAAGATTTAGAGAAAACTCAAAGAGCTAGCCATGATTTCTTGAGTGAGGTACTTCCAACTTAAAGATATTGCTTCTAGTATGAAGGCCGAACTGATCAAGCCATCAAGTGACAATCCTCTACACAAGGCCTCATGCAAGATCTCAACCTTCAAGTCGGTGAGGTGAAGAAGCACTTACCTAGGTGTATCCTTTGGCTTAGATTTAAAAGGAAGTAAATGCTGCAGTTTTGAAGGGATCTCTACCGACTGAACTTCCGCACTTTCCGCTCAAAAG
>JAYEVK010000227.1:0-130010 GCA_036346275.1 Otatea glauca | reverse complement strand
GGATCATAGGGGGAGATCGCCAAGCTTTTGGCTGTAGGGTTTGTAAAAGAGGTGCGCCACCCCGAGTGGCTAGCCAACCCTGTACTTGTAAAAAAGAAGAGTGGGCAATGGAGAATGTGCGTTGACTATACCGATCTTAACAAGGCATGTCCCAAGGACCCGTTCCCCTTGCCCCGCATCGACCAAGTCATAGACTCCACCGCGGAGTGCACGAGTCCCTTCCTTTACGGATGCCTACGGGCTACCACGGATAGCCTTTGAAGGAGTCCGACCATTTCGCGACTTCCTTCATCACTCCGTTTGGTTTGTTCTGCTACGTAACAATGTCGTTCGACTAAAAAACGCGGGCGCTACATACCAGCGATGTATGCAAACGTGTTTCAACAACCAGATCGGCCGCAACATTGGGCGTGCGTCAGCGACATCGTCGTGAAGACCAAGACGCATGGCGACCTCATTCTGCGAGCCTAGGGGAGACCTTCCGCGAATCTCGGCGGTTTCGCAAAGCTCAACCCGAAGTGCATCTTGGGGTCCCTAAGAAGCTCTCGGCTTCATCGTCTCGGCGTGGCATCGAGGCCAATCGGGGAGAAGATCTCGGCGATCATAAGGATGGGCCTTGTTGGCAATCTCAAAGGGGTCCGTGAGGCTAACCGGATGCCTTGCGACCTTGAGCCGTTTGTCTCGCCTTGGCGAGCGAATGCAAGCTCTGTTACGCTTAAGAAATCCGACAACCGGTTGGACCTAAGAGGCTCGGGAGGCCCTACGCCCAGCTGAAGGCCTTCTTGTCCTCACCAGGTCCTGGTCGCCCGGTATCCAGGTGAACCGCTGGCTCCTCTACGCCGCCACCACTACCCAAGTCGTTAGTGCGGCCCTTGTGGTGTAGCTAGGAGGAGGGCCGTGAACTCAGGTACAGCGGCGATCTACTTCATCGGCGAGGTGCTTTCCAGTCAAGGCTCGGTACCGCGAGTCTGAATTTGCTACGCGGTGCTCATCGCCAAAAGGAAGCTCGTCCATTACTTTGACCAGCACGCCATCACCGTGGTGACCACGTCTCCGCTCGGTGAGATCGTCCACAACCGCGACGCCTCGGGGAGGATAGCTAAGTGGGCGCTCGAGCTCAGCGATCACGGCATAACATACGTCCTCGAGCGGCGATCAAGTCACAGCCCACTGTCAGACTTTGTCGCCGCAGTGGAGCCAAGCCCAGCGCCACCAGCTTCGAAGACCAGTCTTGGAAAATGTACCGATGGGTCCTACACCAAAACGGCGTGGTAGCGGAGTCATCATCGTTTCCCGCTTTAGGAATGACTGTCGCCATCGAGTTGCTCTTCGACGCGACCAACAACATTGCCGAGTACGAGGCTCTCGTCAATGGTCTCCGGATCGCTGTCGACCTCGGCGCTCGCCGACTCTACGTCCACGGGGACTCCAAGCTTGTCGTTGACCAGGTCATGAAGGCTGCGGAGCCCCGAGACGCCCGCATGGCCGCGTACTGTCGAGAAGTGCACAGGCTCGAAGAGCGATTCAAGGGTTTCGAGCTTCACCATAGCTACAGACGCTACAACGGTGAGGCCGATTATCTAGCTAATCTTGCCTCCAGCAGAGGGCCAGTCCCACCTGGGATCTTCATCTGCGACCTTCCGCTGCCTTCCATCCAGTTGGACCCAGTGGCCGAGCGGCCTCCCGACCAGCCGGGCGCGGCTACTCCGACCGCCGCGTCGCGGTCCAGCGCAGACCGGCGGGTCGGACCGCAGCGATGCTAACAACCGAATCCGGACCGAGGAAGCCTTTCATCGCCCGCTCGACGGACGGGTCGCTTTCACCGACCACCGAGGGCCGCACCTCGCTGTGGGGCGAAATCCTTCGTCCTAGTTGGTGGGGACCTCTACAAAGGAGTCCTCTGGGGTCCTCGAGTGCATTCTCGCCAACCAAGGAAAATATGCTTGCTGGATATCCATGGCGGGGTCTGCGGTCACTATGCTGCACCCCGTTCCCTAGTAGGAAAAGCCTTTCGGTAAGGTTTTTACTGGCCGACCGCCGTGTCCGACGCCAAGCAGATTGTACGCACCTGCGAAGCATGCCAATTCTTCACCCGGCAGACGATCTCGGCAAACAGCCTTGCGGGCGATCCCCATCACATGGCCGTTTGCAGTGTGGGGACTCTATCTGGTCGGGCCCTTCAAGAAAGCGCCCGGGGGCTTTACACATCTCCTCGTCGCGGTGGACAAGTTCACCAAGTGGATAGAGGCCAAGCCGGTCGTGTGCGTCACATCGGCGCAGGCGGCCATCTTCTTCCGCGACATCGTCTTTCGATTTGGAGTCCCAAACTCTATCATCACCGACAACGGGACGCAGTTCACAGGGAAGGAATTCCTTGAGTTCTGCGACGACTTCAACATCCGTGTCGATTGGGCAGCCGTGGCCCATCCGCGGACTAACGGCCAGGTCAAACGCGCGAACGGCATGATCCTCCAAGGGCCTGCCGCGGATCTTCATCGACTAAAGCATTTCACGCGAGCGATGGGTGGCCGAGCTACCCTCATTATCCGAGCTCCGCGGACCACGCCGACTCGGGCGACCGGGTTTACACCGTTCTTCATGGTGTTCGATGCCGAAGCCGTCTTGCCAACAAACCTAGAATATGGCACCCCAAGATTACAAGCCTTCGATGAGGCTCGGGGGCTCGCCTCGCAACAAGACGCCATCGACCAGCTCGGCGAGGCACATGACGTGGCCATTTTACGATCGGCCAAATATCAACAAGCTCTGCGACGCTACCATAGCCGTCAGGTTCGAGGGCGATCTTTCAGTGCTGGTGACCTGGTCCTGCGCCGGGTCCAAATCAGCAAAGACAGGCACAAGCTCTCGCCGCCCTGGGAAGGCCCCTTCACTATTGTGGAGGTTCTTCGACCCGGCACCTTTCGGCTCAAGGACACGGACGGTCGCGTCCTCCCAAACGCATGGAACATAGAAAAGTTAAGGCGATTCTATCCCTAAGTTCTTTTCTTATTCTTTGCGCCGTCTTTACCTTTCCTTCCGAGCACCCGGTCGCCGTGCGACGCCCGGGGGCTGCCCTTTGGCACCCCCGTTCGGGTTGCTTCCGGTCGAACGCTCATCGGGTAAGTGACCCGATCGACCACGGGGTCCTTCCCGAGCGGTAACCCTTTCGACCCAAGTGCTACGGCCTACGCCCCAGCGGCTATGGTTGCGGAGTAGCACTTCGCGGAAGAAGGAGCTACCCGAATGGAGCGACCCTTGGTCGGCCGGGAACACTCCCTTCTCGTGCAAGCACAGCTAACTCGCGCGCCCATGCGGGTCGGTGACCTGACCAGCCACGGGGTCCTTCCCGAGCGGTAACCCTCTCGACCCAAGTGCTACAACCTACGCCCCGGCGGCTATGGTTGCAAAGTAGCACTTAGCGGAATAAGGAAGTGCCCAAATGGAGCGACCCTTGGCCGGTCGGGAACACTCCTATCCCTCACAAGCGCGTGTAAATGCTGCGCAGCCAAAGTTCCTATCCTCTTCGCCCTTCCCACAGTGACCCGGCCTAACGCACAAGCGACCCCAACGGTCCTTAAGGCTATGGCCGGTCAAACGCTCACCATAACATAAAAGAGGGCAGGAGGCATACTGGGACTTGCTAAGTTTAAGATTATTTACAACAATAGTCTTTACAATAAAGGGGGATGAATCTAACTTCTCCTTATTCTTCTTGGAGGGCACTCTGCGGCGAGATGTGGCTGGCGATCTCCCGAGCGTACGGCTCGACTTGGAGCTCGAACCTGTCGATCTCGTCGTCGGTTCGGTTCCCAGCAACGCTGCTGCTCACCACTGCAAGGTCGATGCCGTCGTAGTGGGAGATGGTGTTGACCAGCGCCGAGGAAGCTCCAAGTGCGGCACCTACGATCACCGCTCTCTCAACATGCCCGGCTTTCGCCAAAGACGGGGCGAGCGCCGGCCCGCCATGGTTCCAAGAACCCGTCCACGGACCTCTGGCCGCCTTGCGAAGGGCTCCACCGCTGCCACTGGCTGACCACGGCCACCTTCGGCTACCTTCGGCGCCGCTACGCCCGCGCCAGGACCGCCTGCGTTCACGAACTCCGCGAGGCGCCCTTCCGCGCCTCAATAGCGGCGCTCTGATTCTTCCGCACTCTGCGGTTACAACATCTCGGATGAGCACGCCTCATGAGTCGCTACGAGTAATCGGCCGAGGAGTTGAGACACTTACGGCCGCAGAGCTCGCCAGTTATTGGTTTCTTCCTGCATCCTCGTGATGAGGTCCTCAAAAGCCGGCTCCTTTCGAGCGGTCTCCCACCGAGCGCACTCGATCGGCGCCTTCCGGCCTGGTCCCGCTGCTTTGCAGACGGGTCGCTGCGCATAGCATGCGGCCCCTCTCAGAGTGACAACGGCATCCTTAGCGCTTAGCGACCGCCAGAGGGACTCGAGCTCCGCAACCCTCGCCCTCAGGGACTTGGCCCCCAGGCGCCCTTCGAAGAGGGCCTTCGTGGCCTGATCCAGCTCTTGGCGGGCTTTCGCGCTCCGCTACTGATGGTCGCGCCTCTTGAGCCAAAGCGTAGCTCGAGCGCACTGATTGCATTCTCCACAAAGACCACCCGCCGGCCGTCCGAAGGAGCTCGCCTTGCCCTCGAGCGGGCCGCAGATCTTGCGAATGCACGAACTCCGTCGCCTCGCGAACTCATCAGAAGTTACGAGAAGTCGGGTTTTTCGGTTAACTTACCATGCTAACCGGCCGGACTCCCCCGGCCATCGCGTCCAACGCCATGCCGGAGGATTCGAGAGCGAGAGCCAGACCCTTTCGAATCTAGTCTATCTCAGCTTCGGCATCCTGAGCGCCTTGCAGGAGAGCGGCCCACTCGCTCTCCTCTTCGTCTATGGTCCCCGACCTATGGGCCACACCCGGCAACAGGTCCTCGGTCGCCCGTTCGGATGGGACGTCACCCGACCAGGCCACCACGGGCAAGGGTGGTGGAACTGGCCCCTCGAGAATCACCTCGGCGGCCTGCGCTTGCGGGGCCTCGACCGATACCTCCCCTTGAGGCAAGGGGCCGGACGTCTCCAACACCGGCGCCATCTCTGCCAGCGAGCTCGCGGGTAGCGTCGCCGATTCTCCCTCTGCAACGACGATCGCGCCAGCCGGTGGAGTCCCCGCCGGAGGCGGCGGGAGCCCCTCACCGACCTCGGGCTGTGAGTGAGGCTCCGTCCCTCCGATGGCAGCGCTTGGCGCGCTTCGCCGGCCGCCACGCCGCCACGCCCATCGCAACCCAGCTTGGTGTCTCCGCACTAATCGCGGCGCCCCGTCGCCGTGCGACTCCTCCGGCAGCAGGAACGGCGTCGTCCCTTGCGGAGCCACCGTAGGGCGCGCCGCAGCCGCGGCCACGGTCACACCCGTATAGGCACTGCACATTGCAAGCACTTAGGAGCTGTTCGGGCGGCTTTGTGGCAACAATGTTCGAACGAGGAAAAGGGGTACTTACTGAGCCGAGCGAGTGTGCGGCAAGCGCGCCCTCTTTGCCGGTCCCCCTCCAAGGGGCAGATCCGCCGACCGCTTCCCCGAAACCGCCTCCACAAGAGGCGCCTCCACTGGAGGCACGACGACGACGTCGACCGCATGGTCGCCTCTACCGGGCCCCGGCTGCAGCTCGCTGCGAGCCGCCCTCCTCGGGCCCCTCGCCGCCACCGTCGGTCGACGAGTCAGAGAAGAACCCACGGTATGGGTGACCGGGGCTGCCCCCGCTGCTGTCGGTGGAGGTCGCCCCCGCAGTGGTGGTCTCAGACTCGTCCTCACCACGCGCGGCCCTCGCCGCGCGCTCCTCCTTCTTCTTCTTCCTCTTCTCCTCCTTCCGCTTCTTGCGGGAGGAGTCGAGCTGTGCAGCCTCTGCACGGGCCGCTGCCCTCGACGCCTTCTCTCCCGGGAGCAACGCTCGGGAGACCATTCCCGAGAGCCCCTAGAAGATGCGAAAACACCGGTCAGACCGGACGCCAAAGGCAAAGGGAAGAGAGAGGCGAGAAGAAGTCCGTCCAACCTACCAGATTTGGGGGGTGGGCCATCGAGAATGGCTCCGGGTGGCCGCGCCAACCTCGAGAGCGCTCGCCAGAACGGCGCCACGCTGGCCGACTTCGGTCGCGGCGAGCTCGGGCTCCACCATCCTCATTTTGCCTGACGCCTCATACCGAACAAGGGGCGGGCACATGCATATAGGGGTTGCACGCATCCCGTAAGGCACGCACGACGGCGCCCCGGTGAGCCTCTCGCTTCTTAGATCCCCGACCGCCCACGATCGTGGCCACCTTCTTCTTCTCCTTCTTGTCAGCACCCCAGGTCCATTCCTCCCCCGCCACAGGAAGCTTGCCGGTGAAATGCGGGGCGCTGTCTTCAACGTTCCGAACGTAAAACCATTCAGAACGCCATCCCTTGTTGGACGACGGTAGCTTGACGTCAAGGTACTCCGAGCTCCGGCCGGCTCGAAGCTGGAGGGCCAGGCCACCGATGGGCGCCATGGCGTCCGCTGGCTTGTCCTTCTAGAGCCTTGCGTGGAAAAAGTGCCTCCACAGCGCCCAGTGCGGCTCAATCCCCAAGAAGGCCTCACAAAGCGTGATGAAGATGGCAATGTGGAGGACCCCGTTGGGGTTGAGATGATGTACCTCCGCCTTGTAGTGGAAGAGCAGCCCTCGGACGAACGGGTGCAGCGGCAGGACAAAGCCGCGCTCGAAGAACGAGGCGGGCACTACGACCTCGTCGTCCCTCGGTGAAGGGGCGGCGGCCCCGTCGGCACCTCCAAAGGAGAGAGGTCCTACGCAAGGAGAAAGCCTTTCTTCACCAAGCCGAGCGCACGGCTGGCCTGCGCAGAGCACTCCGGCCACGACATCCTCGCGAAAAGACGGCGGAAAGGTGAGGAAGGGAGAAGGCTAAGAGTTCTCTTCCCTGGCTCTTTGTTGCTTTTTCTTGTCTTAGGCAAAGGGCTAGAAGACGAGGAAGGCAAGAGCGCGTGACTGCCCGAAAACGTCCCAGCGACGTATTTATGGAAGACGAGCGGGCGCCGACCGAACAGACACCCCCTCGAGCGAAGCGTCGCGTACACCCTCGTTTGTCGCGCTAGGCGCCTGGTAACTCCCGGTTTCCAATTCCACTCTGCATTTAATCCTGACAAGACGGCAGGAGCCGTAAAGACACCGCCCCGAGCAGTGCGTCCTGTAACCTCTCGGTCTCCGCCGCTAGGACGGTTGCCCGGGGCTCAGGCGAGAGGCTCACTGGCCGGCGCCCTAAAACGGCAAGAGCTCGATGGCTCGCTCCAGGGCCCAAATAAAGTCGGGTTCTAAAGGCCTAACCCACCAGATGGGCATAAGGCTGCCCCAGCGAAATTCGAGCAAGGGGCGAGTATGAGGTGAGCCCCACGGTGGGCCTCCGGTTAGGTCGGCTGACGACCCAATCGCCTCAGCTCGCGTCCGAGACCATACTTCACACTCTCCCGGGAGCTCGTCGATGGGCGACAGCCAGCTGTGCTCTGGGTCGGCGGACGACCCAGGGTCCGATATGGGATCGAGTAAAGAAAGGTTTTTATGGGTCGCCCACCAGGCCAGGACACCCTACTCGGGACCGTCCGCCTGAAGGTCCCCTGGGCGGACCTCTCGGGACCCACTCGACTACTCGTTATTAGCTCCACGAGCACGGCGCTCAAACCAACATGGGTAAACGCCGCCACCCCTCCGTGTCCCACACCTGCGGACGGGGTATACGTGTGGGATAGACGGTGGCCACTCCTCTCGTAGCTACCCTCGCCAGACGAGGACTCAGGATGGATGCCCCACGTCCAGCTACGACGTTAAACGAGCACCCGGACACCCGAACCTCACGAAGAGGCATCCGGTCGTCCATGCCGACCAAGGCACGGTCTAGCTACGACGTTAAACGAGCACTCGGACACCTAGGCACGGTCTAGCTACGACGTTACACGAGCACTCGGACACCCGACACCCGAACCTCACGGAGAGGCATCCGGTCGTCCCTGCCGACCAAGGCATGGTCTAGCTACGACGTTAAACGAGCACTCGGACACCCGAACCTCACGGAGAGGCATCCGGTCGTCCCTGCTGACCTAGGCACGGTCTAGCTACGACGTTAAATGAGCACTCGGACATCCGAACCTCACGCAGAGGCATCCGGTCGTCAATGCTGACCTAGGCACGGTCTAGTTACGACGTTAAACGAGCACTCGGACACTCGAACCTCACGGAGAGGCATCCGGTCATCCCTGCCGACCAAGGCACGGTCTAGCTACGACGTTAAACGAGCGCTCGGATACCCGAACCTCACGAAGAGGCATCCGGTCGTCCTTGCCGACCAAGCCACGGTCTAGCTACGACGTTAAACGAGCACTTGGGTACCAGAACCTCGAGAAGAGGCATCCGGTCGTCCTTGACGACCAAGGCACGGTCTAGCTACGACGTTAAACGAGCACTTGGGTACCAGAACCTCGCGAAGAGGCAACCGGTCGTCCTTGCCGACCAAGGCACGGTCTAGCTACGACGTTAAACGAGCACTTGGGTACCAGAACCTCGCGAAGAGGCATCCGGTCGTCCTTGCCGACCAAGGCACGGTCTAGCTACGACGTTAAACGAGCGCTCGGATACCCGAACCTCACAAAGAGGCATCCGGTCGTCCTTGCCGACCAAGGCACGGTCTAGCTACGACGTTAAACGAACACTTAGGTACCAGAACCTCGCGAAGAGGCATCCGGTCGTGCTACTGACGAATACTTATAACAGGGGTACCCCAACGGCCCGGAGTGACGTGCAGGCTGCCTCAACATAGCTCAAGCCTAACAGGCCGCTCCAGGCCCGCTACCGACCAAAGTACCTGCGGGGCCACACAGACGCCCATTCCGACCGACCGGGTAGGTATCCCCGACTGCTGGCTCGACCTCAATGGGGCGGATCCCCGACCACTGCTGTGGCTCGACCTCCGCAGCTGGTCGGGATCCCCGACCACCAAACCAAGGCAACCTCGCCAAGGGCCACGCGGTCGAAGCCTCCACCGCCGACACCACGCGTTCTACTGACGGGTCAATCAAGTGACTATACGAGAGGTGGCCCTTCCCAAGATGGTTTAATGGTCGCTGGTCAAGCTTCCGGCCCCATCAACCGGTCACGTACAAGATCTGACACGCCCCTCCCGAGGCAGCACCAACGTTATACACTGCAACATCATCATTTAACAGGCTCACAGAAGGCAGGTGCGCCATTTTCCAACGAAGCAGCTAACCGCCCTGCCCAACAGGACTACCGACCCGGCATGGGCAAGGCGAACGGTGACCAGTCGGCAGAACGAAGGACCAAAGCTCTTAGCATAGGTCACCTCGCCCTTCCCAATTCTCGATGTAACCTGCCCCTTCCAACTGTATAAAGGAAGGCAGGAGCTCCTAGAGGAGGGGGGCTCTTCTGTTTTAAGTCATTAGCACTCTTCTGCTAGGGTCCTGAACTCTCGCTTGTAAACTTTGTGCAGTCACCTGCGTCGAAAGCAATACAATACCACCACACGAACTGGAGTAGGGACTTTCGGCCTAAACCAGTATACATCTTGGGCTTCCGAGTCTAACCATGCAGGCAGAGGGAACGCGCGGCCCCTTAGACTTACAAATTTACTTGCCGGTGCTCGAAACGCCGACAGTTGGTGAATACTTATAACAGGGGTACCCCAACGGCCCGGAGTGACAAGCAGGCTGCCTCAAGCATAGCTCAAGCCTAACAGGCCGCTCCAGGCTCGCTACCGACCAAAGTACCTGCGGGGCCACACAGGACGCCCATTCCCGACCGACCGGGGTTGGCATCCCCGACCAAGCACGGCCTCGACCTCCGCGCACGGACGGATCCCCGACCACTGCTGTGGCTCCCGACCTCCGCAGCGGTCGGGATCCCCGACCACCAAACCAAGGCAACCTCCGCCAAGGGTCGTGGTCGGCATCCACCGGCCGACAACCACGTGCCCACTGACGGGTCAATCAAGTGACTATACGAGTAGGTGGCCCTTCCCAAGATGGTTTAATGGTCTGCCGGTCAAGCTTCCGGCCCCATCAACCGGTCACGACAAGATTTAAGACACGCCTCCTCCCGAGGCGGCACCAACGTTATACACAAAGAACATCATCATTTAACAGCTCACGTAAGGCAAAGCGCCATTTCCCAACGGCGACTTTAACCGCTCGCCTAACAGACTACCGACCCGGCATGGGCAAGGCGAACGGTGACCAGTCGGCAGAACGAAGGACCAAAGCTCTTAGCATAGGTCACCTCGCCCTTCCCAATTCTCAATGTAACCTGCCCCTTCCTACTGTATAAAGGAAGGCAGGAGCTCCTAGAGGAGGGGGACTCTTCTGTTTTAAGTCATTAGCACTCTTCTGCTAGGGTCTTGAACTCTCGCTTGTAAACTTTGTGCAGTCACCTGCGTCGAAAGCAATACAATACCACCACACGAACTGGAGTAGGGACTTTCGGCCCGAACCAGTTTACATCTTGGTCTTCCGAGTCTAACCATTCAGGGAGAGGGAACGCGCGGCCCCTTAGACTTACAAATTTACTTGCCGGTGCTCGAAACGCCGACAGGAACATATACCATACAACCAAATTTTCTGAGATGGGAGATTTTCAGGATGACCCCGTGCAGTAGTTGCATAGGGGAATAGGTGTTGTAGGCCGAAGGTCTGAAATTTATGAGAGCTGCTGCGTGCAGGACTACGTGTCCCCAACAAGTGTTGGGCAAGTTACAACTTCATAAAAGTGGTCTGGCAATGAATTTAATCCTCTTTATTAGTGCTTCAGCTAGTCCATTCTGCGTATGGACGTGCGGTACGGAGTGCTCAACTGCTATCCCTGTTGTAGTGCAATAATCATCAAATGCCTTTGAAGTAAATTCGCTGGCATTGTCCATTCTAATGGACTTCACGCGATGATCAAGGAAAGCATTCTTAATTCTTATGATCTGCGAGATCAGCTTTGCAAATGTATGGTTTCTTGTTGATAATAAGCATACATGCGACCATTTTGAGGAAGCATCAATGAGCACCATGATGTACCGAAACAGCCCTGACAAGGGATGAATCGGGCCGCAAATATCACCCTGGATACGTTCCAGGAATGCAGGGATTTCACTTTGCATTTTCATGACAGAGGGCCTAGTTATTAATTTTCCGGTGGCACATGCAGCGCACAAAAAATCTTCATGATTCGGGAAATTCTTAACATTAATGCCATGACCTTGTGAGTTGTTCACTATATTTCTCATCATTCTAAGACCAAGATGACCTAATCTACAATACCATAAAGAAAATAACTCAGAGCTGCTAAAGATAGTTTTCAAGGAAGTATACACTTCGGGTGTATGTATTTTCGTGTAGTACAACGCAGATTCATACGAGGGACATTTTTCTAATACCATTTTTCCACACACCGCGTGCTTCACGATGCACAAGTATCATTTGCCATTTTCTTCATTGGTTTCTATGTGAAACCCATTGGCGCGGATGTCTTTGAAACTTAAGAGAGTGCACGTTGATTCAAGGTATAAAAGGGCTTCTTCAATTATCAAAATTGTACCCATTGGCAATATAATTGTGGCTCTTCGGGAGCCTATTATATAGAAATCGCTTCCTGCGATCATAGTAATTTTTTCAGCGTTCTTCGTGATCGACTGGGAGTATTTGGACTCTCTTAAGATGATATTTGTTGTGCCACTATCAACAATGCATATCTCTTCCATTTGGACACTACACGATTTCTAAAAAAAATCCAATCACACAGTGGCAAAATAATTCAAACATTGCTTGCAAATTAAAGAATACTGGAATAAAGAATAAATTGTATATTTATTCGTGAGAAAAGTATGCTCTTCGAGAGCTTACAATTAATTATTCAAAAGAAATCCGCTAACAACCACAATCTAAAAAATAATAATGCGAATAATGCATTAAACGGAATCTGTAAAATATGCATTAATTTCTGCTTCTATGTCATCGACTGTAACAGTCCGAAAATTATAAAAATAAAGAAAAATGAAATAAAAATCTTTTGTGTATTATTTTTGAAATTTCTAAATTTTCTAGATTTACTGAATATTCTTTTGGCTTTTCTTTAATACAAGAAAGTGAAACAAAGAATATAATAAATAGAAAATGGTAAAAAGTAAAAATACCAAATCAACAAAAATTTACCAAAGTCACCATAAATATCTGAGGGATCTCCACAGCTTGCTTAAGTCGGTGGAAGAGCTGGGTTAGTAAAAATAATATTTAATTAAAGTGAATCATGTGCAAATATCTCAGGGTAAAATGGTAAAATAATTTGGTAACAATATCTGGAAGTTATCCTGACCCAATAACTTTATCTTGCTGACAAAAAAACAGTATCAACCTCCATTAAACATATCAAGAATTTATGAATTAATTTATAATTTTAAAAATTCAAAAACAGTGAATAAATAAATTGGAAAACAGTAATATCAGAATTATTAAAAATTAAATATTAATAATTAAAATCTTTAATTTCTACAGAAGGTGTATAATACCATTTAAAACTATCATAAAAAGTTTTGTAAAATATTAATATCATTTAAATCACAAATTAAATGAAAAACCGAAAAGGAAGATCAGCAACAGTCGCATTGTCAGAATTTTCTAAAAATCTATATGCATCATAAAATAGCAAAAATTTTAAAACAAGCTGGTAATATCCTTGTCGACTTAGTGTAAAAATTTTATAAAATTTCAAGTCGGTTTGACCCCAGATTTTCCCGTTCTTCTCCCGTTCTGTCCAGAGACTTCAACTGAGTTCTTTTGCTTGTTTCGCTGACGTGTGGGCCCGGTCTGTCAGTGAGACAACTCAGCCGACAGCCGCTACCATCTGGCCCCCACGTGGCAGCCTCTCACCCCATTCTTCTTCTCCCTCGTGGCGCTCGCGGGCTTCGCCACCTCTCGGTTTCACAAGACACCGCGCTGCACCGCCTCCGAGCCCATATAAAAGACGTTCCCCTCGTCGCAGCCGACCCAGTTCGCCTCCCGTGCAACCCATTACGCCGCTGCTTTGGTCATCTTCCCCAATTCCGGCGAAAACCACAGAGAGAGCAAAACCCAAATTCTTCAGCCTCCAACCTTTTCGCCCCGAACCTCCAGGAGTTCATCCCGAACCTCCCTTGAAGCTCTTTCTTCCCCGGCGAGCTTCTCCGTCGTGTTCTTCCGCCGCCGCCGCCGCGCACGGTGAGAGCCTTCCCCCTTCATTCATTCTTCAAAGCGATTGATGAAATCGGTTCCTTGAGTCGCACAGGTGCTCATCTGGGTGAAAACGAAGCTCAGTTAGCTCTAGTTTTGCGTCGTCGCCGCTCGACCATTGTCGCCACGCCGCGACGGTGTGTGCGCAGAGCCCTCGTGCCACCACGCCACCAACGCAGCGCAC
Source organism: Otatea glauca (assembly GCA_036346275.1). Lineage (NCBI taxonomy): Eukaryota > Viridiplantae > Streptophyta > Magnoliopsida > Poales > Poaceae > Otatea > Otatea glauca. Next base: position 116,552 of record JAYEVK010000227.1, on the reverse strand, counting down.
GGATGCCTCAACCTCGTGGTGGAACCCATTCCACCTCGGAGGGCGCTCCGCCGCCGAAGCTCCGCCAGAGCCGCCGCCGCACCTCGCCGGTGGAAATCACCTTTTCGGCCACCTCAGACCTCCGCGAAGCTTCCCCTGAGTTCGCGCGGATGCGCTGATGCTCGGAGCGGAACCCATTCCGCCGCTCCGGCACCAGATCGCCGCCGGCGAGCTTGCCTTGCCGCGCCCCGCCTCGTCACGCAAAGCGGCCCGGATGTCACCGACGCGCTTAAGCGCCGTTACGCCGCCATCCGGCCCGGCCGGTCACCACGCGCTGAGCCGTGTCGCCGCCAGTTGGCCCCGCCGTTAACCGCAGCGCAGTAGTCGTCGCGGGCCCGCGTGTCACCCAGCAGCAAGGCCAATCACGCTGATGGGCCGACTGTCACAGCGCCTCGGTAGCGGTTTCGCCCAAAATGGAAAGCGTGTTTTCACAGTGAAAGCGTATTTTCCATTTTCGGCAGTTTTCTGATTTTTAGTATTTATTCAAAACCTAGATATTCATTTAGCCATAACTTTTGAATCACTTAACCAAATTTGATGAAATAAATTTCTAAATTCATATAAAATCCAGTAGATTCAGAATATGCAAATATTTTAGAATTGAATTTTATTTGAAATTCGAATTTAAATTTAAAAGGAATGTTAGAAATATGTCATACATGAAAATTTTAAGTTATAAGATGGGTGGTAAATAATGCAATAATGGCTTAAATATATTAAATCTTTACATTGCAAATGAGAACAAATAACTCATGTAACCATTCCTGAAATTGTGAAATTATTTTATTTGAATATTTCCATCTGATTTCTTTTTGGCCCTATTGAAATTTGGTTTTTATCGTATGTCGCTATACGACGTGTAGAATCCGACGAACCCGGTGTATTCGACGACCAGGAGTTCGAAGTCGAGGATAATCAACAAGGCAAGCAAACCCCTTTGATTATATCGATCCCAGTTTTATAAATGTTTTCATTAAATGTTTTATTGCATACTTTATTTTATTAAAGTCTGCTATATTTTGGGTAACGGTAGATGTACAATTAGACTTATGAAACTTCCTTGATAGGTAGAAAATTGTGAACCTTGAAAACCCTAGAATAGCTTAGACATTATTTAATGTCAATCTGGGTTACTCACATTTAGGCCCTGTTTGTTTCGGCTTTTTTACCGGCTTAAAAACAGAAAAGCCAAAGCTGAAACAAATGACTGACTTTTAAGCCAGGCTTAAAAAAAGCCAAAAGCCACCATATAACTATAAGCCAAAAGCCAGGTGAGAGGTGCTTTTTTGAGCTTTTTTGGGATGAAATAACCCTTTGCCACTGGAAGTCTCCAAAATTACCCACCAAATGCCATCATATATAAACTCAAGAATCCTTCTCCCATCTCCTCATTTCTCCTCGTCTTCTCTCGCCCCCAAAGGCGAGATGCCTTCTCCTCCGCCGCTCGGTCTCTGCCGCCCTCGACCTCCTCCTCCTCCGCGCCCTCGCCTCCTTTCTCCTCCACCGACCCGGATCAAGTTGATAAATAATTATGCTCAGAATGAAGTTTGATCTCAAGATTAATCTATGTTTTTCAAAACGACATTTGTAGAAAAAAGTATAAAACATTTGTATTAGATAAATCAGTACATAAGAAAAGTCCTTATAACCTTAAAGGGTATTTCAAACTTTCTAGCAGTAAGCTACACCCAGGGTTCACAAAATCAAATTCAAAAATCGCTCAAATTAAAACCACAAAACCGCCAAAAATCGCTAAAAACGCCAAACCAAGAGTTAAGAAATCAAAAAAAAATTGAGAAAATTCAAAAAAATCGAAAACCATTTGGTTTTTCTCGAGAAACCGCTCGATGAAAACCGTGGTTTTTCAACGGTTTCGAGAGGTTTTTAACACATAAATTTTTCAAAAAATTTTTAAATTTAAATTAAAATGGTTTACCGAGTGGTTTTGGATATCGAACCGCAGTGGTACGCTCGAAAACCGCAGTTTTCGCTGGTTTTGTGAACACTAGCTACACCATCCAACCCATCAAAAAGCCAGGATACCAAACAGCATGTCTTGTCTTAAAAGCAGATGGCTTAAAAGCTCATTAAGCCAAAACGCTAGCTTTAAGCCAAAAGCCAAAAAGTCTAAGCTGAAACAAACAGGGCCTAAGACATGCTTAGCCAAGCTTAAATGAACATAAAACTGTGACATGATTAAAGACTTTGGATCTGACATTTAAATGGGTATGACCATTTTTGTGGTTGGTATTTGGTTGGAAAAATAAAAATAAAACTATGGTTTAGATGCGGGCAATTATTGGCAATAGCCGGGTGTGCATATTTTTGCACGTAGTGTAGGGTGGAGATTATTGCCCGTGTCGAGTTAAGGACCGAACTATGGGTTGTTTTTAGGCTAAGAATATTCATACAACCACAAGTGCTCGTATGGGACAGCTCTAACTTATTAAGTTGTTTAAAACTAGCTTTGCACTTGGAAGGCCGGAGTAGTACGAACTGTTTCTTAATGAATTGCTCGACGGGACGTCCACACTGAGGTGATCATGGATTAAATGTCTACCAATATAACGGTGTACACCATACTGTGGGTAGTTCCATCATTTCTATGCTCGAAGTTCTTACGCCTACGTATCGGGTTTATCGCCACCGTTTGGTGCAAAGTTAGGTTTAAATAATGTAACAGTTATAACATGACTCTCTGCGGTACACCAAAGGAAGTGTGCAAATATCGATTGCTCAAAGAGTCAGTCATGTCTTGTGGGGAAAGTTGTATACCTCTGCAAAGTGTAAACCTAATCGATTAGCCGCGTCCGCGGTCATGGACACTTGGTAAAGTCATCACATAGTTAGCTGTTTTGCTTATTTTCATAAAATATGGTTTCTACCATGTGTTGTTAAATTTTCACTTTGTGTCGGTGAAAATGGTTTTGAATATGGTCATAATACCCAAGCAATTGTGAATTATTTATGTTTACTTTTTGTTACTTCAGTATTAAATTGCTTTTTGCTTAAATTCCATTTTGCAATCTATTATTCTGTATTTACATTTCAAACTAGCTTTATGCAAATTAACCTCAATAGCCTTTCATTGGAATGGCCTGCATATATTTTAGGATTTGCATAAGTCTTGCGAGTACGTAAGTACTCAACTTGCCAATGTTGATGTTTTTAGGTGAAGAAACATACTTCCCTGACGATTCTTACGTTGATGCAGGATACGGGGAATTTAACGATGACTTTTTCTAAGGATTTTTCCCTTGTCAGTTGCCTGTGGAACAATGGGTTAAAAAGCATACTACAAGAACTTGTCTCCACTGCAGTTTTACTTTTGGTATTGTAAAAATAATATGTAATCTTACTTCCGCTGTGTAATAAAGTTTGTGTATGACTGTGATATCAATTTGTATTTGTGCGTACTAGCTACTGATCATGGGACTAGTACTGTATGCACATAGTATCCATTTTTTGTATTTATTTATCAAAAATGGGGGCCTTACATCGACAGAAGTTTTCTCTTCATTTGCCATGAGTTTGGCTGTAGCATCGATGTCCAGGCTAGTCTGTGAGGATGAGACAAGTGGGGTATCCACATCCATGGCATCGTTATCACCAATCTTGGCGAAGTGCTCCTCCGCTGGGGCATTTTCTTTTGCCTTCTTCTTGGCCTAATATGCGTTGATCACTTCCTTGGATTCCCGGTATATTTTTTACCAGTGTCCCCAAGTACCACACCTGAAGCACGTTTGGTTATACTGTCCATACGGCTTGGTGTGTGTTTTGTCATCCTTCTTCACTAGGGCTTTGGACTTTCCCTTGGCCTGGTACTTCTCTTTTCCACCCTCCTTGCCCTTCTTTCTATGAGTGGGCTTTTTCACCTTATAGCTATTGGCACTGACTTCTGTGCCAATGCCCCTTCCAAGTGGCTGTGAGATGAAGTTCTTGCGTAGAACATCGTCTTGTGACTCCGCAACTTGCATGACATCAATCAGTTCGCTATACTCCTTGTATGCGTCTTGACGATAGCTGCGGGCACTCTGGATAGCATTTGGGTGAAAAGTGGAGAGAGTTTTCTCAATCTTCTCCTCGTCAGTGATCTTCTTGCCACATAGGGAGAGATTGGTACAAATTTTGTGCAAGGCAGAATTGTACTCGGCCACTGTTCTTTAGTCCGCAAACCTCAGGCGGACTCAATCTTGTTGTGCTTGGGGCAAGATGGTGCACTTGAGCTTCTCGAACCGCTTTTGAAGTGCAGTCCAGAGCTCAAGTGCGCTCTCCTCAGCCATGTATTCATTCTTCAGAGTGGTTGAGAGGTGGTGCCTGAGAAAGTGCAAGGCTTGATTGTTCTGCTCGGCGGTAGGTTGCGCGTCCTTCAAGGACCTTAGACCGATCGCAGCACGAGCAGCTTGCCCCTGGCACGATCTTCACGCCCGATGCCCAAGTGAGGTAGTTTTGACTGCAAGGGCCGCTTCTTCAAACTCACGGCTCACAATGCCGAACATCTACATGATTTCAAAATTCACATTAGATTATCGTGTAATCTATTAGAAAGAGGTTGCAAAATTCATAAAATGTAGAAAATAAATTCTCATGAATTTCCAGTATACTAAACAATGCAGAGAATAAAGATAGAAAATTAAAACAGAGCCATATAATTTTTCTGGATTTTTCTAGCAATTTTTCCAAAATTTTCTGCTATTTTTCTTCTTCTTCTTCTTTTCTTTTTCTTTCGGCCCAAAACATGCGTGGCCTGCAGGGAAAAGGCGGTGGCTAAGGTTTCCAACCCTAGCCGCCACACCGACTGAATAGCAGAGGCGCCGCAAGGTCGGGCGCCAGAAATCGCGCGGATGTGTTCGAGGTCGACGGCCGAGGCAACGCGGCAGCAGCGCGCTGGTCGGAACCGGCAACGCGGGCGTTTCGCGGCGGAGAGGCCGAGGCAGCGACTTCGAGCGACGCTGCGGGCGAGCAGAGGCTCATGGCGGTGGCTTTGGGCGCCAGAGCCGAGGTCGCGCGGCGCGCGACGGGGCGGCGGCCGTCGGCGACGCATGGCGGCGGCGACGTTGCGCTTCTTACGCGTACGGCGGCAGCGGCGGTGGCGCTTCGTGCGCTGTAATGACCCCGATTTTCACATAAATGCAAAAATGGAAATCTCATGTGCATACAATACTAGTCCCATGATCAGTGGCTAGCACGCACATTTACAACAATTGATATCACATCTATACTCTTTATTACAAATGGTAACGGCAATTTACATAATAAGATCTTACAACACAGAGTGAAATGCAGCGGAAAGGATTAAGATTCTTGTAGTGTGCCCATTCAATCCCTCAGGCAACTGACAAGGCATAATCCCTAGAAAACTTTCATCGCTATCATTCCCGAATCCTGCGACGATATGTTTCATCGGACTAATCTGATTCTTCATCTAAAAACAACAATTAAGCAAGGGTGAGTACTTTCGTACTCCGCAAGACTTTTGCAAAATCTATGATATATGCAAGCCACTTCAAAGGAAAGGCTACTACGGTTAGTTTGCATAAAGCCAATTTGGAATGTAAATACAGAATAGTAGATTGCAAAACGAAATTGAAGTAGAAGAAATTTAATACTGAAAGTGACAGAATATAAGCATAAATAAATTTCATGTACCTGGGTATCATGACCATATCCAAGAACCAACTTCTACCATCACCCGATAGAATCCAGATTTTATGAAAATAAAAACATCTAACTAGTGCTGGCGCACCAAGACTCCCAAAACCGCGGGAACGGCTTTTCGAAAAGTTTTACACTCTGCAGAGGTGTACATCTTTACCCACAAGTCATGACCTTTTCCTTTTGCCGCATATTAGACGCACCTTTGGCATAGTGGCCAGAATGTTCATGACGGAAACCTTTACATTATCTAGGTTAACTTTGCACCAGCCCGGTGACGACAAACCCGTACTATGGTGTAAATATTTGTACAGTCACTGCACAGTATTGAATAAGCATATCCATAGTATGGCGACACCGCTGTATCAAGAACGTGACTCCCAACACCTCGGTGGGCGCCCCGAGCAACCAACATCAAGAAGCTCAGATTACTCCTACCTACCAATGTGCAAAGTTAAAGCAGATAACTTAATTGGTTTAAGGTTGTCCCATACCAACACTTGTGGTTGTACGGTAATTCTTGGGTTTAACGAACACGTAGTTCGATCCTTAATCTGACACGGGCAATAGTCTCCCCCTACACTACGTACAAGTCCCTTGTACTCCCGGCTATTGCCAATAATTGCCCGCATCAAAATCATAGTTTTATTTTCATTTTTGATCAAAATACCAATCATAAAGAAAGGTCATACCCATTAAATATCATATCCAACATTTTTAATAATGTCAAAGTTTTATATTGCTTTAAGCATGGCTAAGCATAACACTAAGTGTGATTAACCCAAGTTGACATCAATTACTGTCTAAGTTATTCTAGGGTTATCAAGGTTCACAAATTCATACTTATCAAGGAAGTTCTTTGTAACTACCGGTACAACTTCCAATACCCATAATATAGCAGACTTTAATAAAAATAAAGTATGCGGTAAAGCATTTAATGAATGTGTTCGGTTTTGATAATTCTGAAAATTGGAAAATTTGATAAAAACAGAAAGTTCGCTTTCACGGTGAAAACCCGCTTTCCCTTTTTGTGCCGCGCTGGACCGAGGCGCTGACAGGCCGGGCCCAGTTGGCAGTGAGACGCGCGCATGATGCGACTGACGCGCGGGCCCGCGAGCTCACGCAGCGCACGTGGCTGACAAGTGGGACCAAGGGGTCAGTGTCACCTGCGCGCATAAGAAACTGACAGGGGAGGCCCATATGGCAGCGACCCGTGACAGAGATGACAACACCGAAGCTCGCCGGCGGCGAGGGGTGGCCGGAGAAGTGGAATGGGTTCCACTTTCTTGCTCATTGTGCTTGTGCGCATCTAGGGGTTGTGAGGAAGCTTCAGTGGTGATGGTTCCGGGAATGGTGCAGTGGAGGGCTAGTTTGGGTGTTTTTCCCCTTTTTCGGGTGCTCGTCGGAATTGGGGAAGAAGGAGGGAGGTTGACGGTGTTGCGACGGCTAAGTGCGGTCTTGTGGGTTCCAGAGGTGTGCGTGAGTGCCATGTAACATCCCAAAATTTGAGTTTTGGAATGTTTGAATTCAAAAATAAACCATTTGCACTTTCTTGAATTAATTCCAGCTTAATTTGAATTTTCTATAAATGAAAGGATTTAATTTGACTAAACTATTCATCAAACTAAATAATTTCAGTTTTAGTTGGGTTCCTTGTGCTCCAAGGAATTTTTCTGTATTTTTGGAGATTTTTCTGAATTTATTTGATATTTATTTGAATTTATTTGGTTTTATTCGGATTTCTGGAATTATATAAAAATCGGAAAATGATTTTAATTCCCAAAAATGCTGTCGGGCCGAATCCTCTGCGGCCCACTCCGCCCATTGGCCCCGGCCGCACCGCCGGCCAAGCAGCAAATTGTCGGCCCGCCACGGCCGGCCATCATTGTCGGATGGACGACGCGTGGGCCAGTTGCGATCGCGCCACGTCGCCGCTACCGCGAACCCTAACCCTAGCCGCTGGACTCGGTCGGCACGCCTTCGAGGGCTATAAAGCCGTGTCGCGCGCCTCCCGAGGATCCCCGTCGCCGCCCCGCTTGCTCTCTCTCGCGCCCGAGGCCTCGCTGTTGCTCGCGGCACCTCACCGGAGTTCGCCGCCGTTCGACGCCTTCGCCCGACGGATCTTCGCCGCCGTCCTCCTCCGCCGCAGCCGCGGCGCCTCGTGGAGTTCGCCAGACGCTCTCTTCCGGATCCACACCGCGGCCCCGATCGGTCATCTTTCGCCGATCGCGGGTCGCCTTCCGCTGTCGGTGAGCCCGCGCCGCCACTCGCCGCCGCTTCTCCACTTCTTGGCGGCCGTCCGACGCTCAGATGCTCCCCCGACGCGCACGTGATCCTTCGCTGCAGCCGCGCTTTTGGCGCTTCGATCCGACCGCCTCGCCGATGCGCGCCACATGCCCTCGGTGTCGATCGCCACGCCACCGCCGACGCCACCCTACCATTGCGTGTCGCCGACGCAGCGCTGACGTCGGCAGGCACCGGTGCACGGTGAACCCAGCCGTCTGCGTGGACCGAGTCCACCGTGAGCCTACCGACATCAGCGATTGCGCAATAAATTCTTTTTCAAGATAAAATAAATCCGTAAATTCGAATTTCGATTTTCTGATTTTCTCTGAAATTAATCTTTCGGAGGCCCGTTCTCTCTCATACGAACTCCGATTGAGGCGATTCAAGTTTCTAAATTTTTCTAAAATCAAGATCTATCTTTCAGAGCCATTTATTTTCAGTTTTGAGCTTGTTTGAGTCTCTGTTTTATATTTATTTGGTTTCATTGCTTCTTTTTCGGTAGACGCTAATTCCGAGGGAGCGAACGAAGACTTCGAAGACCAAGATTCAGCATTAGATCAGCAAGGCAAGTCGTAACCTTGATCATATTGATCCTATGATTGCAAAAGTAATTTACTTTTATACAACTGCATGCTACTTTGTGTATCAATGGTTATTTAATGGGAGTAGATGTATACCTAGTTGACATTATGCCACCTTGATTAGTTGTATACCATGTATCCATTGCTAAACCTAGGTTGGGACATTACTAGTTGGACATAATTACTACACCAACACTGGGTTATCGTAGTTATGCTTAGACATGATTAGATATACGTGGGATTCATATCACATGTGAATAATGTTAATCTTGACTTAATGAGATATTGAATCGTGGCCGATAGCCATTGTTGTAAAATTTGTTGTACCATGGCAGGGTTTGCCATTGGTCTTGGTTGAACGAATTGTTTTTCCCTCGGGCAAGTGATCGTGAAGTAAAGGGGGTGCTTTCTAGCACATTGGGATGTGGATGTCTTGCCTGAGACAACTTAAGGACTTAATCTTGTGCGCCATTGAATTGGGCCTAATCGTACTACCACATGTCTGGTATGGGACAGACCTAGCTGATTAATTTGTAAGGTCTAGCCTTGAGTACTGCCAATGGCAGTGTGGATTCCGGGATGGACGGGTAGATTCGCAAGGCGCAAGAGGGGGCCCTAAGGGGGCGAAACCTTAGCGGGCAGTACCGAGTTTAGACAGTGCATTGTAAAGGCTTTTTCATGATATCTCTGCGACACACCAAAGGCAGTGTGTTATTATCGATTGCGCAAAGAGATGTTCATGTCTTGTGGGTAAAGTTGTACAACCTCTGCAGAGTGTAAAACTATTCGAATAGCCGCGTCCGCGGTCATGGACAAGCCCGGAAATTTCACACGGGGTATAGAGTGTTTCATCAAATGTGGAATGTGGAATTGTTGGGTTGTGAACGGGGAGTTCACTATTGTTTTGTTGTCTATCATTGATCTACCAGTTATTTATTTATGTTTTCATAAATATGCTTTCAATCTATTTATTGTATTTCAAATCAAGTATTGCTTTCTGCAAATGAACTATATAGCCATCCTTGTCAAGCCGCATAAATATATTGCATCAATTCCTACGGCTTGTCGAGTACCTTTGTACTCACGGCTTTATGCCCTTGTTGATCGCTTGTCAAGGAGATAATGAATATCATGAGGAAGAATTCTATGAAGACTACGTGGATTAGGAAGGCGTTCCCGCACCATTGCTCGTGGCATGTCGAATGGCTCAAGTTATCTTTTCCGCTGCAATAGTATTTGTTTCTTAAGCCCTTAAGGCATAATGGTGTAAACATTGACCATAAGGTCGTTTGCTTTATTTAATAATAATTTGATTCTTCTTAGTTCATTCGTTGTATGGAATGATATTTCATCTATGTTTCCACTGTGTGCACTAGCGTGATCCTGGACTAGTGCAGTATACACAGAGGGTTTCGGATTTGCAAATCCGGGTCCCGACATGCCAGCAACGGTTTTGCGACGCTTAAATAAGCGATTGAGGCGGTGGCACAGGGTTTGGACACGGGCAAGCAATGGCGGCCGACTGGGTGCGTGAAAGATCTCGGCCGTGTTCTGGTGTGAGAGAGATCTTGTCGGCCAAGGCAGTTGCGGCGTGTCCAGGGGCGACGTGAAGGCAGCCTTGGGCGACGAGTTACGGCGCAGTCGCGACAAACGGAGAGGCGGTGGACTCGGGCGTGAGAGAGCAGAGAGGCGAAGAAACTCGGTGAAGATTGAAGAAGACTGATCCGACATGTGGGCCATGACTGTCAGCGAGAGAGGAATAAGTCGGCAGTGGGGATACCGCCATCCGGTTCACAAGTCGGTGAGTTATGGGTAAGTCGCGGGAAAACTCTGGACAGGCTGAGGTAAATCCGGGATTTGGGTCAACAAATAAGCTTAAGATTTTATGAAAATTTTTATAGAGATCTGAAAGGAAAATACAAGGGTCTGATAAAATTTCCAGATAAAAGGGATGAGTGAAAATATTATTAAAAATCTGACAATGCACTATTAAAGATTTTGACTTATTCTGATTTTTATTTAATTGAGGACTAAAATCAGTTTATTATTTTATGAATCTTTTTTAAAGGGTTTATATTAATATTATATACCTTGTATAAAATTTTCATGATTTTATGTATGATATTTAATTTCTGATAATTCTGACATTACACTTTTCAGCTTTTCTGATAGTCTATTTTTGAATTTCTAAAATTAACAAATTTAGAGATAAATTTATGATATTTTTACCAGATATGGGTATAGTTAATATGTCTTCATGATAAATTTTTTAACCTTAGTTAAGGTCAGATAAATTCTGAAGAAATCTTATGGTTTCAGATTATTGTTATCTTCTCATGATTACTTTGTCGTTTTATTTTATTTTATTAATTCCAGATCAGTGCAAGTGGCACGTACAGGATCCTAGATGAATCTAGGATTATCTAAGATTTTTACATATTTTTCTATTTTTAAATTTTTACCATTTTACTATATGGATCATTTGGATTTCTTTTAATAGGAAAAAGCCAAAAAGAATTTCTTTAATTCAAAAAAATCAGAAAACATAACAATAAATCATACGAATATTTTTAATATTGTATTTCTTATTTTATTGAATTTTTGGTCGTTACATGCGCTGCTTGCGTCGATTTACATGGCGCTTGGAAGCATTAGCAGCCTTTTTTTTCTTTGTGATGGATGAACAGTAACTGCGTGTACTGTAGCATTGTACCGTCTGTAGCTTGATGCCACGCGACGAACGAAGTACTGATGCGTAGGTTAGATGCATGCATAGAAACCATAAACGATTAGATTTGATCGCCGAAAACCCACCTTTCTCACCTTTGAATCTGTTCACCGGGTAGAGCTTCGTGCTTATAACGTGTTAAGAAACCTCACTATCGAATAGTCCAGGTTTCGAACAGATCCAAGTGGAGAAAGAGAGGAGAAAGATGAACACGTAATATAGGAGGAACGACTGTAATTCTTTATTGCTTGAATTTCTTGTACAATGGGGGACCCCCTTCTCCTTATATAGTAGCCGCCTAGGTTTTGGCTAAGGGACCATCGTGGACCTTCGTAGGCCACATGGTTTTCCAACACTTTCTTGAACACCAAAACGAACAAGGAATAACTGTCAACCAAGTCGGCTTTCCAGGCCTGTGTGGTTTGCATTGCATACATCTCGTGCTTTAATTCATATTTTTCTGTACTGTAAGACACGCTTGTCATGCATCAACGACGATCACATGAAGATACTTTTCTGTTAGATAGGCTACTAGTTTGTTCGGCGGTATAGCGTCCAACGTGCCGCGCGCCAACTCGGCCTATTATCGGATGCGATCAACGTCTCGAAAACTAGTGAACCCACTGATGAGGACATCACTATGTCGGATACACCCACGACCTCACCTCCACCACCTCCTATGCAAGGTCCTATCACACGGGCACGCGCACGGCAGCTAAATCAACAGGTGAACTCGTTTCTCGGGTGGCATAATTATATTTTAGAGGATAGACCACTGCATAATAAAGTGCTTGTGCTTATAAATCATAGCTTAGAGCTGCAAGGACGTCAGTCCTCATCACTACAAGCTAGAGTACAAGGTATTCCCGAGAAGGAAGCCAAAACGTCCACCCAGGAGCAGTCCACCTTCAACTGGCCATAACTTTTGCATACAGAGTCCGTTCGAGATGAGTGAGTACTTGATTAAAAGATAAATTCGTGCTCTTTCCAACGGATCTGGCCTCATCATCAAATTCCACTCGAGCTGGCCATAGAAATCAAAACAGTGCGATGATCTTAGTCTTTTAGGGTGCTGTGCCACCATAATTTTGGGCTCAGTTCCCATGTAATTAAAGTGGCGTGAGACCAACTCCTAGCAGCCATCCTTGGCTATATATATTGGACAAGCCCCCTGTCTATCTCCTTAGGTTTTGATTTGAGAATAGTTACCCATGTGTGGAACTTTATCCTTGTTCTCCTGACTCGGCAAGAGCAGCATTAAACAAGTTTCGAAACCTCAACTTGAGTGTGTGCTTCATCCTTGTTCTTGCTAGTTCTTCGATTGCTTGCAAGAATAGACCTTCGTGGTCAGGTCATCCGTGTTCTTGCACGGTTGATAACGACGAGGAGTGTGGTTTAGCGATTGCGTGCACTTATCCTTGTGTGGTTCGTGTCGGATCATCAAAGTCATCCTCCGCCAAAGCGGTTATCCCCTCACCGGAAGATTGGGCCGTCTTGTGCGCATCATTTGCATCGAGCAACGGTTGACCGTGAGTTCTTGTATCTAGTTTAGTTGTTTCATTTCGCTTTCTCCTAGAGTCCGAAAATTTGCCCCACAAAAATTTGTTCTCTCATGTCCAAACCCCTTTGTGCCTTTCAATCGGTTAATTTTGGTTTGCTAAATTGTGTTTGTGTCCATTCTAGTGTTGCCTAGTTGCAGTTCATCTTGTTCCTCTCCCCACATCAAAATCCATTCCTAAAGTCCAAAAAAAAATTCCATCTCGGGCAGAATCTGTCCATCTCTTCAACCACCACCAAAAACACCATAAATCATACTTCCCTTATCCTTTTTTAGTGAAACCAAAAGGAGCAGATCCACGACTTAGTGCACTATGTTTCTGCCAATTATCACACCCATATTTGAAAGCACGACAAATCTGAGAATGTTTCAACAAGACCTATTTGATGTTCTAGATTCTGCAGCTGAGTGCACTTGTGAATTTTGTGCGAATTGTTCGGTACATTTCCAGAAGGTTGACCCAAAATAAAAGTTGTTGAAAAAGTTATCAAGAAGAAGATAAAAAAATCATTGAAACAGAGGCAACGGACTGGAAATTATGGTCTAAATATCAACCTACTGTCTTGTGGGCAGAAATCACCAAGTTAGAAAGATTGGAGAAAACTTGTGCTTTCATGTTCCAAATTGCATATCCTTGAGTTGTTTCATCTCTAACATTTGTATCCATTTCCATACATCTGTTTGTGCCTATTATCCATCCTTTTTTATCAGCAACTTAGGCGAAGTGCTAGTCTCGAACTATTACTCAATTTGTGCAAATCTGAGATTAGCTGATTGTTTTCCATTGCTCCTGAATATATTGCCTATCCAAGTTCCACTTTATACTAACCATACAGGTGCTAAGGCTTGCAATCGCTTTACTCACACTTGAGATCGGTTTATCACGAACCAGCCACAGGATTGCACCCCTTGCTGCATTTGTAAGAATTGGTAAGAACTTGGTAAAAGCCAAAGAGAGTGGCACTTGATCATTTCAGCAAGTAGTAGTGATAGGGAATTACATACCTTTGTGTGTTTTCCTATTTATGACTAACTATGGCAGATGACAATGGAAGTATTGAGGAAAACCAAGCTGAAATTCTCACACCTCGCTCGAGAGGAATCATGCAACACTTGACACGATTGCTCAACACACATGATGAGAACTACGACAATGCTATGGCTGAGATCAACAACAACCTTGCAACACTTAATGATCGTATTGATCGTCTTGATGGACGACAACCACCACATGTTGCCAATCAAGCCAATTATGCACCAAGGCAAAATGGAGCACTAGGACGCCGTACCACACTTGATGCTCGCTCTTGGAAAAATGGGGTAGAAGAAGAGAACAATTGCGTTGCTGATACAAAGGACGATGATGTTTTTAACCCCCACAATGATCATGATCATCGGCGCCTTCGACACAATCAACAAGGTATGGGTAGAAATCAGCGTGAAGAACGGGAGGTACATGATGATCCATTAGGAAAGATTAAATTTACCATGCCTCCATTTGCTGGAAAGTTCGATCCAATGCATATATTAATTGGGAGATAGCGGTAGACAAAGAATTTGCAAAGTATGTGTAACGACCCCCATTTTTACAAACTTGCAAAAATGGAAATCTAATGTGCATTCCGTACTAGTCCCAAGATCAGTAGCTAGCACGCACATACACACCAATTGGAATCACAACCATACAACAATATTAATTAAGCGAAAGCTATTATACAAAGAAAATCTTACAACTCAGAGGTATAGCAGCAAAAGAAGCAAGGTCTTGTAGTGTGCCCATCCAAAAACCCGCAGGCAACCGACAAGGCATAATCCCTAGAAAGATCACGACGAAGAAAAACCCACAACCTGCAACGAAAGAAACCTTCGGAGCTTCGCTAACTTATCCACCTGAAAACCACATATAAGCAAGGGTGAGTACTTTCGTACTCCGTAAGACTTGAGCAAAACCTAGAATATATGTAGGCCATTTCAATGGAGGCTACTACAGTTAATTTGCATAAAGCAGAATTGACATTATAAAACAAGTTATTTACAAATGGAATTTGTAAAAGCATAATTGACTGATATGAAATAAGTAAAGCATAAGTATTATTCACAACCCATCGTGAATATCGAATAATCCAGAAATGGAATCCAACAATGTCGATCCTTTGACATGAAACAAAAGCTGCTAAACAAGTTCCAAACCACATCCCATTTTAGAAAATTAAACATTTAACTAGTGCAAGTTCACCAAGTTTCCCATGACCGAGGGGACGGCTAATCGATTAGATTTTCACTCTGCAGAGGTGTACAACTTTACCCACAAGTCATGACCTTTTCATTTTGCCGCATGTTTCACGCACCTTTGACGTGTGGCCAGAATGTTCATGACGAAAACCTTTACATTATCTAATTTAACTTTGCACCAGCACCGGGACGATAAAACCCATGCTATACTGGAAGAACTCAGAGCATAGGAATGTTGGAACTTCCTATAGACGTGGCGCACACCGTTATATTGGTAAGTGTTGTTCCCAACACCTTGGTGTGGGCACCCCGTAGAGCAAACCCCGAAAGGAGAGCCCGTACTACTTCAGCCTACCAATGTGCAAAGTTAAACTAGATAACTTAATTGGTTTAAGGAAGCCCCATAACAACACTTGTGGTTGTATGGATTATCTTGGATCATACAACACTGAGTTCGGTCCTTAATTTGACACGGGCGATACTCCACCCTACACTACATGCAAATCCCTCTGCACCTCCGGCTATTGCCAATAATCGCCCGCATCAAAACCATAGTTTTATTTTGGGTTTTTAATCAAAATACCCATAACCAACAGCTACAATTGAAACAATTTCCATTTCTCAAGAAACACATTTTGATCTGATCATCATTCTCATTTGTTCTAATTTCTAAAAGCATGGCTAAGCATGGATAAAATGTAATCGCATATACCCATGGCGACATTAAGTAATTGTCTAAACTTAATCTATGGTTATCAAGGTTCACATATTCATACTTATCAAGGAAGTTTCATGAGACAACAGGTATAACTACTAGTACCACAAAATAGCAATTTACAGAAAGTAAACGTATGCATGAAACATTTTAATAAACAATGCAAATTAAATTCTGGGATCAAGATGGTCAAAGGAGGGTGCTTGCCTTGCTTATATATCGCTTACGACGAAGACACAAACACGGCTGACGGAGGCAACGACGGAGGAAGGGACGTCGAATTCTACACGTCGATCAATCGGAAAAATATAGCAAATAATAAACTTCAATAAGGGCAGAAAGAAAACAGACAAAAACTCAAATAAAGATTCATTGCAGAAAAACAGGAACACTTTAGGGTTTGAATTATTTAAGAAATTACTTTATTCTTAAACTTAATGACTTTATGACAAACAAAACAGGGTTTCTTTTAAAGATTACCTATTCTTGATTTACGAATTCAAGAGGCTAAAATTATGAATTCTTGTATTTATAACTTCGAATTATAGATGATAAAATTATTTGGATTAAAAGAATTAAACACTAGTTAAAGGGTTATGCAAAACATACTTGATTCCTTAAGTGATTTGCATAAGAAAGGTTTTAAATAAGTTACAATTCATAAGCTAGCTAATTAGATTTATTTATGGTTATTAAGAAGGTTCTGGTGATACAAATATGTTAGTTATAAACTTCATTCTTACAAGGTTCACTTATTCCGATTACGGTAAGGTTCATTAAACATAAAACTAAGGGTTATTCGACTGCTAGAGTTTATATACAAAACATAACGAAAACAGATTATTTCTTCAGAATTAGGTAGCATATACTTTGAATAACATATCTAGGCTGATTTCATATATTTTGGTGTTTAGACGAGACATTATTTTCATAGCTGAAAACGCTTATGTGAAATTAAAGTTTACGACAACCATAATTTTTAGGGGTATTCGACTAGCAAGATTTAGTTGAAACGTAAGTTGTAAATAAAATATTTTCCTAGAATATGGTAGACCATATCCCAATTATCATTTCTAAACTAATTTCCTTAACATTTGCATTTAGACGAGAGGTTCTACGGGTTGATGAAAAAGCTTGAGCGTTACAATTACTACCCGCTAAGGATTTAGTTTTTGATATACGATTGCGACTACACCGTCTAGGATAATCTACTCATTTTTCAGGTATTAACAGGGTATGACATTAGAAGTGATTTAAAGTTGGTTTCGCGACAATTGGCTTTTATCTGAAATGTTTTCCATATAAACGATCATTAGGGTTTAACATGATCCTATTTCGACCTAGCACAAACATAAGGTATTATTGAATAAACAGCAAGAGCACTATTTTTCAGGGTTATAGGATTTGGTTTCGTCAAATTTGAAGCTTATTTGTGATAGTTACAACTGTTCCTATTTTACAAGTATTTACACTTTGGCTATTAAACATTTACTGTTTTATATAGCAAACCTTAAATATTATTATTTATCTGGAAACCTTGTAATGATAGGAGTACAACAAAACTGATTTGGTAATTATTTGAATTCATTTGATCTATATTATAACTATTTGACTTTCTATGCATATGCATACATTTTACATTTAAGTTATTTCCTATTTTTCAAATTAGTTCAAATCGGTTCATTTCTTAAATATTTTGGCAAACTCAGGTATCCTCTGCCATGCTAATATTTAGAAACTAAATTTTACTTATTCCATATTTCTTTTATTCAAACTATGTTTATTTGAATTTCTAATGCATTGAATACAATCTTTAATAGAAAGTAATTCAAACATAAATGAAATTTAAATATTCATATATATTTGAACTTCTGTAAGTACAAGGATTTCACTAAAATTAGTTTCATTCCATTCCAAGTTTGTTTACAACTTTTTAATATTTAGCACTTCTTTAAGCCTTTTCTTTAAATTTGAATTTCAAATTTATCCAGTGAACATTTTCAAAATGTTATTGCATATTCTGAAATCAACAGATTTTATATGAATATAGAAATCGATTTCACTCAATTCGGAGTTATAATGCAAAATCTGCAAGCATTTGAATTGGCTCGGGTATTGAAAATAACTGAAATTCGGAAATACGCTTTCAAAATTGGAAAGCGCCTTTTACCGAATGAACTGAAGTCGACTTGACCAGCTGACAGAACGGGCCCACTGTGCAGCGAGAGAGGAGCAGAGGCAGCGCTAGGGCTCGACGACGACGGAGCTACGGCGAAGTTCCGGCCGAATGGTTGGCACGGCAGGCACCAGGGGGTCATGGCGCATCCGGGGGTGGGGTCGCTCACCGGCGGGGACGGCCGGAGTAGGCTGCCACCGGAGGCATGCGGCAGAAGGAGGAGTAGCTCACCGGGGAAGAAAAGGAAGCTAGCTCCAACCGAATGGGTAGCGTTTTAAGCATCCACGAGGCCAGAGAGTTCCATTTTTCCGGATGGCTGGGCCGGAGCTTGGCCGAGTGGCTCTGCCGCCGTGCGCCGGAGTTGGAGAAGAAGGGCACCCGGTGAGGAGGCCCTGTAGGCGAAGAGAAGTAAAATTCTGGCGTGATGAGTAAACTATAGTTCCAGGTGAAGCTAAAGGAGGAATCAATTTCAACATTTGTTACCAATTTTGCCCGAATTGAAGATCTCCCCTCTTTCGGGTTTTCTGGTGAAAATGGTGAAGAACACGGGTTTCGGTTCTGGCATTTGGTTCAGGGAATGAGCAAGGAAGAAGGGGACCTCAAGGTGATGCACACATGGTATTTATAGCCGGAGAAAGTTGCTTCACAGTGTTTGAACTTACGGCCGAATTGCGGCTAGCTCTACTCACACTCGGCGATGAGGCACACGTCCTCATGCCGGCAAGAAATGACACGAGATTGACCGGGGTATGGCGTGCAGAGATCCAAGGCAAGCGTGGCAGGGATCGAGCAGAGCGACGTGCACCGAGTCGGCGGGAGCAGGCGCGAGAGCTCGGGAGAAGTATCGGGGCGTTCGTGTTTGTCTCGGGCAAGAGGGGAAAAGAGAAGGGGGCAGCGAATTCAGGGGCTGACGGGTGGGCCCCGGGACCACCGGAAGAGAGAGCGGCGTTTTTTCGTTGCCACCAGCAACCGTTACAGTCAAAGGTGTTGGCCCACATGTCATTGAGGGGAGGCAAAATGAAACGATAAGTTCAGAACAGACAACCACATGTGGGCATTAAAACGGCCATCAGATCAAGTGGGAAAATTGCAAAACTTTTTTAACAACCTCTCCTGGTAGTTTCTAATTCCCAGTAAAAATTTTGGACTAAAATATCTTACACTGAATTAACTAAAATTCTGACACTGTACATCTGCCAAAATTTCCATTTCGGATTTTTATTTATTTAAAGGTTCAAACATTATTATTTATTTTTTTAAATTTTATTAGGGATTATATCTAGGTCAAGGATGTCTCTATAAAATTTTAAAGTCAAAATATTTGGTAGTTATTTTATAAAAATTCTGACATGCTAATTTTCATATTTTCCAAGCCTCTGTTCATGAATTTTTGGAAGGTCTAAATGACAAGATAAATTCCTGAAATTTTTACCAGAGATATGTTTTACCCTAAGAGTGTTTTGGTAATTTTTATGGCTTCATATGAGTTTCGGATATTTTACACAAATTCTGACTTGCACTGTTTTTAGTCAAAGGAGGTGTCAATAATTTTATTTATCCACTTTTCTGTGCATAAAATTTTACTTGTTGATTTTACTGACTTATCAGCATGGTTATAGTTCCATGGTAATTTTTCCAAAATTTACTTTTACCATTTTATCTTGTTACCATTATCCATTCTTTAATTCTAGTTGTTTGATTTTTCACTCAATACAAAAATCCAGGGAAAATCCAAATAAATTCCAATAGTGTCAGGAAAAATCAGAAACAAATATATTCAAATTCAAAATATGAATTTTTATATTATTGCATTTTTCAGGATGTTACAGTATGACTTATCTGAAAACAAAAAGATTAGTGCCGCAGTCAAAGTGTTAACGTCAGATGCAATATATTGGTGGAAGCATATATCTAGACATGATAAAGAACCTAAAACTTGGAATGCCATAAAAAAACCTATGAGAGATGATTATGTTCCTGAATATGTTGCTGAATATTTGCTTACTAAACTTCAACGCTTAAAACAGGGTTCTAAAACTGTTATAGAATACTATCATGAATTCCAAAATTGTTTGTTGCGTTGTGGTTTACAAGAATGTGAAGAAGCTACTGAGCTTAGGTTCATACGTGGACTTAATCATGAAATTCAGGATGTTCTTGTTGATGAAACATTTAGTTTTCTTTCAGACTTGATTAAATGTGCTTGTAGAGCTGAAAACATGCTTGCTAAATCTTTGAAAGAGTCTTTAGCATCATTTGAGGTGCCAATTGTTGCACCTTCTGTCGTAGCTAACATTTTGCAGAAAAGTGAGCACCATCGAGATAAGGATGTAGAAGAAAATGTGCAGAAAGAAGAGTTCTTTTGCTGCCACATACGTACGTGAAGAGTTGGAAATTGATGTTGCACCTGCAACCACTGAGAAAGATTTAGAAGGTAATGTAAAAGGTATGGACTGTACAGATGGAGAAAATCATTTTAAAGGGATAAAACTGTCCATGAATCATGCTACCGTAGAGCAACTATTAATAGAACCCATTGCTGATTTTCTTTTAATACATGATGATTTGCATGTTATCCCTTTTGATAAAGAAGAGTTGTGTGATAATGCTTCACTTATATTCACACCACAACTAGTGAATGGACATGAAACTTTTATATTTGAACTAAACGCTTGCAATGAACATAAACAGGTCATTCACATTGCCAGTAAAGAAGATGAGCTTAAATTGATGTCTTCTTTAAATACTTTAGGTTACATTGAATTTGATGTTCTGTGTGATCTAGATAGTTTCAAGGAAAAGATTTTTGTACATTCTGATTTTCCATGGTTATCGCAAAATATTTTTCATGTTGTTGGCAAACGTAATGATAAAGGAGAGTACAAAGTGCTCAGAGTATATATTTGTTCAAATCTGAAACCTCTATTTTCTATGCAACAATGTGATCAATTTGATAATTTCAATATCATATCTAGTACCCCTACTTCCGATTATAATCTACAAGAAAGGGAGTGTTTGGGTGATTGTGATTCTCGAGCCATTGATTTGATCACAAAAGATATGCATGTTGCTTTGCTCTTTGTCGCAACTAACATTTTACAGGAGAATGTGATGGAGTCGAGGACGACTCCAATTCAACAAAGGAAGAATGATGAGACCATGCTCATCCCGGATATGACCAATGCTATATCGCCATGGCGACACTTCATGGCATCCTCTGCATCGCCTACATCTACAAGGATTGTCGATCTACATGGCTTTACCGATCCCCACCAGGCCAAGTCGATCACACAGATCGCCTGCCTCCACCTTGGCCGCCTCCCATGCTTGATGGTGTATTCAAGAAAGGCGATTCCACCTCTTCGATTTGAAGCCATATTTTGAGAGAACGATGAGCTTGAGTCGAGGACGACTCAAATGCAAGAAGGGAGGATGATGAGGACATCACTATGTCGGATACACCCATGACCTCACCTCCACCACCTCCTATGCAAGGTCCTATCACAAGGGCACGCAGCGACGGCAGCTAAATCAACAGGTGAACTCGTTTCTCGGGTGGCATAATTATATTTTAGAGGATAGACCACTGCATAATAAAGTGCTTGTGCTTAGGAATCATGGCTTAGAGCTGCAAGGACGTCAGTCCTCATCACTACAAGCTAGGGGTGCAAACGGAGCGGATAATTCCTGACCGTCCGTCCGTTCGTGTAAATTCGGATCTTACTTGGAACATAATTTCGGATATCCGGGTTTTTTTCGGATATCGGATACGGATTCGGATAGTTTTTTTTGGATACGGAAACGAATTCGGAATGATAATATCCGTCGGATTCGGATATATCCGTATTTTTTTTTGGAACTATCCAGTTAGTATCCGTTTAGTATCCGCTCAGGCTAAACCCTACCCTACCGTGTACCGCCCTTAGCGCCCGCCCGACCACCTTGCCTCGCCATCCAAAAGTTCCCCAACTTGAGTTCCCCAAATCCCCAATCCAAGTCCTCAGTCCTTCGCCACCGCGAGGCGATCTCCCGGCCCGTGGCAGTTCCTTCTCCGGCCTTCCCCACCCGAGGCGGCAGTTCCTTCTCCAGCCTTCCCCACCGATGCCGGCCTGGCGCCATCCACTGGGCACTCCGTTGGTCCATTCACCACCGCAAGGCGATCTCTCACCGGGTCTTGGCCGCCAGCAGAGCCCCGCTCGTCACGTGGCCGCCACCACAAGGCGATCTCCTGGCGCCATCAGGTGATCTACATCCAGCAGATGAGTAGATGTGGTTTGCTTTCTTGTGACCATGTGATGTGCTTGAGTGAGCGGTGGTGATCGAGCAATTGCCGATTAATGCGTTGATTAATTCGATTGTTTCTAGTGTGGATGTTGGGTTTCTTTTTATGGGCTGAATCGATAGATTTTGCTAAGTGGCCATTTAGTTCCTCTGAATCATAATTACTCCCTTGAATGGCCATGGACATGGAGAAGCTGGAAGAGAGCAAGCTCAACGGTTGCAGTTTATAATGGAATTTGCATAGTATTTGCACCATTTAGTTTCATAGTCATCCACTGTAATTTAGTTTCTTAGCTGATGCAAAGCTAGCAAAGGATTTCCAATCAGTCCTAAAAGAATTTCCCTGATATGAACAAAATCTCTACTGAAGGCATAGAATTCTAACTCAGGAATTTAGTTTGTAGGAAATGAAAGAAGCAATCTTTGATGCAGAAAAAAAGGCCCCTGGCCCTGATGGATTCCCAGTTGAACTCTATCAGTTCTTTTGGGACTTAATCAAACATGAGCTTAAAGCTCTACTTGATGATTTCCATAAAGGTTTGTTAGTTGTTACCAATAGAAAGGTGGAATTATGGAGTAATAATCCTCTTGCCCAAAGTTATTTATGCTCATTCAGTGGAGAAATATAGACCTATTTGTTTGTTCATTGTTAGCTACAAGATTCTTACTAAAATCTTGACCATGGGATGAGCAAGAATTGTAGGGTGTCATTGATATGAATCAAGCTGCATTCATGAAAGGTAGACATATTATGGAAGGCAGCCCTAAGGGTTGTGTTTGTTATGGGGGGAGAAGAGATTGACATATTGTAGATCAGTTGTTCTTTCGTTGTCCAGATTGTAGATTCTTATGTAGGGAAGGCAGCTATTATTGAATTTGAAACACTTACATGTCTTGAAGGTTCTAGTTAAGTTTTGTTTATGGTTGATTGATCCTAATATGTGCGACATATATAGTTTCTGTTTTCACGTATTATCCGACTAACTATTCGTGACCGAGACTAACCGTATTCGAACGACCTGTATTCGCTCCGTATTCGTGACCGAAGTAATCCGTATTCGTATTCGAATCCGGCACTGTCCGTATCCGACTCAGATCCGAGAAAAATTTGGAATAGGATACGGATGAGCGAAATCCGTCAGATCCGCCTCCGTTTGCACCCCTACTACAAGCTAGAGTACAAGGTATTCCCGAGAAGGAAGCCAAAACGTCCACCCAGGAGCAGTCCAACTTCAACTGGACATAACTTTTGCATACAGAGTCCGTTCGGGATGAGTGAGTACTTGATTAAAATATAAATTCGTGCTCTTTCCAATGGATCTGGCCTCATCATCAAATTCCACTCGAACTGGCCACAGCAGTCAAAACAGTGCGATGGTCTCAGTCTTTTAGGGTGCTGTGCCACCATAATTTTGGGCTCAGTTCCCATGTAATTAAAGTGGCGTGAGACCAACTCCTAGCAGCCATCCTTGGCTATATATATTGGACAAGCCCCCTGTCTATCTCCTTAGGTTTTGATTTGAGAATAGTTACCCATGTGTGGAACTTTATCCTTGTTCTCCTGACTCGGCAAGAGCAGCAGTAAACAAGTTTCGAAACCTCAACTTGAGTGTGTGATTCATCCTTGTTCTTGCTAGTTCTTCGATTGCTTGCAAAAATAGACCTTCATGGTCAGGTCATCCGTGTTCTTAGCACGGTTGATAACGACGAGGAGTGTGGTTTAGCGATTGCAGTCACTTATCCTTGTGTGGTTCGTAGCCGGATCGTCAAAGTCATCCTCCGCCAAATTGAAGTTATCCCCTCACCGGAAGATCGGGTCGTCTTGTACGCATCACCCACAGCGGATAGTAAGGACGCTAACACAACACATAGTCCACTAGCGCACAGGAAATCTTCATTCATGCAACGAAAGGGTACTTGAGAGTTGAGACGCCATAGCAGTTTCGTCTCGGTTTATTTAAGCGTTCACGAGAACTTTTATTTGCGCATCTCATCAACCCTCTAACATGAGCAAGCACCTGTGTTTCTTTAGTTATTCTTCCTTAGCTTATTTAAGTAATCTTGCATGCATGCATGCATCCAATCCATGCACGTACGTGCGCGTGCACCTCGATTGCCGCCGGCCATTAGCGGCCGCCCTGGTGGCGGGAGCTCTGGCCGCGGCCCTACTGCGCCGGCGGCCAGGACGTGGCGGTGGATCCGGTGCTCTCGATGCGGGGGAGCCGCTGCGTCGCCGACGGGCGGTTGGCCGGCGTGTAGAAGTTGGCCTGGTCGTACGCCTGGGAGACGACGTGGCCGGCGTACTCGACGCCGAGCGCCTGGTTGGTGCGCGCGAGCTGCGCCGCCTGCGCGCTCAGCGCGGAGTTCTGCATGGCGATGCGTTGGTTCTCCTGTTCCAGCCACTTGTTCTGCGCCTCCAACGCCTCGTTCTCCTGCTGCATCTTCTTCGCCGCCATGCCTTGGCCGATCGAGCGCAATTCGACTGCATAGTAAAAATCCAAAAAAAAGAATCAATTTTGCAGATGATAAACAAAACTAATTAACTCGAAGAGTCAACGAGTAAACTGATACGTACGACAGTAATTAAACTGTAAGAATACCACGGAGACGTCGTGACCTGCTGAGATCGATTTGCGTAGCTTTGTTTGATATTAATTTATAGGTTGTGTGTGTTCCTGCTTTTGGAAGGGTGCCACGCTAAATGCGATTTTGTTATTATTTCATTTCTTAATTAGACAGTGATACGATCCTTCTAAAAAGAGCACGCGATTTTGAATATTGAATCGTGTATCAGAAACCAATTTTTAGTTGTTGTTGGACAACTCATTTAGTTTCCTTTTGGTCTATGTATGGATCTTATTTGTTTCCTTGGAAAGATGGGGGCCATGGGATTATAGTGGAAAGGTAGACTCAAAGAATTAAGATAAATTGAGATAAACCTATCAAACATCTTTTGTTGTATTCTTATCGGTTCAAGAATTCTTAATAATATTTTATTATTTGAGAAATACTTGCCTATAGTGGCGAAGTCACGAAAATAAATAGAAGGTAGAATCAAAGAATTAAGATAAATGGAGATAAACCTGTCAAACATTTTTTGTTGTATTCTTATTGGTTCAAGAATTACTAATAATATTTTTTTATTTGAGAAATACTTGTACAATGTTCGCTTATCAAACTTTTGTAAATCTATGAACAAGTTAATACCAATCAATCAAACAAATCGGTTATTGTCTCTATTTAACTCATTTACACAATTACAACTGATAAAAAATTATAAATTAGAAGAGAGGCTCATATTACATATTTGTTGTTTTTGTCAGCCCGCTTAGCCGGTTAGGCACTCACTGACTCACCCTGCGCTGCCTTCTCTGCCTACTCGCCATCGTCGCGGTGGGTTACCCGTCGCCACATACCCACGCCCCTCGCTAGCTTCTCGGCATCCACTCTCCGCCACGCGCGTCAAGCGTTCTTAACTCGATGAGCTGCCATGTCCTCACGAAAGAAGACGTTGAGCCGTGCTCTCTCTCGCTCTCGCTCTATGATCTTTGCGTGCATTTAGAGTTCGAGTCTAGTTGTGCAAGTAGTAAACGAATTCACCAATTGTCAAATTAGGCCTCCAATAAGCAGCGGTCCACCATACCACATGTACATAAAGCATCTCATCTACTTAGTAAAGCTTCTTCTTCTTAAGCCATGCCCCAAGCACGTGTTTATTCGCCGTTGATATATAAAAAAATTGAACACCGATGCTAAAAAAGTACTTAAGTTCCAGCATAACGGAGTCACCGCTGTCTATGCCCTAGTGTGACTACGTGATTTTATTTTGATTTGTGTCTCTAGCTAGTAGATGGCAACATCGACAGGCATTAATTCCTCGCTGTGCTTATTTATCCACAACTAGTCATGTGCCCGTATGCTTGCAACGAAAACTCAATTTATGCATAATTTTTTTTGCAAAGAACACTAACTTTAGTTATGTTTCAATAGTAGGGAAAGTTTATTCTTCCAAAGAGATTTTGACTATCGGGTTAAATCCTCTTCCATCTCAACCGTTCATGTTAGATCCAACGAATCAAGTACTCTGAAGGAGAACGGACGATCGCCACCAACTCTTAATTAGAATTATTAGAGAGATATCAATCCTTACCATTAAAGGACAAGAAAGTTATTGCCTTCCTCTTGCAGAAAATCTTCTTGCTTCTTGCACGCAGCCTTTCTCTTCTCTTCTCTTCCTGCGTGTGTCTCCACTACCAACCGGCCTCTCCTCCTGGAGATGAGAGTGGGTGCTCTCTAATAAGGAGTAGATGAAAGCAGAAGGCAGCGTACGCAGGCAGATGGAAGCTAGGTCTCCCGACATCCTCTTGATTGGCATGTGATTTAGTTGCGTGATTCTTTCCTTTTGATTTTATGCATTTCCAGATATGATGAGATAGAATTCTCATATTATGGGATATGGTGAGTATATCCTTCTATCCATGCTGGACATGATGAGAAAATCCTTCCATTTATAAGATATACGAATAACATCCTTCCATAGTAAGACCATGTGAATATAGATATGCTAAAATAATATTTCTATTCAAAAAAGATATGATAAAATCCTTCCATCTAAGATATGATTAAATCAAGTACTCTGAAGGAGAACGAACGATCGCCACCAACTCTTAATTAGAATTAGAAGAGAGATATCAATCCTTACCATTGAAGGACGAGAAAGTTATTGCCTTCCTCTTGCAGGAAATTTTCTTGCTTCTTGCACGCAGCCTTTCTCTTCTCTTCTCTTCTGCGTGTGTCTCCACTACCGATTGGTCCATCCTCCCGAGATGAGAGTGGGTGCCTCTAATAGAGAGTAGATGAAAGGTATAAGCAAACAGACGCAGTGATGATGAAGCCGTGTCTCTTCGACATCTTCGTGATTGGCACATGATTTGGTTGCGTGATTCTTTCCTTTTAATCTATGCATTTCCAGATATGATGAGATAGAATTCCCGTATTATGGGATATGATAAATATATCCTTCTATCCATGCAGGACTTGATGAGAAAATCCTTCCATTTATAAGATATATGAATAACATCCCTCCATAGTAAGAACATGTGAATAAAGATATGCTAAAATAATATTTCTATTCGAAAAAGATATGATAAAATCCTTCCATCTAAGATATGATTAAATCCTCTTCTATCTCAGCCGTTCATGTCAGATCTAATAAATCAGATACTCTAAAGGAGAATGGACCACTAACACCAACTCCTAATTAGAAGTAGTAGAGATAATACAGCCCCGTTTCCTCTTGGAGAATAGATAAATGTAAAGATGCCATGAATTTTTATGGATGGTCTTTTTTTCAAAGAAATTTATGGATTATATTTCAGGACCGCAAGGTTGGTGAATACTACTCTCGAGATTATCCGTACGTATTAGCGAGCAAAAAGCCGATTAAAAAGTTTTATTTTTTAGTGTAGTGCAATTACTTCGCATATCAATTTACGAGGGTATGTACAGTCATATTAAGTTTTGGTGCACACCCGTATTAGTTAATTTAGAGGGGGTACAGCTGAGACCTGAGAGGGAGTGATAGTTCTGTTCCATCCGGAGTTTTGGTTCTAATGGTTCAAAAAAAATACTGATTAATTTTATTGAGAAAAAGGTTGACCGTTAAATAGATAGCCCCTTTCTAGAGGAGTCTTACGCGAGAGTTAATTACGTTTAGCAGTAAGACCAGTGACCACTGACTAGTGTCAATAGTGACACGAGTAAATCACGAAACGAAAAGAAAAGGACTCGAATCAACAGAGCAGCTATTCGAATCGCAGCACAATGAACCAGATCGACAGTTACACCAATCCAGCCAGAGAAGTTGTTCTCGCTTCTCAAGACGAGCATTGTTGGGCCATCAAATCCAAATGGAAATCTATCCATTACTAAAATACTCCAGTACTAATAATATCTTGTGCATTGCATTTGCCTTATCCAAAAACTTACAAAAATATGCCTAGTTGTACCCCTATATCAAATTTGATCTTTTGAGTTCCGACACGACACCGCCGTCTCCTTGGTTTTTCTCGTTGTACAGCACCTGTAGAATTACATGGAGTTACTACAAGTTGCTGTCAAAAATGATCGGGTGGTTCGGTTTCTTTTGTTCACCCTCAAGATTTTACCTTGTCGATGATGCCGTAATCCACGGCTTCGCTGGGGCTGAAGTATTTAGGCCGCCTGATGTCCCGAGCAATCTATTCCACTGGTTTACCAATGTGCCTCGACAGCAGCTTAACCTGAATGATGTAAAATGTCAGACAGTACATTATACCAACAGCGTTGAATTATAAAGGACCTGATGAAGAGGCTGCATGCCCCTTCAGCTCTCTCTTCACGGCAACTACCACAATTCATGTAGCACGGATGAAAATAATGCAAAGAAACATCTTTGATCATTTTTCAGTAGAGCATCAAAACATCAGAGGCTGTATCAAACCTACTGCAAGGCAACTAAGTTTTCTCCAACATCAGGTCCAAGAAGCAGTTCATGATTCCTACAAGACTTTGGTTTCAGATAACTTGCATGTAACCATGTTTCCTTAAGGTGGATCGCTGTTGATAACTAAATATGGAAATGCTTTTTATCATTTCTCAGGACAGAAAAGGGCAGCAAAAAAAATGATCACGAACTATGATACTTCCAAATCCCTGTATCTACCTAATTTTCAGCATGCAGGGTCCTCGCAATGCACAGTGATTCTCTACAGGCAGGGAAGGAACTTTGTCCTTTATCAATGTGTAATTTTGCTTCCCTCAGGATTCATTTAAGCCAAGAACTAAGAATTAAATTGTTATAAGGAACCCTACATAAAACTAGTGTTTTCTTCATGTGGTGTGCCAATGTTTGGAAATTGAAGAAATGGCTTGAAGACTTGGTGTAATTTTGTTTTCTCAACTTATCCTGATTACCAATGAATGGAAGGAGGTAGGAGTCTAGCATCGCACAGTTTTATGTGTCCATAGTAATGAACTAGAGCAATACTATTTGCTGCTAAGAAAAAATAATGTATTAACATTGCTGAATTGGTTTGATCAGCTCTTTCTTCATGCAAGGGATGGGAAAATACCATTTCTATCTTCACATTCAATTTCTTTTCTTGCTATGTCAACATCTGTTGCCTGCCCTTGAAAACGACCAATTGGCTGCACATTAAAGGTCAGAAGAGTAAGACATTCCAGGCTTGTATTTTTAAACAAGTGCGGACTAATGATACTGAACGCAGTTGTGTGTGTGCAAAAGAAATTTGCTCACGTGTGCGCCAAGATCCAAGAGAAAGAGTGCAAGACATACTGCTATCATTATCTTAGTAGTTGTGTACGACACAATCATCCAATACAGAAATTAACTGTTATCTCTATCAACAAAAGAAAAAGAAATAACCTGCTTCATCATTATCGTCGATGATGGAAGTGCAGCACGGTTACCTTTAGCACCAGCAGCCAAGAGTAAAGCAGCTTCTCCCCATGCATTGCCGACACACAGTGTGTAAATTGGAATTTTGACATACCTGCATCGGGTGAAGATATAAGACAGCATTCCAGAAATATTGTTGGAATTGCTAGGCTGCATGCATAGTTTTTTAGACAAAAATAAGAACAGACATTGACAATAGCTTTTTAGACAAGAATAAGAACAGACATTTACAATGGCTCTTTAGACAAGAATAAGAACAGATATTTACAATGGCTCTTCAAACAACAGCACCTCCAAAAGAGCTGTTGGCACACTAAAGCTACAACAACAATGCATGCTAACAATTAATTGAGAAGGCATGCTAAATGGACTATTCTATTCTGTAACTTCATTGTGTATAACAAGAAGAAAGTTTCTAATAAGCTGGACCTTGGACCCGGTGGTTGTGTAAATTATGGGCAACCTTTAAAAGTTGGCAGACTTCAAATTCATTGGCTGCTGATTTGAGATTTTTTTCGTGGAGCTTGCACCCTGAAACAGTTTCTTAAGTTGCTGGGTTGAGCTCCTACCTCTTATAGTTACAGAGAAAGGCAATCCCTCCAAACAAATGTATATAACACCAAACAAATATATGACACCAGTACATGCAGACATAGCCAACACAGCACTTCTCTTCAACACATATGTTCACAAATATATGTTGTTTTAGAGGTATGCAACTATATTTTGCTTTAGAAAACGTGGAATCAAACTTTCCTTACTTTGAATACTAATATATGTAAAAATATCAAGATTGGCAATATGAAAATAGTATTAATAGATTTCTCATTAAAATGCATTCATAATACTATGTTTTCGTAGCTTTTTACATACATTTGTGATAGAAATTAGGGAAATTTGCTCAGTTAGCTTTGGATGGAAAATGTGAAGCTCCACATGCTGTGTATCTGCCTTCATATCTTATATCATTTCATCCACAATATGGTATAGAATTAGTCCATCTGGCTAAAGTTACAAAGTAAACTGTTCTAAATTTCTAATACAGTAACAGTACACTGTTTAGCAATAGTATGCCAAACTTACTGTAGTGGACTCAGATATGTCTGATTATCTGTGTGTGACCTAAAGAGCAATGATTTCAATTTTACCTCGAAGATACAACGTATAGGTTTATTAGTTTTTCAGGTCTTCAGTTTGTCAACAACAAAATGTGCACAGTTGTTTTATACAGAACTAATTACTAGAAAGTCGGCATCGGAAACCATGTGCAAAGCAACAGGACTCAAAAAACGGATCTGAATTTGACTGAAATGCACAATCTTCACAGGTCAAGAGGGAAGTCATTTGGAGATGAATTAGGAACAACAATAGATTTGCCAGGAAAGAGGAAAACGGAGAAGTACATAGGTAGGAATTGACCTCATAGCGTCATATATTGCAAAAGCTTCCGTCTCATAACCCAATTTCTCGCCATTCTAAGTAAGAACAAAGACAGATATATCAGAACAATCTAAAAATTTCAAAATACAACAATAATTCTGATTTGAGAAAACATTGGAGACTGTAATTAATGTGCTACAAGAAAAAGAAGAGAACTTGACATATCAATTTCATTTTATAGCCCTACCGAATTTCCGACATATGGCGGGTGATAGGCATAAATGAAATATCATTTTCTAGCTCACTAAAATTTCTGACATCTCTCTGTCTCTCTCTATAACCATTTTTAGTGCAACAAAGATGCATAAACTACATGGTATCTGAATCGTCCAACAAAGTAAAAGAAGTTGAAAAGATTAACATATTATGCTAACTGAGGATTAAAGACCTGAAGTCCACAGGCTACCCTAAATTGAAGTGTATGCCCAGTCACTAATTAATCAAGCCTACAAGAAGGTTTTGCAGCCATCTATACCCATTCTCTACCAGCAATAATGTAAACATAGGAGGAGCAGAAGCAGCAACCTTGGTCGTGCCGGTGGAGTTGATGTACAGGTAGATGGGCTTCTCCGCGTCCTCGTACTGGAGGTAGAGGAACTCGGCGAGCATAAGCTCCGTCACCGACGGCACGAGGCACATCCCCAGGTACACGATCCGGTTCTTGTACAGGAACGAGGCCAAGTCCGGCGGTGGCTGCTCCCACGCGGTTCCCCTCAGGAACGGAAC
The DNA here is from genome assembly GCA_036346275.1 of Otatea glauca. Classification (NCBI taxonomy): domain Eukaryota; kingdom Viridiplantae; phylum Streptophyta; class Magnoliopsida; order Poales; family Poaceae; genus Otatea; species Otatea glauca. The sequence continues at coordinate 84,676 of JAYEVK010000227.1, read as the reverse complement.
CACCTGCGCGCCAAGAAGATACCGCATTTACACAGCAGGAACACACTGATACGATCATCAGAGCGCAGCCAAGTGCTCGTAACATCGCGACGACGTCCCTGGCGTCGCGGCTGGCGGGGTCCGGGTGTGGGTTCAAGAACCGCGACTTGGGGGCCGTGGCAGCGGAGGAGGCGAGCGCGCGCGGGCGGGAGGCGAGGCGGAGGTGGGAGGAGGGCGATGCGGGGAGGGCAGGAGGAGGGGAGAAGAGAGCGCGGGCGACGCGGGGAGGGAACAAGGCGGCGGCCGCCTCCATGGCAGAGGCAGTGAGTGGGGGGAGCGAGCTGAGCTGAGGAGGCGGAGCAGCAGGCACGGTCCGAGAGCGGATAAGCCCCTGCGGTCGGGGAGTTTGGTCGACGGCTTGGCTGGGTTTATCCGGGCCGTCCGCTGTTTTGCAACGGTCAGGATGTGTCTCGTCCTTCACTGGTTAGACCGTTAAGAGTGCTAACGGATGTAGCCCAAGCGTGCATACGCAGATACGCTTGTACAAATAATTGCAACTATAAAAGATCCGCCGATTTTTCGTAGACACGATTACACGACACAAAGTTTGATCTACATCAAATTATTGATACACGCTCGATCAATCATCTGAAATGTGTGTTAGGTAACTTAGGTTTAAGGGATAGAGTTACATTAAATAAAAAGAATTATCTCTACTACTTCTAATTAGAAGTTGATGGCAGTGATCCATTCTCCTCTAGAGTATCTGATTCGTTGGATCTAACATGAACGGCTGAGATAGAAGAGGATTTAATCATATCTTAAATGGAAGGATTTTATCATATCTTTTTTGAATAGAAACATTATTTTAGCATATCTCTATTCACATGTTCTTACTGTAGAAAGATTTTATTCATATATCTTATAAATGGAAGGATTTTCTCATCATATTCTTCATGGATAGAAGGATATACTCACCATATCCCATAATACGGGAATTCTATCTCATCATATCTGGAAATGCATAGATTAAAAGGAAAGAATCACGCAACCAAATCACGTGCAAATCACGAAGATGTCGGGGAGACATGGCTTCCATCCGCCTATGTACATTGCCTTCTGCTTTCATCTACTCCCTATTAGAGGGCACCCACTCTCATCTTTAGGAGGACAGGCCGTTCGTTGGATCTAACATGAACGGTTGAGATGGAAGAGGATTTAACTTGTCGACGATCGGGACCGTCGACCGCAAAAGAAGGAGGGGAAGGATAGTACGGAGGGCGAGGCCCAGAGCTTCGCTCGTCGGGGAGGTGTACTCGACTGTCGCCTTGCTCAAGGGGAACCGGCCCAACCAGCAGGGGACACAATGGTTTATACTGGTTCAGGCCGAATGTCCTTACTCCAGTTCATGTGGTGGTATTCTATTGCCTTTAGTGCGGATGGCTACTAAACGTTTTCCAGCGCCCCTGAGAGCCTTAGCGCAAGAGAGCTGAATGACTTGATCGAAAGAGGCCCCCTTTTTTCCGGGCTTCCTGCCTCCTTTATCTGATGAAAGGCGAGTTACATCGAAGCGGGAAGGCGAGGTGACCTATGCTAAAAGCTTCGGTCCTTCGTTCTGTCGACTGGTCACCGCTCGTCTTGCCCACACCGGGTCGGTAGTCTCGTTGGTCAGGGCGGTTAGGTATTTCGCCGGGAAACAGCGTACCTGCCTTCTGTGAGCCTGACGAGTGTTGACGTCGTTGTGCATGGCGTGACGGGTGCCTCGGGAGGGCGCGTCTTAAATCTTATACATGACCGATTGATGGGGTCGAAGCATGATTTGGCAACCATTAAACCATCTTGGGAAGGGTTGCTGCTCCGTCTGATCCACTTCGATTGACCACGCCAGCCGTAGAGCACGTGGTCAGAGGGTCGTGGAGGCTACGACACGCGGGCTTTGGCGGAGGTCGCCTTGGCTTGATCGGTCGGGGATCCCGACTGCTTGTGAGGTCGGGAGCCACCGCTGGTCGAGGATGCCTACCCGCTGGCATGCGGTCGGTCGAGCCCCGCTGTCGGGATGCCTACCCACCGCCAGCTGAGGTCGGGAGCCCCGCTTGTCGGGGCCTACCCGACTGCGCCATGAGGTCGGGAGCCCCGCTGGTCTGGAAGGGCTCGGAGAGGGCCGTCAGGTCGGGGAAGAGCTCGGAGAGGGCCGCCAAGTCGGGGAAGAGTGCCCCTAGTGGCCTCTCGGGGCCTTTGGTTGGGTCCTGACTAGTAACAGTCCGCTCGGCACCGGCCCATAGATCGGAGACGCTCGCTTGGGAAGGAGCGATCCTCCGATCATGGAGGAGCACTGACAGTGTCGGGGGCTGCGCCAGGTTGTCCGATCCCCGACAACCAGCCCCCGAGGCTCAAGAAGCGGTCTGAGACTCTAGGCGCTCTTGAGTCTGATGTCTTGTTCGAAGGGGGATTTCCCCCCTCGGGGTACATACTTGGGCTCTGCCATTTTGTTTTCCCGGATAGGCCCAGGAAGCTCGGGGGCCTCGTGGACGGAGAAGTTTGAAGGAACGGGATCTGACGGATGCGTGGAGGGATGCGCCCGCACGGGGGTTCTGAAGGGCCCCTGACGCCTCAGCTCCCGCCTGCCGGCTACGGGCGCGCCTTTTGAAGCGATGGCGACGTTGGTAGATGAGGCGTCTTTTAAAAACCAGAGGGGTCTCACCCCTTAGGATTTCACTTCCCGCTTCTCGTGCTTTTGCCTTCTTCCTCCTCGTCCCTCTGCGTCGACGCCTTCTAGCCCTTGATCGCGACCCCGCTCCCCCCTCTTTGACCTTGACCTTATGGCGAAGTTTGGGAGGAGCACGCTCACCGCAGAACGGATGAGGGAGATGGAGTCTTTGGGGCTTCTGGACCCGTTCTCCTGGCGGCTTCCGTCCGGGGAGAAAGTGCTGCGGCCCCGGGACGACGAGATCGTGAGCACGGAGCAGTACATGCTCATCGGGCTTCGGACTCCGGAGAGTGACTTCTTGGCTGCGGTCCTTACGTAGTGCGAGATCGAGCTCGTGAACTTGGTGCCGAACTCCCTCCTTCTCCTTTCCGTTTTCACACATCTTTGCGAGGGGTTCTTGGGCAGGCTCCCTACCCCCTCGCTTTTCTTCCGTTTCTACTCCTTGTCCCGCACCGCGAAGGACCCTGTCGTCGGGTGCCTCTATTTCCAGCTGCGGGCAGGGCTCCCCTGTACCTTCCCCCAAATCCCGACCCGGGACTCGCTCGGGCCGTGGGCGGAGAGATGGTTCTACTTGAAGAAGGGCGAGGGAGGCGGGCTTGCTTATAACGGCGCCGCAGTCGAAGGAAAGCGGGAGATTCCTGAGCCTAAGGATTCGGTGGACGACAAGGAAGTGACTGCCTTCATCCACATATGCGCCATGCGGGGCCTCAAGGGGCAGACGATCGTTTACGACTACTTGTGGAACCGGGTGCTCCCTCTCCGAAGGAGGTTGCACCCCTTCTTTGAGATCACCGAGAGGTGTGACGCCACCCGGGAAAGCCACGAGGGTAAGTGTTGTCTGATCCCAGATCCTTCCGGGCCTTGGTCGGAGTTCCCTTATCTCTTGACGCTTTATTTCTGACCTTGCAGCACCGAGGTCGGCATGGGTCATTTCGAGGATGCAGGAGATCTTCGGGAAGGCTGCCAACTCCTTCGACCTCGGCGGCAACGTTCCCAAGAATATCTTGGGGCGCAGCAGCGAGGTAATAGCCTTTCGCTTTGGACCTTGCTTCGGGTGTTCAGACTCGGGTGCTTATCGCGGTGAGCTCGTGTAGGCGACCAAAGAGCTTTGGGATACGGCGAAGCAGTTGCTACCGTTTCCGGGCCCGAACAAAGGCAAGAAGGGGGGCAAGAAGCTGGCTCTCGACGCCCCGAAGCAAGTCGCCAAGAAGCCCCACGTCGAGTGGGGCGACCGGATCGTGGTGAGTTCAGGCTTCCCGAGCTCAGGGGTATCCGGGTTCGAGCTCGGTTCCATTAGGCCACCTTTTTTCTTTTTCTTCTCTTTTAGTTCATCCACTAATCCTTGCTTTTGTCAGCAACAAGAGGCGGCTTCTGCCGCAAGAGCCCCGGGCATGCAGCCGAAGCAACGGGCCCTGGCGGTAGGCCCCCGAGGGGGAAGCCCTCCCACCGCTGCCGAGGAGTGGGCACGCCAGGTACGGCCTCCGAATATTTTCCATCACCCCGCTCCATCGCGGCGTTCGAGCGTCCGAGTGGCACCGACCTTTCCCGTGGTCCAGGGCGAGGCTGGGGAAGAGGATCATGAGGACGATTACCGCCTCGTGCCGCGACCCAGGACGCGGCGGATGCTGCTTGCCGCGTCTTCCGGGGAGGACGAAGGGCTAGCTGAGGGCACCGCGACCAAGGATGTCGCGATCGGGGGTGCTGCTGCCGGGAGCACCGCAGCCGAAGGGGCCACAGTCGAGGGCGACATCGTCGTTGCGCCCCCGGGGGGGCACCCCCGGGGGTGAAGTCCTCGGGAAAGCGGAGAGCCGAGTCGCCCCCGCAGGGGGGGCCGGCAAAGAAGGCGAGGTTGCCGCGCGTCCGTTCGGCGCAGTAAGTCCCCCATTTCTTAACTTCGTGGTGGTGGGGCCGACTGAGCATCTTTGACAATTTGCTGCGCGCAGCTCATACATTGGGGCGGTCGTGGCACCGACCCATCGCCCGACCCCGGTGCCTCCGACCGGGGCGCTTTTGGTTGTTGCACCCACGAACGAGGGCGGCGTTGTTGCCGTGCCCCAGGTGGAGCCGTCCTCCGCGGAGTCGGGGTTTCCCAAAGAGCGAGCGTCGCCCCCTGAGCTGGCGACCAAGCTGGGGCGCAGGGCGGACCCGCCCACCTTTGGCGAGCCGAAGACCCTTTCTTCGATCGAAGGCGGCCAGGGGGCCGTCGAGCCACCCGCCGGCCCAGAGGGTCCGGCCGCCATTGCCGCGGCCGAAGCGGATCTCCCTGGTCCCTCGAGGGGTGCCATCGCTACAGCGACGGCGGAGGCCGCCGGGGACGTAACAGCGGGCGGACTGCCCCGAGGTCCCGATGGCGCTGTCGACTTATCTTCGCTGGAGGACCGGTTGGTGGAGGTAAGATCGGTCGCGGCGTCGCCTCCCCCTTCTCTCCCTTTCCTTAGTGGTCACGGTGGGTTTTTCTCCGCCTTCGCAGGGGCTGCGGCTGGTCTCTCGGGGGTACAACATTGCGCGCGAACACGTGCTCATCTTCCGGTCCCTATGCGGCGTCCTCGAAATCAATCAGAAAGACACCGCCGAGCTAGAAGCCACTGCGTCGCGCAGCCAAGAGGAAGTCTCGCGCCTGAAGGAGGCCCAGGCCCTCGAGCTCACGTGGGCTATTGAGGTCGAGCAGGAGCGTGTGGCCCAGGAGGTATACGCCATAGCGCTCTCCGAGGCCGTCAAGGGGGAGCGGAGGAGGCGAAGAGACCCTTGCCCGGGTCCGCCGAGAGGTGCAGGACGTCTTAGACAAGGACCGCGCGAGCGCGTCGACGGAGATCCAGTGCCTCAAGCTCGAGGTCTCCGACCTTCGCTCCGAGGCAGAAGCCGCACGACGAGGGGGGTCCTCCTCCGAGCTCGAGGCCAAAGTGGCCGAGCTCGAGAGGACGGTTGCAGGGTTGGAGGCGAGTGCCACTGGAGCAGAAACCAAGGCGGCTGAGGCCGAGGCCAGGAATGTCAGTCTTGGGAAAAAGTTGGCGCAGGTGGCTCGGGCAGGGAAAGACGCCTTGGCCCAGCTCCAAGGCGACCGCGACCGGGTTGACAAGACCGAAGCCGAGGTCATCGTACTACGGCGGAGGGTTTCCGACCTCGAACAGGAGAAACTCGCCCGAGATATGTCTCTGTAAACCAAAGTTAGCGGATGGGTCGGGGGGCGAAGGACCCCCCTTGTAAAGATAAAACAACTTTTTGCTAAGCTTTATAGAATTGTGTTTCTTCGGAGGACTTAGCTTATTTGCCGGTCTGCGTCGCCATCGTGTACTTTGCGTGGGCCATTTCACGGAGGGGTCGAACAGTACCGGATACGTGGCGCGTGGCGGGCACGTTCCCGTGGGCCCTCGCAACGAGACCTACCACCATTCGCCCGAATTACCCAGTTTAGGCTGACAGAGTTGCCTGATGCCCGATGTTGATTCAACCGAGGCCTCGCCAAAATCACTCGGGCCTGGGCACGACTCGGGTTGACATGTCTTGACAATTTGGCTACGGGGAATTAGTCGACTTGTTGCGGCAGAGCGACTTATTGCGACCGAGATCACCCCTAATGGTAGACTTAGGGGTCGCGATCTCCGGATCCGGGGATGTCATCGGACCCAGGGCGCTCCTCGAGGACGTTCACTGGTTGGCGGTGCGGGGGAATAGCCGACTTACTCCGATGAGGATCACTTTTACCGCGGCCTCCGAGCCCGGGAATACATCGGGCTCGGGATGCTGACATCCCCAAAGCGAACTCAGAGAATACGGCTCCAACCGAGGCCTCGCCTAGCAGTACTCAGGTTTGGGCACAACTCGGACTGGTCGGCCCGAGATAGCTCAGGCTGGACCAGATTTTAGGCCTTGGGTCTGGCTCGGCGAGCTCGGGAATGCATCAAGCCCGGCGAGGCCCCCTCAGAGGGCGGTTTAGAAATTCGAACCTGGCCATCCAGCCCCGGGGGAAAGGTCGGCTTAGAACGACTGAGTCATCCCCGGTGGTGAATTCCAAACTGCGACCTCCGAGCCCGGGAAAAGTCATCAGGCTCAGGGCGCCCTCTGAGAACGTTCAATGGTTGGCAGCACGGGGGGATGGCCGGCTTACCCCGATAACGATCGTTTTACCGCGGCCCCCGATCCTGGGAATGCCCAGGCTCGGGTTGTTCATCCCCGAGGCGAACCTAGAGAGCGTGACCCCAGGCGCTGCAAAACAGAACACGCATGGACGCCCTGAGGCCGAACCAGCCGCGTGACCTTATGGTTGCCCTTATGGTCACGCCGCCGGGTCGCGCGGCTCGAGGCGTCCTTGAAAGAAACTACTACTTTGGTTAAAAAGGGAGGTGGGCGAGGCACCGGGCCTGAGGCCCCTTAATATAGCGCGGCCCTTGGCCGAAGGAGTCTGCAATTTGAGATTGTGATGAGAGGCCATCCCTTCCACAAATCAAAAAGAGGTTAGTACCGGGAGCGAAGAAAATCTTTATCGCGGCCACAAGCCTGGGCCATATCAGGACATGGTAATACAAAGCCCCGAGCAGGGCCCGAGCCGGGTTCGCTCGGGGCATAAGAACGAACACAGCAGCAAGGGAAGAGACACCTTAACTTGGAGGCGGGTGAAAGAAGAGCGCTAGGTATAGAACTTCCGAAGCTGGTCTACGTTCCACGAGCTTGCGAGCTCCCTACCATCGGGGACCGCCAGGCGGTAGGCTCCTGCGCGGCTTGCTGAGACGACTCTGAAGGGGCCCTCCCACAACAGGGACAGCTTGTTGATGTGGGAGCGATCCTGGATTCGCCTTAGGACCAGGTCCCCAACGCGGAAGTCCCTAGGTCAGACGGCTCGGGCGGCATGCCTGCGGAGGTCTTGTAGGTAACGCGCCGAACGCAACAGGGCGCGACATCTTACTTCTTCTGCCAAGGCGAGGTCGAGGGATCGCTCCCGCTCGAGGTCAACCTGGTCGACCGAACTCGTCCTGGCAGAGCGGAGCGCTACCTCGGGCGGCAGAACAGCCTCGGCCCCGAAAACGAGCTGGAAAGGGCTCGTTCCCGTTGCCCGGCTGGTTGAGGTGCGAACAGACCAAAGGACTGTAGGGAGCTCGTCCACCCATGCCCGACCGCGGCGACCGAGCTCGTCGAAAACTCGCTTCTTGAGCCCTTGGACGAGCTACCCGTTGGCGCGCTTGGCCGCCCCGTTGCTCTGGGGGTGGCTTACCGAGGCATAGCAGACTTTGGTCTCCATGTCTGCGCAGAACTCTTGGAATAGCTCACTGGTGAACTGCGTCCCGTTGTCGGTGATGATCCTGCAAGGGACTCCGTACCTCGTGACCACGAAGGAACGGAAGAATCTTACTGCGGCCTTGGCGGTGATGGCGGAGACCGGCTCTGCCTCGATCCACTTTGAAAAGGTGTCAATGGCCACAACAGGAATTTCGTCCCCCCAACCGACCTCGAGAAGGGACCAAGGATGTCGAGGCCCCACGTCGAGAAGGGCCAGGCGAGGGGAATGGTTTGCAGAGCGTAGGTCGTTGCTCGATCTTCCGGGCGTGGCCCACCGACAGTGGCGATTCGCGAGCGATGCCCCGGGCATCTTCAAGCACCGTCGGCCAGTAAAAGCCCAATCTGAAGGCCTTCCCGACCATGGTCCTGTAAGAGGAGTGTGCACCGCACAGGCCGGAGTGTATGTCGTCAAGCAGGTATTTACCTTCTTCTGGAGTGATACATTTTGACAGGACGTCCAAAGCCCCCCGACGGTAGAGCTGCCCGCCGACGAGCCTGTACGAGCTCGCACGTCGCTGGAGCCTGCTCCTTTCGGCTGGGGTAGCGGGGAGCTCTCCTTGGTCAAGGAACTTGATGAATGGGTCCATCCACGATGGAACGTTTTCGAGGAAGGCCACCGAGTCCCCCTGGTCACTGACGGACGGTGTGGCCAAGATTTCAAAAATAACGTCCGGCGGAAGCTCGTCTCCGGATGACCCGAGCCTGGATAAAAGATCGGCGGTGGAATTGTCCCTCCTTGGTACGTGCTGGATTTCCAGGTTCCGGAACCACCTTTCCATCTTGCGTACCTCAGCGAGGTACTTGGCCATCAGAGGTTCCGAACACTGGTAGACTTTGTTGTACTGGTTGACGACGAGCTGGGAGTCGCCTTTCACAACTAGACGGCGGACGCCCAAGGACTTGCAAGCCCGAAGGCCGGCCAAGAGAGCCTCGTATTTCGCCGCGTTGTTGGTGGCTGGGAAGCCGAAGCGGACCACATATCTCAGGTGGTCGCCTTGAGGGGTGATGAGGAGAATGCCGGCCCCCGAGCGCTCAAAGGACCTTGACCCGTCGAAGAACATGATCCAAGGGTCTTCGGTCTCGACCTCGGGCTCGGGGGCAGGTTCCGCCGTTGCTCGGCAAGAACGGCGCCAATACCGCGATTTGATGGCGGTGCGGGCCGTGAAGCGGAGGTCGAACCCGGCCAGTTCCATGGCCCACTTGGCAACGCGGCCTCCGGCTTCAGGGTTCCTGAGGATCTCCCCGAGCAGGAGGCTACTCGGGATGACCACCGCATGTGCCTGGAAGTAGTGCCGAAGCTTCCGCGAAGCCATGAAGAGCGCATAGAGTAATTTTTGGACCAAGGGATAGCGCTCCTTTGGCCCGTGGAGCACTTCGCTGACGTAGTAGATCGGGTGCTGCCGCCCCGCCCGCTCGGCTACCAGGACCGCGCTGACGACATGGGTCGTGGCCGCGAGGTAAAGCAGCAGCACCTCTCCCTGTTGCAGAGTCGTCAGCAGAGGAGGGCGCGAGAGGTATGCTTTGAGCTCGTCAAAGGATCGTTGGGCTTCGGGGGTCCACTTGAAGCCCTCGTGTTTGCGTAGGATCTTGAAGAAAGGCAATCCTCGTTCGCCGAGCCGGGAGATGAAACGGCTAAGGGCGACGATGCGGCCCGTGAGGCTTTGTACCTGTTTTACCGAGGTCGGAGCGGTTATCTGCTCGATTGCTTCGATCTTCTCAGGGTTTGGGCCCATGCCCGACCCCCCGATCATGTAGCCGAGCACTTTTCCGGAGGTTGTGCCGAAGACGCATTTTTCGGGGTTGAGTTTGATGCCGAACTTGTTCAGATTGGCGAAGGTTTCAGCCAGGTCGTCGACGTGGCCGGCCCTAGAGGAGCTCTTGATGACGATGTCGTCGACGTACACCTCGAGGTTCCGGCCGATCTGTGGGTCGAGGGATTTAACCATTAACCGCTGGAACGTGGCGCCCGCGTTGCGAAGGCTGAACGACATGGTTGTATAGCAGAAGGTCCCGAACGGCGTGATGAAGGCAGTCTTGTCCTCGTCTTCCGTGGCGAGCTTGATCTGGTGGTACCCGGAGTAGGCGTCGAGAAAGTTCAACATCTCGGCGTTGGCGGTGGAGTCCACGATCTGGTCTATGCGGGGAAGTGGGAAGTTGTCTTTCGGGCATGCGGCGTTCAAGCCCGTGTGGTCGACGCACATTCACCACTTCCCGCCCTTCTTCTGCACAATTACAGGGTTGGCCAGCCACTCGGAATAGTTGACCTCGCGAATGAAACCGGCCTTGAGGAGCTCATCGAGGTGTTCCCTGATTATCGCCACCTTCTCCGGGGAGAAGCGCCGCAGCTTCTAACGCACGGGTCTGCAGCCGGGCTTTGTTTGCAGTCTGTGCTCGATCACCTCCCGCGGGACCCCCGACATGTCCGCCGGTTTCCACGCAAAAATGCTTTTGTTAGCTCAAAGGAAGGTAACGAGCTCGTCTTCCTATTTGGGATCAAGCTGGGCGGAAATGCAGACGCATTTGCCCGAGCTCCCTTCTTCGAGCCGGACGGCCTTGGTCGGGCCGTTTGGCTGGATGGTCGCCTTCCGCCGGGTGCCCTTCGGGGTGACCTCGGGACCCGGCTGGGGCAGCATGCCGGCCAGCGCCAGGGCCTTTTCCTCACAGCCGTGCGCTGCCTTCGGGTCGCCGCGGACCGTTATGACACCGCCTGGTCCCGGGAGCTTCATACACCGATGCCCGTAGTGATTTGTGGCCATGAACTTAATCAGGGCGGGGCGCCCGAGGATGGCGTTGTAGGGGAGGTCCCCGTCCACAATTTCGAAGGTGATCAGCTCGGTGCGGAAGTTTACAGAATCGCCAAAGGTGACGGGGAGGACCACTTGCCCAAGCGGGGTGGTCGAGCTCCCCGGCACGATGCCGAAAAAGGGGATCGCTATGTTCTTGATTTTCGACCGGGGTATTTGCATTCGGTCCAAGGCGCTCGCCAGAAGTAGGTTGAGGGAACTGCCCCCATCGACCATGACCCGGCAAACGACAGTGTTGCTAATGGTCGGGGCGACCAAAGCGATTTGCGATCCGGGACATCCCGGGCGTCGTCCGAAAAAGGTGATAGGGACGCCATCCCACCTGCAGGGTTGGTCGGCGGGCTTCCCGGCAGTGGCTTGATAGACGGCGCGCGCGGTGTCCTTCAGCTCGCGCCGGGATTAGTATGCTGAAGAACCGCCGAAGATTACATCGACGCGGCGGTCGCCTTGTTGGAACTCCAGGTCGGGGCCTGCTTGCGCCCGCTCGGTGTTGGCCCCTCCGGGCCGTTCATCGTCCCTTGGGAGCGCGGGCATCTCTCCAGTCCCCTTATAAAAGGCGTCCACTTTGAATACCACGTCCGCGGTACCGCAGTCGTGGCCATGGATCTTGTGGAACAGACAAAATTTGCTAGCGTCGAAGCCGGGCTGTTCTTCGTTGCCCCAAGCTCGAACGTTCGCGTGGAGGTCCCCGGCCTGTCCCTGCGAGGGCGGCCGGCGCTGTTGTGGGTGCGAGACGTTACGTGGAGGCGGGGCCCGGCGGTCGGGCTGGCGCGCTTCCGCCCCTTCGCGCTTATTGTCGACCGCGGCGATTACACGGAGTTGGCCACCCTCGCCGCCGCGGTCTCTGCCTCGCCTTTTGTCGCGCGAGGTCGGGTCCCCTTCCTTAACGTCGGACGGCCCTACCTCGCCGAAGGCGAGGCCGAGCTTGCCCCAGTCGTAATCGTGCTTCCAGCGGACAGCATTGTCCGCGTCCGCATATCGCTCCGCCATGCGGAATAGTTTGTTGACTGTGAGCCTCGTGGCGATCTCGAGGTCCTCCGTGAGGCGTCTGTCTCGAACGCCGAAATTGAAAGCCTTGATGACGGTTTCATCGGAGATGTTGGGGATCGAGTTTCGCGCGCGAGTGAACCAGCGCACGAAGTCTCGCAGATGTTCCCCCTTTCCCTGGATAACGCGGTCCAGGTCCCTTTCTCGCCCAGGCCGCTCGTAGCAGCTCTAGAAGTTGGAGTGGAGGGCGCTCCGCAACCGGCGCCATGATCGGAAGGTGCCGGGCGCCTGGTTGAAGAGCCAGGTGAGGGCGGCCCCGTCCAGGACGGTGGGGAGATAGTTAGCCATCGCGGCCTCGTCCCCACCGGCTGCCAGGATGGCGGTGGAGTATATGGAGAGAAATTCCGCGGGGTTCTTGGTCCCGTCGAACTGCTCCATCATCGTCGGCTTGAACCGAAGTCGCCAAATAAGCACTTGACGGAGTTCGCGTGGTCTGTTGGCGCACCGTGGCCTAAGTTCACCGCCACCACCGCCGTATCGAGTCATCATTAGCCGATAGGGGGAACTCGAGCTGGCGGCGCACCCCGCGCCGGCCACGACGGTCGGCCGGTGTGGCGTCATGGCGGCGGCGCGGGTGATAGCGGATCTTCTGGCGCCCGAGCCGGACGTTCGGGGAGAGGCTTTCGGAAGCGCTGCTACCCGGGCGAGGATCGTCATCGCGTCCCTGGTGGCGGGCGAGCCCGCGCACCGTCATTCTCCGTCGACGAGATGGTCGGTGATCGTGCGACAGGGAGCCGTCGGCCGTCGGGGGACGAGATTCAGAGCCCAGGGAGCCTGCTTGCCGCCGGGGCATGACGCCGTTGGTGGCCTTGTCAAGTTCTTCGGTCAGGGACCGCTGGAAGAGGGCCGAGCCGGCCCGAGCGGGGTCAGCCATGACCCGAGCGATGGCCCGTAGGCGCTCTTGGGCAAGCTCGCCTGGACGGGGGGAGCCGGGCTGGCCGGACTGGGAGTGGGTTGTATCGCGCTCTTCTCGCCTGATAGCGGCGATGGCTTGGTCGATGGCAATCCGGGCGAGCCGATGCGCCTCTCGAGGAGTTTCCGGGCCATCGTCGCCCGCCCCAGGAGTCGTCTCACGCCCGCCGGCCACGAAAGTTTGGCGTTCGTGGGGCGGCAAGGAGGGCGAGAGTATGGACGCGGAGCCCTGGTACTCGGGGACAACATCTGAACTCAAGCTCGCTGTTCGCGACATGCCGTGGTGGAGCCGGAGGTGCTGATGCCGCCGAGGCGACGAACTTTGGACGAACGAAACTTCGAGCCCCACAGTGGGCGCCAGCTGTCGACGATCGGGACCGTCGACCGCCAAAGAAGGAGGGGAAGGATAGTACGGAGGGCGAGGCCCAGAGCTTCGCTCGTCGGGGAGGTGTACTCGACTGTCGCCTTGCTCAAGGGGAACTGGCCCAACCAACAGGGGACACAATGGTTTATACTGGTTCGGGCCGAATGTCCCTACTCCAGTTCATGTGGTGGTATTCTATTGCCTTTAGTGCGGATGGCTACACAACGTTTTCCAGCGCCCCTGAGAGCCTTAGCGCAAGAGAGCTGAATGACTTGATCGGAAGAGGCCCCCCTTTTTCCGGGCTTCCTGCCTCCCTTTATACAGTAGAAAGGGGCAAGTTACATCGAGAACTGGGGAAGGGCGAGGTGACCTATGCTAAAAGCTTCGGTCCTTCGTTCTGTCGACTGGTCACCGCTCGTCTTGCCCACACCGGGTCGGTAGTCTCGTTGGTCAGGGCGGTTAGGTATTTCGCGGAAGCAGCGTGCCGCCTATACAGGAGCTCGCGAGTGTTGACGTCGTTGTGCATGACGTGGGTGCTGCCTCGGGAGGGAGCGCGTCTTCGTACTGTACGTGACCGATTGATGGGACTGGAAGCATGACTTCGGCAACCATTAAACCATCTTGGGAAGAAATTTGCTGCTCCGTCTGCGATCCTTCGATTGACCACGCCATGGTAGAGCGTGGTCAGAGGGTCGGTGGAGGCTACGACACGCGGGCTTTGGCGGAGGTCGCCTTGGCTTGATCGGAGTCGGGGGATCCCGACCTGCTGTGGAGGTCGGGAGCCCTGCTTGGTCGGGGATGCCTACCCGACTCGCTGCGGAGGTCGGGAGCCCTGCTTGGTCGGGGATGCCTACCCGACCTGCCGCGGAGGTCGGGAGCCCTGCTTGGTCGGGGAAGGGCTCGGAGAGGGCCGCCAGGTCGGGGAAGAGCTCGGAGAGGGCCGCCAGGTCGGGGAAGAGCTCGGAGAGGGCCGCCAGATCGGGGAAGAGTGCCCTTGATGGCCTCTCGGGGCCTTTGGTTGGGTCCTGACTAGTAACAGTCCGCTCGGCGCCCCGGGCCGGTAGATCGGAGACGGCTCCGCCCGGGCTTGGGAACAGTCCTCCGATCATGGAGGGGGAACGGACAGGTGTCAAGGGGGCCCACGCCAGGTTGTCCGATCCCCGACATAACCCGATAGTCAAATCTCTTCGGAGGAATAAACTTTTTCTACTATTGAATCTATACTCCTTTATAATGCACCTAAGCATTCTCTTCTACGTCCACCCCCAAATAGTGCACCCACTAGAGATGGCCCAACCTTCGTGCACCCAGCGAAACGTCCCCATAAACTTGCCTCCATCAAAATTAACCTCTCAGATCTTTCCTCAGCTTTACTCACCCACATCCGATGGCCATTGTTTAGTGTGTCTAATCATCCCTGTGGCCCACAACAGATCTCCTCCCACCTCCAACATCATCTCAAGGAAAAGGAAACAAATATCCTGAAATTAAGGAAAAGGAAACAAACGTCCTAGAAAAGGAAAGGACCATACATTACGTGCTGAGAAAAGGAAACTGGGAGATGGGGCACTATACTAGTAACTAAAGTTAGTGTTCTTTGCAAATAATTTTTTTATTGCAAATTGAATTTTTGTTGCAACGCACGGGCACATGACTAGTATATACATATATATGTGTATATATAAGTATATATATACATACAGTATATATATATATGTATATATGTATATGCGCGTGTATATATATATATACTAGTTTAGTGCCCGTGCATTGCTACGGAAAACAAAATTGATAACGAAACATAAAGGTCAAGCAATAAAAGAAAATGGCCGTGTGTTGCTATGAATAAAAAAAATCATGTTATCTAACACATTGAGTTGGCTTATATCAAGTCATCGACTCAGTTGAAGTAACCAGCTGAACTCTGCCCGACCCGCATCGTCTTCTCCACTGTACTTGATCTACACTCCACCTGGTCTACACACCTCCTCGACTCCATCGCCACGCCTTACTATGCTCTGCTCTGTGTCAGCCCTTGTCAGGCCTATCCAGCTATTCCTAGCCGGAATCATAAAAAACCTGGGAATTATGAAAAAAAATCATGTTTGATGATAACGTTTTACTATATATATCACCTTTTTTCATAATCAGGTGGTAGACAGATCGGGGATCCGTAGAGGGGTCAGAAAGAGAACCTTGCCGAGAACGAGGAGCTGTAGCTGCGCATCGATTGGCTGGTGTCGCTCCATAGCCGCCTTCCACGTGGGCACGGCCATCGATAGTTGTGCTTGCGCGCGCGGAACCACAAAATCTGACTGAATTGCCCCACACGTGGAGAGAGTCAAAAGCTTCGCAAACTCAGCTTGAAAATTTTTCAAGTTAGAAAGTTTCAGCTTGAAAATTTTTCAAATTAGAAAAATTCAGCTTGAAAATCTTTCAAATAGAAAATTCTCAAATTAGAAAGTGTCAAGTTGAAAATTTTCAAATAAAAAGTTTCGATTAAAAACTTTCAGTTTAAAAAAATTCGGTTTAAAAACTTTCAAAAGCGGTTAAAAAATATAGAAGGATGAATGGGATAACGCTGAGTAAGGAAAAAAGTGATAAAAGGAATGAAGTGTTGTTACTTATCATAACGAGTGGACATCCTAACCGCACCATCAAATTAGCTATTCCCGAACATTTTTTCCATTGCACTAACGCATCTTCTTCTTTTCCAGAAATCATTCCATAGCGTTATTAACACTTGGCCAAGAGCCTTACAAAAATCAGCAATATTACCATCATCACCGTCATGACTTGCATGGCTAAACGAATCATGCACCATCGAAATCATTAGGTTCACGACGTCTGCCTGAACCTGAGCCACCAGTTCCGGAGGTCGAACTCCCAGAGGTGCTCCTGCTGCAGGATGTCGCCGATGACGGACACCCTGGGCCACGCGTCCTCCTGCAGCCCAATGCATTTCACGCCGGGCACAATGTCGATCACGTAGCCCTTCACCGCGGCTCGATTCGCCGACCAAATAATCGCACGTTAGCTTTGTGATGGTCGGTGCACCAGCCGTCCAGTTGTAGCAGTAGTCGAACGGGTCCATGCTCACTCGCGGCAGACCGGCAAGTTGCTTGCTCAGCGCCGAGACCACACCCTTGTACGTCGGGGTGGCGAGGATCGTCGAGCTCGTCGCCGGAGTCGATGATCGCTACCGTCCTTCCTCTCGGCGTTCCACACTTTGTCGGGATGTCAAGGCCTCGCCGGCGATGGAGATGGCCTCCACCGTCAAGCGTAGAACGAGCTCGTCCGTGCCGAGAAGCGATGGCGTCTGCGGCGCACGGCGGGCGGCGAGCCGAGGCCGGTGTCGGGCCTGGGCCGAAGGTGAGGTAGCTGGTAGCGTTGCGCGAGGCGAGGTGATCAACCAGGTAGTAGGAGAAGAGGCCGCCGAAGCGCGCGGCAGCGCGGGACGTAAAGGAGATGTTGTTGCCGAGGCTGAGCACTCCGTCCGAGGCCTGGAAGCTCTGGCCGTCGTACGAGGTGGTGCACCCCATCACCACGTCCTGGAGCTTCGCCTTCTTGTCTGGCCCGCTGCCAGACAGCGCAACGATCGTCGAATCGGTGTCGACCAAGCCGTGCGCCGACAAGTCGTCTTTGTACCTGCCACGTCCACGATTAGGTGACGTTAGTTTAGTTAGTTAGGATGAGGACGGGCACGCGGCGGCGTCAACGTCGACGGCCGTGGTGTCGCCCATGGTTCTCGCTCGGCTTGCTTTGTTTCTTGCACGCACGAGGTGAGGCGGGGTGGGGCCGATGGCTACGGTTGCATGCTTATAAGAACACGGTACGTACGTACGTTTCCTTGATTTGCGCGCTGTGACGGCGCCATCACAGATTCACGGCTCAAGGCAAATAAAGTAAAATTTCCTTTTCTTCTATCCAAACTTTACGTAACCTTCTACAGAGATATCAATTTGCAATCAATTATCAAATCGTGGTATGATACATTACTACTTTCCTTTTCTTCTGTCCAAATTTTACGTAATCTTCTACAAAGATATCAATTTCCAATCAATTATCAAATCGTGATATGATACACTACTACTTTCCTTTTCTTCCGCGAGGGGGGAGGGAGTGGTGGGAGAACGGACCACCGCTACCAACTGGTAATTAGATGCAATCAATTATCAAATCGTGGTACGATACACTACTACTTTCCTTTTCTTCTGTCCAAATTTTACGTAATCTTCTACAGAGATATCAATTTCCAATCAATTATCAAATCGTGATATGATACACTACTACTTTCCTTTTCTTTCGGGGGAGGAGTGGTGGGAGAACGGACCACCGCCACCAACTGGTAATTAGAAGTAGTAGATATATATATATATATATATATATATATATATATATATATATATATATATATATTCGTTTAGGAGACATAGCTCCATGCGAAAAATATATTTCTTATAGCTTAACATCTTTGTACATATTCGAATAGTGGTTTACACTTCCGCGAAAAATATCATCTTTATCATTCTTCGCTTCTATACAAGAGAAGAAAAGCAAATCAGAAAGCATTTGTAAAACATAACATACGCTTGATTTTCACAATATAAAAAGTAGGCCTAAGTGCCTAACATAAACTAGATTGCCTATGTGTTGAATAAGTACAAAGGTAATTTTAAAAGGAAGAACAACAACAAGACCACCATTAGTTGTAGTTATTAGTGTTATCATGGTGTTGTTTAGGCGACGCCTAGTCACCGACTAGGCGTCCAGACGGTCGGCGGGAGTCGTCATGCCCCGGCACCTTCATCTTCCAGCTCATTGGTCGTCGCTTCTCTGTCAGATCTGGAGCTAACATCATCGAACATTGCCTCGTTGGCGTCAAATCCGGGCTCGCCGGCGTCGGATCCGCATCACCTCTAGCCGGGCTTCACCCCGCCACCACGAGGGAGGGAAAGGGGGTGGCGGCGTGAGGGATCGAGGAAGGGAAGGTGGGTGGCGGTGATGGCATGACTCGACGGGGTGGCATGCGCAGGAGACGAGCACGAAGGACTTGAGGGCGCGTGGGTCGACAGCGGCAAAGCAATCGCAGATGAGGAAGAGGAGCTCGTCTGCGAGCGAGTCGAGACTTGAGACGCAGTCACGCGGCGTATCACCGTGGGACAGTCGAGCAGAGGCGTTGCTTGGGGCTGGGGTTAAGCGAGCTAGTCATATAGTGCTTTCCTTTTATCGGTAGGACTGTTAGTAAGGAGTTTGAAGCTTTAGTACTTTTAGTTGTAGTTCCTGTTTTAGCAAGGAATGAAGTTGGTTCAGAGATGTCAAGTAGAGAGGTTATATCTTCTCTTCCTTCTCGTACTGCGAGTAATATCTCTACTACACTTTCAACTTTATATTGATCAGTTTGAGCATATTCAACAAGTTCACCAATTAGCTTTCCCGTCAGCTTGCCAACTAAAGTAAGGACAGCAAGCCAGTATATTACTGGTCGCCTAATTATCGCCTCGCCTCGTGTAGGGCGTCATGATAACCATGATAGTCACCATAATTACCGATATTATCGGTGCTTTTCTTTGTCATATTATTATGATTACCACTCCTACACCAAAGAATGGCATCAACACCTTCCACCACCTGAACTCTCACAGCCTATCTTCTTATACTTCAAACTGGTATCATCAATTCATGTTAGTCAGTTTCGTTGCTATATTTATGCATTACAACAAATGTCATCACCTTGGTACCTCGTGTATCTGTCACAGCTAACCGCTAATCTATAGATATGCTATAAAATTTAAAGTTGGAAATGGTAGACCCGAGGTATGAATTTGGCATAAATCTGGAGGGCAAGACTGCGCTTTTCTGGTAACGTTTCCTGTGAGCCGTGAATGTTTTACCGAACAGTAAACGTAAACACGTACTCTCAGTCTCAGGGGACGCAAGAGAAAAGCCGGACTCTCCATCCTCCGTTGGCACCGTCCGATCGGACGCATGACGCATCACAACCGTCCACGGCAAAATCCTTGTGGTTTTCCCGTCCCCGTTTGCCCTCTCCAGTCTAGATCACCCTCTCCCTAGATTCCTCGCCAGTTCGAAGGCAAGGCGAGTGCGCAGGCGAGATGGCTTCCCCCGACGCGGCGCCGCCGCCGCCGACTGAGCCCGAGAGGTGGAGGGACCTGGACATGCTCCTCTCCCGCCCCGGAAACCTCGTTGACTCCACCTTCGTCCCCAGCCCCGGGGTGAGCCGCCGCCGACACCTCCCCACTCACCCCCCTCCTCCCCCTGTTCCGCGTTTTCGCCATTTCTCTTCGATTTCTTGCGCTTTCCTCTGAGATGGCTTGATAACCGTTGTTGTCTCGTGTGTGCAGCTGCGGGACCTTATTGGGAGCTTCGTGGAGGTGCTGGTGGTCGGGGCGGGCGGGCTGGGGTGCGAGCTACTCAAGGACCTCGCACTCTCCGGCTTCAAGAACCTGCACGTCATCGACATGGACACCATCGACGTCTCCAACCTCAACCGCCAGTTCCTCTTCAGGTCCTTCCCACTCCCATTGTACCCCCGTGCAATTGGATCGCTACCGTCTTGCAAGTTGTGAGAGGAAAATAGGGTTTATGTAGTGGCGGTGTTATGTTTTGCTGCTTTGTTCAAATACCAAGCGCTAGCTGTAAGCTTGTTCGGTCCACAGAAAGATCTCTTACACTTGCACGGTGTCCGCACAATGTATGCGTTGGAGAATGGCTAAATAGAAGAAGGGTGTTAAACTGTTAGGTCCAATAAATGCAATTGGACTGGTCTTGTCTTGCAAGTTCAATTGTTTACAAATTCTGACTCACCAAAAGAGAGGAAAATAATAGAAAGGGTTTTAGGTTAAAAGATACTTTTACTCTATTCAATGGCAACAATATATAGACACATTTCCTTCAGAAAAAAAAACATTATATAGGTATGAGAGGGTTAGGATAGATAACTACTAGAAGTCTAATTCGAGTTTCCCAACCAATCTTGAGTAAATTGGGAAAAAGGTATTATTATTCTCACTTTAAATTCTAAAGGAGGCTCAAATCTTTCTCCGTTACTATTCGAGTCAAGCCGAAGCCTCACTTTATTGCAGCAGCAACCATTTATCTGTTTTTATTTTATATTTTTTAATGTTTTCCTACCATTTATCATTTCAATATGCATTGCATATACTCTTGTGCAGGATTCAAGATGTTGGGAAGTCCAAGGCTGAAGTAGCCGCGAAGAGGGTTATGGAACGAGTTAATGGAGTGAACATTGTGCCCCATTTTTGTAGGATTGAAGATAAAGAGATAGAGTTCTATAGTCAGTTCCAAATAATTGTCCTTGGTTTGGATTCAATTGAAGCTCGAAGCTATATTAATTCCGTGGCTTGCGGTTTCTTAGGTATATATTTCCATATCCGTTTTTATGTAGCTTTACTCTACAACTTGGAAAGAAGGCTTCAAACTAGAAGATGTCTTAGGTCTACAACATGTTCATTTGTCCCATTGTTGTTAAGGCGCCGCCTGCCATGGCCCGTCGCCTCACATGGCTGAATCCTCGCCTCCACCGCCTCCTTGCCCGTCGCCTCCAGGCCCTCCACCGCCAGCTCCTCTGCGGCAGCTGCTGCAACAGCGGATGCTGCTGCTGCTGCTGCTGCCGCTGCTGCTGCTGCTGCTTTTGATGCTGCTGGCTGCTGCTGCCTTTGCTGCTACTTGAGAAGGCTGGCCTGCTGCTGCTTTTGCTTCCCTGCTTAATTGTCATCTTGTTATGCTATTTATTTGCATCCATACAATGTATATATGTATTGCTGATATACTGATATTGCAGGACCATTTTTGGTCACCTAATCCTCTAATACTTCCAACTCGAAATTTGCAAGTGAACTGTTAGCCTACACATTTGTCGCACTCAGAGATTGGGGATTAATGAAGTTTGACTAAAAAATGTGCTAGAGATGAACGAGAATCAATCTTGTTCTGTTAATATTTTTTTGCCAAGTGACAATGCATATGATACTTTGCGCATAAAATCATGGTTCTCCAATTTAGTGAGATAATATTTGGCCATTATTGTCGGTTTGGACCTTTGTAGTGTAGTTTGATTATGTTTCTGCTTCTCAATTGATCAGAGCTTACAACATTGTCATTTACACCATCAAACTGAACATTTTCATTAATGGTGTAATGATGCCGATATATCATTGGAATTGCAGAGTATGACGCAGATGACAAACCAATCCCGGAGACAATTAAACCTATGGTAGATGGTGGAACGGAAGGTTTCAAAGGTCACGCTAGAGTTATTATACCAGGAACAACACCTTGCTTTGAATGCAACATATGGCTTTTCCCTCCCCAGGTCAAGTTTCCCTTATGTACCCTCGCTGAGACTCCGAGAACCGCAGCTCATTGCATCGAGTATGCTCATTTGATCAAATGGGACGAGGTACTATTCTAGTAACCTTGTCTCTGTGTAACTGCTAAGTGCTCTTTGATATTTTTTTTCTAACAATTAAATTCACTCTTGTAGGTTCATCCTGGAAAATCTTTTGATGCTGATGATGCAGAACATATGCAGTGGATTTATTCAGAGGTTTTCTTTACTGCAATGACATGTGATTTATTTCAGTGCCATTTTTTCTAATCTTTTTGCCATGTATACTTATACAGGCTTTAAAGAGAGCAGAACTTTTTGGTATTTCCGGGGTTACGTATTCTTTGACTCAGGTCTGTTCTGTGTTCATTCACCAGGCCTTGGCTGTGATTTTAGTCCTTAACTCCTTATGTATATCAGAATTTTATGCTTTTCCTCTATTGTAACATGCAGTTATCTTGCACCCAGCAATTTAACATTCTTGCTGGAACCATAGCCTCTTTATTCCCTTTAATATCTATTGGCATGTAGAGATGTTAAACAATCCGACCTTGTTATGTTAAATTCATGTTCAAAGGGACCAGCAATATGGTTCTGGATAGGTGAAAATACCACTGCTGGGTTGGTGGAAGTTTTGGGAGTGAGTGTGGATGCAGCTCAAATGCAAAACCTGCCATCTAGATTTATAGCCATGTCAAGATACTTTCTCTTCTCTGGCACTCTGCTGTACCCTCATACTAGGTGTTTTTGCCACAAGATTTGGTGGTATGAGCATTTGTATAGTTGGATTAGCATATGTGCAGTGCAGGTTTGCACTGTGGCTGTGTGCCCCATGGGCAAGCTGGTACTAGGTATGAATAGCTCATTGTCCCCCTCAATGGCGGACTGAGTGATATTTAAAAAGCTACGGATAAGAATGGTCCTAAGTCTAAAATTCCTAAACAAGGGCTATAACTTATTTAAGTTTTGTATAACCGTGGAGTTTGTTTAAATTTCAGTAGCCTTATAATATGGTAACTGGCTAACTGCATATGCGCTACATTAATTTTGAATGAATATTTCTTCCCTCAATAATCTCTTTATCTTCGGTTTTTGTGTTATTACACATGTGCTGCTTTGTTGCTTTGTGCACAAAAATTCATCATCTAATTAACCATATTATTACATGATTTACCTAGTGTTTAAGCAGCGTTAGCATCCTTGGCATTATTGGTATTTGGTGTTTTAATTTCCATACTATTGAAGTGTTCTTTTTTTCGGTCATAGATGTTTTTTGTGCCATTTGGTCAGTATGTCAGTAACTAATTCTCCGTGTATGCCAAAAAAAATTCACTACTTAATGGGAATTGAAAAAAAAAATCTTTGATATATAGTCTTTTTGATATCATGTATTTCAGAATGAACCTTTTCATATTCAGTAGTATATGGGTCCTGATATTTATTATGGTGGTGGTCTAATACTCTAATCTGCAAGTTTTCTTCTATATTTGTTAATGCCAACTAATTTGGCTTCTCAATTTATTGTATGACTAAGTACAACTCTATTATTTTGTTGCTCTGTTTAAATCTTGGAGGGTTGTTGTTAAGTTAATAGGACAGTTTCATGAGTATTACTGCCTATTTTTTAATGAATTACAGGGTGTTGTCAAGAATATAATCCCAGCAATTGCTTCAACGAATGCAATTATTTCTGCTGCTTGTGCATTGGAAGCTTTGAAGCTTGTTTCTGGATGCAGCAAAAGTGTGGCAAATTATCTCACGTGAGTTTCATTGCTTCATGTCCTTTCTTACTCTAAAAGTTGATTTCCCCAAAGAGTAGGAACAAGGGGAGTTTTTCAAAGAATTATTTTGATTTTTTTTTGTTCTTATCTTTTAACCAAGGGCATGTTTGGATGGCCATCACACTTTGCCACACCTAGTTGTGGCCAAGTGTGGCAAGCCACACCTTCTTTGTGGTAAGGTAAAGTTTGGTTGGTAAGTGTGTCTATGATGAGTCGGCCATGGTGCTAAGAAACTGTGGCTATGAACCAAAAGATGGCCATCGAAAGTCAAATTTGCCTAACTTTATTACCATCTATTGTGCCAAACACCGCCCAAATCTATTACCATCCGAATGCAAAAAAGATACTCTAAAACAGAGTGGACTGGTCTCTAAGTGGAACACAGGGATTAGTTGTTGATCAGAGAGGCATAGCACATAACTTTCAGAAATTGATAGGTTGATTCACATGTATTAGTGGTAATGGTTCGTTTCACACAGCCGAGTTTATCTCAGTTCTATGAACTGGATAAAACCACATTATAACTCAAAGGTGCACAAGTCTGATAACCTAACTAACAGCTTCCAACTTCCAAGCAGACTAATTACTTCATGTAATAACCATAAAGAAATCCTACACACTAAACCTTCAATTGATGGTAAACAAAGGCATAACCTTCAATATTAATCACATCCATTGACAGTAGACAATAATCGGCATGCAAAATTTCGGAGTATTAGGAACAAAATCCAACTTCTTGTGGCGACCCGCATAATTAGCCCATCGTACTGCCATCATTCTGAGATAATTACGCGAATCTCGGCATACTAACTAATCAAAACATTGAGCGCACTCGATATTTTATCAGTTAGTACATCGTGTTCAGAGTGTTGCAACAGAACAATAATTAAAGACTGAATGTAAATATATTATAAACCAAGCCACGCAGGGCTATATGTCCATTACATAGATATATTGATCATTGCACAACAAAATGATATTAAATAGATACTATTACACCAAAAGACTAACGAAGCTGATACACAGCTACCCATCTTCTCTATTCCTCCTGGTAGAACTCTGCTGCCTTGTCCACCCAATCATCTGCTTGAACACCGGAGCCAAACTCTAGAAAAGGGGGATTTAGCAAGAGTGAGTACAAAAGTACTCAGCAAGCATTATTAGCAAATGCATAAAATGATTTTCTCTCAAACAACCAATTCCAACTAATACTCACCTTCCCTCAACATCCACTTTTACATAAATTAGATTTTTGGTTTTCTTTAAAGGTTGTTTATTTTAAACTTCAAAACCAGCTACTAGCACTTGTATAGCCTCCAATCCAGGAGACATGCTTGAATTCAAGATTTTAACCCTGTGCAAGTTCGTATCACTTTAACCATAACGGTTTCCACCACAGAGGCTCCAGAACGTTTATCGCTTATCCAGCATTAGATCTCCAACCCTGGTAGCCAACGAGTAGTGGTGTCCTCGACTGTTCCCTACATACCCTCAGCGTCCTAGTTGTACCATGCTACCGCAGTAGCGCTGATACTCCCCTAAGCTTTACATATAGCGCCTGATCAACCGCAGCTGATATTGTGTCCATCACTGGAACTCCCGGCATACCCAGCTTCACACCCCTAGTTAACTACCTAACCACTAATGTGGAGATCATAATACCTTCATAGGACAACCTTTTCTGAGAGTGATTTATCTTGCTATGGTTGATACTGGAATACGGCTCATTGCCCGAGTACTGTTGGTTGACCTTACATTATAGCCTATGTAGAGGGTCACGCCGGCCATTCTCCATCTCATCGGCATCCTCTACCCACCATAATATTTCTAATACAAATCCACGACTCCATTCGTGGACGCTAAATTCCAACCCAACCATTTCCAAAACCACATCACAAATCCATCATTTCATTCTTTCTCAAAACCACATCCCATTTCCATCATTCACATCCGATTTCACATTCAATTCGAAATTAAATTTTTGATGCAATGATGATATGATTATTATACGAAAGCATTGAAAATCATTTAATAAAAGATCAAAGAATCTTGCCTGGTATAAAAGCGGAAGGATCGTCCTCGCCGGTATACTGGATCTGGTTGGCTGGGATGCTCATGCCTGGCCCTGAAAGCATACAACATTAACTAGGGCAATTAATGTGAATGATTTATTCTGGCGTCCAACCAGCTTTTCTGATCTGTCGTATATATTTTATCTTAGCACTACTTAATTAATACAATGTTGGTGATTTTTAAGCGATCCGCAGGTTGATTACAGAAACCAACACGGTCCGCAGCATGAATTTATTTTTCTACCCTTTTTCCCTCACTTTTCTCTCGTCCCATTTTCTTCTTTTCTCTTTTTCTCCTTCCCTTCTTTTTCTTTCTTTTCCTCTGTCTTCTCTTTTTCCTTGCTTTTCTTGCCAACAGCCTCTCGGCTCTGTCGCGTGGTTCCTTCTTCCTCTTCTTGCCTCTGCTCTCCTCTTCTCTGGCTCGGCACCATCCCGACCGCCTCCTCATGCGCTACTCCCTGCGGCTTCCTCCTCTCTCTTCCTCTACCCGGTCGGCTCCCTGCGCCCTCGGCCCGCAGCTCCCTCTTGCGCCTCCTCTCCTGCTGCTCCTCCAGCCGACGGCTCTGGAGCACGACGCTTCCTCGCGCGACGTTGCCCCGCCGCCATTCTCCACCTACTGGCCTGCTTCCTTGGCCGGCCTCCTCCTCCACTCGCGCAGCTCGACGCTGGCCCGGCAAGGCTCCCTCCCGTGCCCTCGCGCGCGCATTGACTGGCGTGCACGGCCGGCTCGTGAGGACCTTAGCTCGTGCTGCGCCCTGGCGCACTGGCCGCCCACGCCAGACTTTGTCTGGCCGACGGTGTCACATGGCGCCGCAACCCCTTCTTCTCCACCCCCTTCTACTTTTACTGATGCTAGGGTTTCTACCCTCTGATTTTCATTTTGTTGCACATTTTGCTTGGGATAATTTGTTGCTTAAGAGGAGAGGTTCTATGATGAATTGTTGGGTGGCACTAGTATAAGAACAGATGCTATGCTAATGGTTTTCCTCAGCGATTGAGAACCTCGAGTGAGACCCGATCTACCACTACTCTAATGGTGAGTGCACCTGGGGTTCGGGTGATGGATTGGGCGCTGATGCTGGTGAAGAAGCTGGTGTTGATGGAGGCGATGAAGAGGCTACAGTGGCTTGCTTGGCCTCCTCCTCTGGATGCCTCCTCTTGCCTTCCTTCTGGACTCTCCTCCTCGCCTCCTCTTCTGGATCGCTCCCTCTTGCTTCGGTTGGAAGCTTGCTCTTGGTTTCCTTCGATTGAGACTTATTCTGGTGCTTGATGGAGGGTGGGGAAATGCTGGCTTCGGTTTGGGTGAAAGAGGAATGGGGAATTAGCTGGCTGTGCTCTCGGCTGGCAAGAGGCTGGCTTTATTTACCTATCTTGGCATAAAGACCCTCTTGCCCTTGGGCTTTCACTAGCCTCTATTGATCCTAAGGGCACTACGGTCATTATCCACTCATTTTACTAACGGTACCCGCATACCGCACCAGGTAAGTTCTAAGTGCCGAATGATGAACCCCGGAAACTAGGAGAAGTGCCTGCTTGGGTCTCGGACAGGTCAGGTACCTCGATGAGCGATACCATCACTGCGGGACTGACGGCACTCCTCTAAACCTTACATTTTATTTTTTTTCTTGCCTAATCATGATTTTATTGCTTAATTACTGTTTTACTGCTTTTAATTAACTGATAACCCCCGGGTTATCACACTTCTTGACAGAAATTTCTAGAAAAGCAACAATCTTAAACTAAATAAATGTACCATCGGACAAATCATCACTCTTTATTCTTTAATGATTTGATTGCACACATTCAACTGTAAACACCAATCTGCACACCAAAATGGAACCAAATTCTAAAAGAAATTGAATCATGAGAAAAAAGAAACGAAAATGTAGACGCAAAAGTGCATAACTTCTCATCCAATGCTAAAAAACACTAGATCTTATCACTTATCACCATGCTGCTTGACGGTCTATGCATGATTGCAAATCGCTTGCAATTTTCACAGTCCTACCCCGGGATAGACCCCAAAAATTTCACTGCTGGAGTTGAAATCCTGAAGCATAGCTGTATGGCCTTTAGATCATAATGAATAAAACACAAATAGCCGAGGAGGCGCCGGCAACGCAGAGAAGAAGAGAGGGGAGGAAGGAATTCTTTATTCCTTATTAGAGTGGTGCGGCTCCTCTCTTTATATAGATGAGGTTAGCCCCTAACAATATGGAAATTATCTTATCTAATACAACCAATCACTAAAGATAAGGTAATATCTATACTATCCAAATATGGAGATATACATCTAATCATTCCTAATATGAAGATATGCATCTAACTATTCCTAATATGAAGATATACTACTGGTAACCTTGCGTGCAGGCCCTAATGGGCTGTGGCTACCCATAGGCCCATGCCCATGACACTTGACCACCCGTTGCAAGACAGCTCGTCCCCGAGCTATCAGGTGGAGGCCAAGGATGAAGCCCGTTGTGACCCCACGTTGAAGACAAGCTACATCATCGAAGCTGCATTGGGCGTGGGATCTGCAGCTTTAGCAAGGAGGTGGTGGTGTTGGCCAGTATTGAGGAAGAGACTAGCTGCATGGGAAATCGACGTAGGGTAGCAGTGTTATTCTTTCCATCACGGAAAACTACCATGGTTGGCGGAACGCGAGAACATCTTTGTTCCTCACATGACGTCGCGTTCCGCACCTTCGAAAAGCATGGTGTCGGTCGGCAAAAAGGAGCAGACGGTCGTGAAACCGCGATAGCCTTCTCCTTTGGCAAAATAGCCAAGGGCAACGTGATCGGAAGAGGAGGTTTCATCGGTGGTGTTGTCGTCGTTGATGGTACTGGCACAGGAAGCAACGCTAGGAGCTCCACACTAGCACCCTTGTTGAACGTTGTCATGCGGACAATTACTGCTTTGGCTTTCTCACTGAAGTTTGCTTTCTCCAAGCGTGCAAGCCACACATTGTGGTTGTCAAGGCGGTTGTTGATGAGGGCAAGTTGTGCCATGATATGATCTAACTTGGTGCTAAAAGTCTTGGAATCGAAACCCTCGTTGCCTATCATGGTGGAAGGGGCGACGATTGGCTCTGATACCAAGTTGTTATGATCTTTAGATCATAATAGGGTAAACACCGATAGCCGAGGAGGCACCGGCGGCACAGAGAAGAATAGAGAGGAGGAAGGAATTTCTTTATTCCTTGATTAGAATGGTGCGTGTCCTCTCTTTCTATAGATGAGGTTAGCCCCTAACAATATGGAAACTATCTTATCTAATGCAGCTAATCACTAAAGAAAGGTAATATCTATACTATCCAAATATGGAGATATACATCTAATCATTCCTAATATGAAGATATGCATCTAACTATCCCTAATATGAAGATATGCTGCTGGTAGCCTTCCTTGCGTGTAGCCCCCCAATGGGCCGTGGCTACCCATGGGCCCATGCCCATGACAATAGCATACTTACCGGTCGCTAATACAAATTGGTTTGATTGGCACGAGTTGCTTTTTTATTTCGTGCTGGCATGCTACGTTCTTGATTGCTTGAAATGATTTGGCCAAAATTGGTTGGTGTCATCTGTCACCATACTCCCTCAAAACATTTAAATTTGTTATTTATCTCTAATACACCCACAGGGTGCTGCTGCTGTTAACTTTTCCAACAATCATATCTGAAGCAAATTCATTTCTTGACCAGTTGCAAAAATACAACATATTGCCAATTTGAAGAGTCTAATGATTATTTATGTCTTTTTTCAGGTACAATGGCCTTGTAGGAACTCATATTAAAGTAACCGAGTTTGTTAGAGAGAAAGATTGCCTTATATGTGGACCTGGTACCCTTATTGAATTGGACACATCAGCTACCCTTTTGGAGGTTAGTAACACACCCAAAAGTCAAAACCATGCAAACCCATGTCAACGAGAGAAGTTTATATTGCATGAACATTGAATAATTCTTCTGTCATACCTTACATCCCTTCATGTAATGGAGGTAGATTGACTTGTAAGGGGCTGAAGTGTACTCACCTTAGGTATTATAGATGTACTCAAATTATTAACTGTTCTAACTTCTAGGTACGCAAAAAGAGAAGTTATATCTAGCTCACACGTGACACAAATGAATACAATCATCATATAACAATCACATAATTGGGTCTCCAAAATAATCATGTCATAGTTTGCTACATTATTTGCAAAGTTTGAACAGTATGCCATGTTTGTTTCAGCACAATGGCACTTCTAAATGGTGGGTTTTTTCCGTTTCTGAACAAAGAGAGAGGGAGGGAGGGAGGGCTGAGAAAAAAACACTTTCTCACTGAGACGAGACTAAAGACAGTTTCATACCCAGATTTCATGTGCTTAGTTAAGTTTATGCATATAATTCTAGAATGTCACTGCATAGTCACTATACCGTTTGTTGTGCATACTGCGTACCATACATAGTCTGCATGTTTGTAGATTTCTAAATCATTTCCACTCATCGACAGTTCATCAGGATCCTTGAAGAGCACCCCAAGCTGCTGCTGTCAAAAGCTAGTGTGACGCATGGAGGCAATAACCTGTACATGCAGTCACCAGAAGTACTCGAGCAGATGACGCGACCAAACCTGAGCATCTCCATGTTCGAGCTCCTCAAAGGAGTACCTTATGCGACTGTGCATGCTACTGGTATGGCGGAGAACAATGGGAAGAAAGTGTCGTCGCTGAGGAAGCTGCGTGTTGCTTTCAAGGGCGTCGAAGAAGCTTCGAAAATGGATACGACGGAGAGCTTGTGATATCGTCGCCCTGCGGCTGCCAATGTCTTCTAGGGAAGACGATCATCCCATGTTCTTGAGAGAGAGATGTATTTTCGAAGCAGATGAAGCCGAGCCCGTAATCTGCACTTGATACAAACTTATCGGTCAACTTGAATTTGGAAAAAATGACTAATGTATGTGTAGATGGCTTGTGTCCCCGGTCTTGCTATTTACCAGCTGGTGGTTTCAGAAGACACAGGGCCTGATCCAGGCTTCAGTGTGCAAGTTGGAACACTTGCAAGTGCGAGCCAGAAATATGATCGTTTTTGGTATCCTGAGGCCTTTTTTGGGGGCTCAAAATCACGGCCCATCTACTTGGATGGGCCAGGATTTTGGGTTTCCCATGCAAGCCCTGAAAGAGTACGGCTATGTACAATAAATGGGCTAGATATGGCTTTCGGTGTTAAGAACCTGGCAGCAGCTTTGGTGTTCGCTGAACGATAAACAGAAAATGTATCACACGGTTTGTTTCAGCTGTCCGGAGGTACTAGCAATAAAGTTCTAGCCTAAAAAAAATTATACCTATGAAAAAGCAATAAAGCTCTGCATATAGAAAATGTAACAAAGTTCTTGATCTTTTTTTAGCTTTTCACCACGAAAAAAGAAGGTCGGATTTACAAAGTGCGCCGAAATATTCTTGAGATGAAGTGTGGCTAAATGCCTAAATATGACCACAGCTGTACGCAAGAAAAATCCAAAAGGACAATAGAATGCACGTAAAAGATAGAAGAACAATTTTGCCAAAAAAAAAAAAGAAAGATAAAAGAGCAATCGGGCCTCTCAGTTGGGCTTCCACGGCCCATACAGGCAGGCGTGCCCTCCTCCAGTACCAAACCAAACCCTAGGCGGGGGGGAGGCTGCAGCAGATCCTCGACCGCCATTGCAGCCGCAGCTCCAGAGAGGCGGCACGGCTACGGGCTTAGCTAGGTTTTAGCCATTAGCCCCAGTAGCAGAACAGCGCAAGCCCCAGGCGTTTGCTCGATCGGAGAGGGAGATGACGCAGAAGCAGAGCCTTTTCAAGGGGCAGAGCAAGAAGAAGTCCATCCCTCCCAACCGCCACGGCAAGGCCCCCCACGTCCGCAAAGGTACGCGTACCAACCGGATCGATCGGTCGGTCGATCGGCGCGTCCTTCTCTCGTATCTTTACCTCCTCCTTGATTCTAATTCTCGGTTCATTGTTCTTTGATGCTGTGGTGTGCCTGTTTGATTGGTTGGTTGGTTCGATTCTTGCAGGGAAGAGGGCCGTGAAGCCGACCAAGTTCACTAAGGACATGGACGCCGACACGGTATGGTCTGGCATAGTATATGCCTCCTCTATCAAATTGCGTTTAAAAACAAGATTCAAGCCCTTGTTCTAGTTTTGGGTGCTTTAGTGTAAAATGTGTGATTGGGTGTTTAGGTAGTACTAGTCCACGGTTGCTGCGGTTTGGCACGATCAAACATATGGACTAATGTATGATGATACAGTCGATCCAAAATATGTTAGGTGGTATCATAGAGAGGCTGCTGCAGTTGCCAATTTCGACTAGGCTGTCTTTGAAATCGTTTGCTAGCTAGTGCCCTTGCACTGTTCCTTAGTAATTATCATGTTTTTTGTTGATTCTTTTCGATGCTCGCAAGTTGCCAATCCCAATCATATGAAAAATTCAAGAACTGGTTTACTGGTTGATATTAGCCTTAGTTCTATGAATCAATCTAGTTCTGGTTCAAACCCTGTTTTCATGCAAGTACCAATTGCCATGATAGGTTAATTTAGTAGGATACTCTACTGGCTTGGTGGTAAATGATAATAAATGATCAGTAAACTGCCATGCTTGCTGCCAAATTCGTATCACCATTAGTAAATCGCATCATGATTAGTACATACTTCATAGTCGATTCTAGTCTGATACATTTTGCTATCTTCTGAATTGTGAAGAATGTTAGTGCAGTTCTCATTTGCCATGCCTTGTGCATGGCAATGCAGATTTTGTAGCATCATAGCATCATACCCTACTGTTTGACATGGAAACTGCAAGGACCTTTTTTTTTTCACCGGCTCACCTTGTTCTTTATATGTTGCTGTATTTATTTGCACATGGTAAGTAACATTTGTTAACCATATAAACGCATGGATAAGTTGATGATAATGTTTTATTTTGGCCTGTGATAAAGACATGATTTTGGAATTGACAGTTATGAGTTCAAAACTTCAAATTCATTTGGCATGAGTTTATGCTCGAATCATTTGTATTCCTAACTCCAATATGTTTCTATAATACCAATAGTGAGCACACTGACATTTTAACAGGTTAGTTGTGTAAAAAGTTTCCCTAGTCTATAGTGCTCATCACAGTTGTTGTATTTATTAGTGCAAGTACCCATGTACATTCAAAAATTAATTTTATTGAACATGACTCGGGCTTATGTTTAGTTGTGAGGATACAGTTGGTTTTTGTTTAGCATTTTCCGTCGTAGTCATATCATTTAAGCCACTTTATTCCGTATTTATTTATGCAGAATTTGTACCTGTGCTATGTATCACAGGGTGTCCACACCATGGTTAGCCCATTTCTTTCCTTTGTAAACTGCACTGCAATGTTCCTTATCCAATAGTGTGTGACCTTGTGACATTCAAGCTTAACGACATACTGTGAGCCAACTAGTTGGCAATAATGGAAAGCAGAGCAAGCATTTGAGCTTATCCTGATTTCTAGATTTTTTTTTTAAAAAAATTGGCTAGTAATTTTGTAATTATGGTTGTCCTTAATTTCATGTTTTAGTAACAAACTAACAATGAACATAATATCTGTATTTTCAGGAACTCACCAAGTTCATTAACCAATGCAACGAGATAAAAGCTGCGAATCTTGCTAGCAAAGAGGGTGGCGACCTCAATATAGTGAAGCCGGACGCGGAACCTTCCAATTCAAAGAAGTAGGAAGCTGGAAGCTAATGCTGCTTACGGCGACGTGCAATACAAGATGAGTGTGTGAAACGATCCATGTATATGCTGTTTTCCCTGAAGAAGTCGAATTCCATATTGATGGGTAGAAGAGCAATTTTTACTTAACGCTAAAGTATGGTGCAATCTGTAGCCAGTTCTGTGGAAATCCGAAGTTTTGTCCTGTGAGATCTTATTTTGGGTGTTGAAGTTTGTGGCTGGTAATGAATGATGCATTGAAATATATTGCTCTCAGAACTACTAGCTCTAGCCTCGGACTAATCAGATCACCACGGCGTTATATAGCAAGGACTTCGGAAAGATTGTAAGCATGTTTGTTTGTTTGTTGAGCTTCACATTTGCTTTTTTTTTTTTTTGTCCTTTGAAGCGTATCCACGGCATTGATTGTTATTACCATAATGCCATTTGTTATTCCTAGGCCTTCGCTCCCTCCCAAGCACCTAGAGATTTCTCCCACAGCGCGGAGAGAGAATCCTAGAGATTCTAGAGAGGGAGGGAGAGGGATGAACGCGGCGGCGCGGAAGGGCGCGGGGGGAGGGGGGCGCGGGCTGGCGGTGGTGCTGGTGCTGGCGGCGGTGGGGGCGTTCCTGATCTCGTACAACTTCCTCGCCATGGTGCTCCGCGGCGGCGGCGGCGCGGGGGTGGGGAGGGACCCGGTGGTGGCGATGCCGGAGTGGATGCGGGCGGCGGGCGGCGCGGGGGGAGGGAGGCGGCCGTTCCACGTGGCGCTCACGGCGACGGACGCCGCGTACAGCAGGTGGCAGTGCCGGGTGATGTACTACTGGTACAGGCGGATGCAGGCGCGGCCGGAGGGCGCCGACATGGGGGGCTTCACCCGCGTGCTGCACTCGGGGAAGCCCGACGGCCTCATGGACGAGATCCCCACCTTCGTCGTCGACCCATTACCCGACGGCAAGGACCACGTACGCAACGATAAACGCAATTTTTTTGTCCCTCTCGTTTCAGTCGATTGGTTTGTTTGTTTCTTGAGCAACGTGGGGCAATGTGGGGCTAAGCGTACAGAAGAATTGTGTGTGTGGGAATTTAGGATGAAAGCAACGTGTTCACCACTTATCTAGCATACCTCGTTTTTTTTCCTTCAAATTTAGCCTTCACGTGTATTTTTTTTCAAATTTAGCCTTTACGTGTATTTGTAAATTTGATCTCCTTCTTCACCGTGAGAGGTACGACAGGCGACACCTACGTCCTATCGTTAGGTCGGCGTGGAGGATAAAGCCAAAGTTATATGGACGGCATAGATTTGCAAAAAACGTAGTACAACACAGATAAAAGATGATTTCCGAAAGCAACGTTCACGGGAAGAAAAAATTGCTGCTTTCGTTCAACTTGCAGTGGCAAACTAATATCGTTAATTTTTTTTTACTCTAGTTTCTGACAGGTCAATGGTTTGGACTTCGGAATAGCTTGCCCCTGTTAAAGTTTATGATTTTTGAGCGGAAACGTGCGTGCGATGTCAAGAATAATGCCTTCCATGATGCACCTGACAATCCATTGATGTCATGATAGGACCTACTACTACTACTATTCAACTAACTGGACCCATTTGTCCGACCTTTACCCTCAATTTCTTGCCTTGCCATGAGGAGCCAGGCTGTATTGTTGCTCATTGCACAGTCATTTTGAATTTCCTCGATGTTAATGTTAGATTCGATTGCGTGTGCACTCAATTACTGGGGAAAACATAATTATTTTTTAAATCCTTCCATGGTTTGATTTTGATGTTATTTGCAGGGCTATGTCGTCCTAAATAGGCCATGGGCATTTGTACAGTGGCTTCAGAAAGCAAAGATTGAAGAAGAGTGAGTCCAGACTCAAAGACTGATATGACTTTTTGGTTTTGTTACTTTATGTGTGGTTTTAAGCTTTGACCTTCCTCTAAGATTGCAATTCGTCAAACCATATAGTTTACAATGCAGACATTTCCATGATTTAACAACAATAAGCGAAAGGTTAGTCATTTTCTTGGTGGTAGGTCTTAAGATGGAGAAAAATATGGATGGCATGGGATAGTTTTTACTTCATGCTTAAATAACAGGGATGTTCAAATGTATCTGTTAACTGTTCTGTTTTTGCTGAAATATGGCAGGTACATACTAATGGCAGAACCAGATCATATATTTGTGAAACCTTTACCAAATTTGGCACATGACAATGATCCGGCAGCATTCCCCTTCTTTTACATCACACCGTCAGAACATGAAAAAATTATCAGGAAATTCTATCCTGAAGAAAGAGGTCCCGTCACAGATATCGACCCTATCGGGAATTCTCCTGTCATCATTAAGAAGGTAATTCTTGTTGTAGACTTCACACTTGTTTACCTTGCAGTGTCATGGATGAGGTGAACTTCCATGCATTTAATTTGCATGAGTTGTATTTTGGTTACTGTTTACAGTTTTGGATTAGTAATTTGACTAGACCTAACTCAATCCTTTGTCTTCTGTGAAAACTTTTAGACACTACTTGAGAAGATTGCCCCCACATGGATGAATGTATCAATACAAATGAAAGAGGATCAGGAGACCGATAAAGCTTTTGGATGGGTCTTGGAAATGTGAGAATTACCTTTTTCTTGTATGCAAATTCGATAAATGCATCTGCTCACTTGTTACTTTGTTATAATTCCAACTTTTTGGTTGTTTTTCTTTGACTTCTAGGTATGCATATGGTGTTGCTAGTGCACTGCACGGGGTTCAACATATCCTTCGTAAAGATTTCATGATCCAGGTGCTCTACTTGTTTAGTATGATTGTTCTCGATAATATGCTTGTCTCACTTCAAACTATTTTTGCTTTAGTAACACAATGAGAGTTATTATTGATGGCACAAAAAATATTTGCAGCCACCATTCGATACAATGCTTGGGAATACATTTATTATTCACTTCACCTACGGATGTGACTATACACTAAAGGTACTGAAATCCCAAACCTGTCAACTTCTCATATGAAATGAATATGTTTGAGGGGATAGTGTTCAAATGCCACTATTGTTCTCAATTATTTTACTGACATAAGGTATTGACAATAACTTGGCAAAAAAATTCAGGGTGTACTGACCTATGGAACAATTGGTGAATGGCGATTTGACAAAAGGTCATACCAAGATAGTCCACCTCCAAGAAATCTTACATTGCCCCCTCCAGGAGTGCCAGAAAGCGTGGTATGTTACTAGCAAATAAATTCGAAAAAAGTACACAGCAACTTTATTACAGTATGATGCACCAAATTTATTATGATATTTAGGATATTGAGGTGTTGATTAGGTATTCAGCATTTGTGTGATAGTTTCTTCAGTATAGTTGGTTGTTACTACATTCACCTTTCATTTCATTTTAACTAGACAAAAACATAGTTTCTTTGAATTGATTCAGATGCTAGATTAACACAGTTAACAGGTTTATTTGTTGGTACTGTTTTATTAAATGATACGATGATTAGCCCAATACCAAATGTTAGCTGTGTGTGAGCTTTTAGAATTTCCTTTCTATACCAAATTTCTGTTGTTTGTAAGATATTCGGACTTCCTATGTCACCACTGAACCTGGCATGATTTTGACTGATTGGGATGAATATTGATTGCTAGCATGGTGGTTTAGGCGGACATCAACTGTGCTTGAGTTCAGATGTCGCTTTGCTATATTTTAAGTGACATTTCTAGAACGAAGAATCTCATTATTGAACTCTTTTGATGTGGATAACACTTCCATAATGAAGTTGCTTGTAGCAACACTTTCACCTATTGACCAATAAGCTGTGTGATACACATATATATCGAAGTCTCCCATTGTTCTTCCTTCCTTTACAACATGATCATGCATTAATCATTAGCTGCCTTTGTTCATGAAACTGTTAATTTGTTACATGGGCAATGCGACCAACAGATGCATGACATGACTCATGATTGCTCCATTTGCATATCAGCTGTGTGGTTGTGGTCCATTCATTACACATACAGTGGGATCTGGTTTATCGGCGTACCTCAAGTGGCTTGGACACTTCTGCTCAACCAATTGTTGTTAATTAGTGTTGTTTTATTCGTGCCAGTCCTGAATAATGATATGATCATATAATATGATAAATCACTAAGAGACCGGCCCTTTGAGTTACCAGAAGAATGTTTCCTAGGATGTAATAATTTGAAGGAGCAAAAGCAGAAATGGCAAAGTTGGGCATCCAATAAAAGAAAACTCAAAAGTAGCTCCTCCAAATATTTGTTTAGCACATTCACGTCAAATTCTGTGTATGTCCAATGAATATATATCAGGGCCTACAAAAAATTTGCTACTGGTGCAGCTTCATTTGATCATTTCTGGAAACCACCTTATGCAAACTGGATGAAGAAATGGTATTAGGGTTGTGAAGGAATGTGAGATATGTAGTAGAACAAAGTAATCGATCATGTTGTTGATGTTTTTGTTCTTTCAAATTGTGAAGTGGAACTGGTCGGTCTTGTCTGCATTTCTGTCATGTGGTCAAGACGGGTTTCTGAATCAGATTTGAGTCGATGTTCTTGGATTCACAAATGCCGATCCCCAAATAACTGGCATAATGTTAAATCAATAAGGATTACTGTTTTGTTTATGAAATTTGACCAATATCTTTCCGTGTATAGAGGCTGCAAAACCTCTGACAGACTTCAAATTTCGAAGTTAATCTTTTCTTAATGCAGGTTACACTTGTAAAAATGGTCAACGAAGCTAGCGCAAACCTTCATGGTTGGGATGATGGAAGATAAGCTATGGTGACGTCAAATATTGCCAAGTTCCCATTCTGATAGGCCCTTGTATAGGGGTAATACACCATAAATGACATAAATAGATAGTTTTTCTTTTATGCTTACAGAAAGAACGAAAGATGACAGCCCAAAACTTTAAATTGAAAGATATATTGTAATTGCACTTACTGGCAGAAATAGCAAAGTATAGGGGTAATCTGCAGTTTGGTTGTCCATTTGATTGTTGGAACTAAACTATTTGTTGGACTCTTCGTGAAAATTCCATTTCATTGCGAGTTGCAAGGTTTTATAGTATTTGGTAGTGGAGAAGTATAAAAAAACTGCTAGTGGTGATTCTAAAAAAACAAAGCGTTGGTATGGGTACATGAACCATCTCATTAGATTGCGAACAGTGCCTGTGAACGGCAGTATTTGTAAGTACTATTACGCTTGAATACGATGAAGCGTGCCTTCAAACAAAGATGATACATAACGTGTGCGACATGGCAGGACTAAAAAATTCATTTTATTTGTTGACTACAGTTCTTTTCTACTCCGTTTAGAAATGTAAGCTTATCATTTAAATGATCATGTTTAGAAATATAAAGTTTCCATGTAAATTTAATAATGCTTTTTCTATTATACCTCTATTTATTATCTCTCAACCAGTTGCATTTATTCATTGGTACACACATAAAGTATTATCCCTCATCTTTCAAGATAATTAAGTGGGGGTATATAAGACATTTTTTCTCATACTTTTCTCATGAATTTCACCGTAACCTTGGTCTTTGTGCAAAGTCAAAATACATCTTAGAACGAGTACAATAACAAAGTTTACTATTTACTCCACTCTCATCTATGTCATCTAGAGTAAGTAATAAAGCCAGTTTGTACAATAACTATTTTTAAAGGCTGTCTCTAGAGAAGCACTAAAATATTTAATTTGTATATCCAACAATAACTTCATTTTTGTGGCTATTGGCAAAACACCAACTTCAACACTAACAGTCGCTCGCGTAGCTTCAACACCAAATTTTAGCCAACGATAGCACCTATTTTTCCGTGTGACGCTAGCTACTAAATAAGAGCTAGTTCTTTTCTCTCTCATCTTTTCTCACACTTTCACATAGGAAAAAGTTGATGTGTAAATGCTAATAGTAAGCTAAGATGACTTTGTTGTACGTGTTCTTTGTATTTCTAAACTGAGTGAGTAGAAAATCGTTGACCAGTGCCTAAACGGAAAGGGAATTACTGAGTTGGCAGTTTGGAAAGGCAAGAGGGACTGTGAGCCGCCAGTGCTACCTAAGTACCCCAAGGAGACAAGACAGAGATACTCGACACTCAAGCGAGCGTCGTAATAAAATAGTAGTACGTTTCTCGGACTTCTAAGTTCTTAGACGTACGGCTCCCACGCCCCCGTGAACCAGCGAATGAATTCAAAGCGCGCGCGAGAGGGAATTACACGGGTCAAGCGAGCCCCTGAATGCCCCCAATAACTTAGAGCGCGCACTTGCACTTCTGAAAACATACACCGCCGCGCGCGACGTACGCCATTGCAGGATCGAGCTGGCTAGCCGGCGAGAGCGCGTGCGACGCGGAGCCGGGGCTGGCGTTCCACGTCGGCGTTCCGCGCGGATGGCGCGTCCCCGATGCCAACATCAGCTACGCCTGGTGGGCCATGAACAACCGCTTCCACGTCGGCGACGAGCTTTAATTGTGAGTTATCCGTTCCAATGCACGCATGCTTGTTGATGGAACCTTACGCGACAATAATGGCGGCGCGCGTTTGATCTCCTCGCATATGCTCATGTGAATATAATCTGCATGCAGACTTCAAGTACGAGAACGACTCGGTGCTACCCGTCGACCGGGAGGTGTTCGACGCCTGCAGCGCGACGGAGTCCCTATAGAGGTTCGCCAACGGCAGCACCGCGGTGCGGCTCGACAGGCCGGGCTTCTTCTGCTTCATCAGCGGCGAGCCGGGGCACTGCGAGGAGGGCCAGAGGCTCATCGTGCGCGTTATGGGTCACCCGGCGGTGCACGCGGCCGGACCGGCCTACGTCGCAGCCGGGCCATGGCTGCGGAGGCGGGATCGGGTTCTGGTGAGCGCCCCGGGCCGTCGGGGTGACCCGGAACGTCGTCCGGCGCCGCTGCCGCCGTTGCTGCCGGCGTCGCACTCGCAGAGGTAATGGCTATTCTTGTTAGCCTCGTGTTGATGCTTCAGTGATCGCTGATCAGAATGCCTGCATGCCAACTCGCATAGTTGAAATGTAGGTCTGGTCTTGTTATTATCGTTTAATTCCTCTGCTATTTTCTCTTGCACATACGCAAGGGATAGAGGAAAGAACCAGATTATCCTTAATTATTATCTCTTAACTATTATATTTAATCTATGCATGCAGATAATATCAAGTAAATCTAGATATTTATTAGAGGTATAAAGTGAACATCATACTAATTTTTGTATTGGAATATGAAACATGCCCTATATTTATGGTCATTTAAAAAACACGCACTATAAATTTGGACGGAGAAAATACTTTATTACTCTCTCCGGTCACAAATAGTTGTTATCTTGGACATCGACACAATCTCCAAAACACAGCTTTGATTACTAATTTCTATTATAATATTTCGAAAGTACTTTTCGAGATAAATTTACACATGATTTTCATGTATCCAATTTAAATGTTTAAAAGGATATAGACAGTCAAAGTTTCGAAAGTTTGACGGAGGAATGTCATTATTGTGTCAGGCATTTGATTGGTGTTATAGCCTAATTATATGGTAATCCTATGTAATGCGAATTATTGTCACTACTACAGAAAAGCTTATCACAGACGGTTTGAAACCGTCATCACGAACGATTTCGATCAATCGCGTAATCATGTGTCGATGATGTCACGCCGTATCACGCAGCGGTTGAAACCGTCGTGATATTTCACATCTGACGGTTTCTAAAAAACCGTCGTGATATTATCATATCACGACGGTTTTTGTTTGAAACCGTCTGTTAAAATATTACATCACGAGCGGTTTTAGTTAAAACCGTCATTAAATATTTATATCACGGTCGGTTTTAAGTAAAACCGCTGCGTGATAAGGCTTCCACCAGACAACCATTTTTCTATTTATTGGCTAGCCTCGGAAATGCTAGCCACGCCCTCTGAAAAAGCGGACTACGAATAACTAAACTCATGTAACAAAAACATTACAACCATTTCACTACGGGCATTATTATGTCCAATTCATCAATCAACTGATTAGATTCCATCACAAATGAAGCATATTACATATAGATTAATATTGCACGGCACATCTCTTTCATAAATGAACTCGGATATATTAATCAAATATAAATCAATAGCATTAACCGATTAATAGAATACACAACTACAATTTACAAATCCACAACACAAGTTTGATAATTAACCCAAATGGTAATTCGGAAAAATACGACTCCTCAAGTTATACGGCAGCATGGAACTCGCCCTCTTTGTTTATAACTTGACTGAGCAAGAAGGCACAAAGCTGTCCTCGAATTCGCTCCAGATCAGCCTCTTCCAACGCAGTTGTTACCCGATTGGCCGTTTTCTTAGTGACAAGGAGTTCCATGTTGTGGCAAACGTAAAATCCACAACGGTTATTCCCCATCCTTGCTGGTGGCACTGCAAATATAGATTTGGTTAGTTCCAAACTCATTATTACGTAGTTTACATAGGATTATTGTGTACAGCGGATACCGGAAACTTAAAATCGTGATTCAGCTTCGCCCTGTCCTTGCCAGAAGGCCCTCCATAAGCTTTGTACACTTTGAACGCGCTACATGATTGCAAGAAGTTAGCCTCGGCTATTCCAGGAGAAACATACATGTTTGAACAACCTACATGAGCATGTTATCGTTGGAGGAAACGTGATTAATTACCTGGTGATTAATTTTGCGATAGGTTGTAAGTCGTGGCTGCCACTCTGTAAACAACCTACATGAGCATGTTATCGTTGGAGGAAACGTGATTAATTACCTGGTGATTAATTTTGCGATAGGTTGTAAGTCGTGGCTGCCACTCTGTAAGGAATCAAGGTAAATGACCCGATTCGTCGATGGATGAATTACAATGAGTACCCAGTGAAACCTACACAGGTATGTCGGTATGGTCAATTAACAGAACAGAGTTGTGAGCATAGTGCAAATCAAACTAGCACTTACCCTGGGTTGTGGGGTAAAAGTATGAACTCTTTATCTTTTTGATCCGCCAAGGCCTCTCCGACGTATTTATCGATAAATCCGTAATCTCTGTCCATTGTTTGCTTGGAGACTATGTGTGGGTCCAGGAAACCCACCGGTTGTTTGTTCTGTCTCGCTTCCCGGATCATGTATCTAAATATACGAAAGCATTGAGTCATATATATATGACTTTTATCGATATTACACGAATGTACACTGTGAATGCACACACTTACAATGTCCAGCATCTCAAGAGCGCGGCGTCGAGGGCGTCGAGGTTGAATACATCAAAAAGGTCCTTGAAGTCGGCTGTGAAGAATCCCCCCGATGACTCGTTGAATAGATGCTCAGGCTTGAAACTGACCGAGATACTCGTTATGCGGTCTTGCACTGCCTTTTTAGCATGTTCCATGCACCAATTCTGCAATCTAACGCAAGCCATAGAAAGGTTCTTCATGCGCTCTCCGGTTACAAAAGGCTCTCCTAGCTGGTATATGTAACATCCCGAAAAATTGAATAATATAAAAATTCATATTTTGAATTTGAATATCTTTGTTTCTGATTTTTCCTGACATGATTGAAATTTATTTGGATTTTCCCTGGATTTTTGTATTGAATGAAAAATCAAACAACTAGAATTAAAGAATGGATAATGATGAAAAGATAAAATGGTAAAAGATAAATTTTGGAAAAATTACCATAGAACCCTAACCACCCTGGTAAGTCAGTAAAAATCAAGAAGTAAAATTTTATGCACAGAAAAATGGGTAAATAACATTAATGTCACCTCTTTTTGACTAGAAACAGTGCTAGTCAGAATTAATGAAAAATATTCGAAGATTA
This sequence comes from Otatea glauca, assembly GCA_036346275.1. NCBI lineage: Eukaryota > Viridiplantae > Streptophyta > Magnoliopsida > Poales > Poaceae > Otatea > Otatea glauca. Next base: position 41,812 of record JAYEVK010000227.1, on the reverse strand, counting down.
TCTGTATCTGGAAAAATTAACAAAGCACCCTCAGTACAGTGTTTACACCTGGTAAAAATCTTAGGAATTGATCATGTCGGCAGAGCCCTCTAACAATTCAAAAACAGAGACCATCAAAAACTAGAAATTCTCATGTCAGAATTTCTATAAAATAAATACCAAATATTTTGACTTGAAACTTTTACAGAGACATACTTGACCTATATATAACCCCTCATAAAAGTTTCAGAAATAAATAATAATGTTTGAACCTTTAAATAAATACAAAACCGAAATTTAAATCTTGTACAAACCTACAGTGTCAGAATTTTAAATAATTCATTACAAGATATTCTGACTTACAAATTTTACTGAGGTAAGAAGACTACCAGTAGAGCTTGGTAAAAAAGTTTCACGATTTTTCCAACTGATTTGATAGCCATTTGAATGGTCACATGGAGCTGTCCGGCTGACTTTATCCTTTCATCTCGCATTCACTCACTGACATGTAGGGCCAAGTTCACTGTGCCGTAACCGTTCAACGGCAACGGAAGTCTGTTCTCTCTCACTGCCAGTGGCCCCGGGATCCACCTGTCAGCCGCTGCCTTTCTTCTCCCCTTTCCCCTCTTTTCCTCGCGCGTGTTCTTCTCACCGCTGCACACGAGAAGACTTCGCCGTCTCTGCGCAATTCACGCCGCTGCTGCGATCACTGCCACGCCTGCCTTGGTCTCCGTGCGCCATGCCCTGTCGTCCTTGCGTCATCTCCTTGCCGGCGAGAAACGCTACGCCATTTCACCAGAACGAGCCAAAATGAGCCGCAACTCCCGAATGCATTCAAACACTGTGAAGCAAGTTGTTCTCCGGCTATAAATACCACTAGAGCATCACATTGAGCTCCCTCTTCCTTATTCACCTCCTAAACCAAACGCCAAAGCCCGAAGTCTCTTGCTCTGCGCCATTTTCGCCAGAAAAACCGAAGGAAGGGGAAACCTTCAATTCAGCCGAAATCGGTAACTAATGTTGAAATTGATTCCTCTTCTAGCTTCACTCGACACCGTAGATTACTAAGCACCCTGAAATTTCATCTCTTTTCATCGGCAGAGCTTCCCCACCATGCCCGTTTCTTCTCCAACTCCGTCACGGTGGCACGCCCTGACGCCTTTTCCGCCTCGGCCAACTGGAAAAATGGAACGCTCTAGCCTCATGGATGCCTAAAATGCTACCCATTCGGCCGGAGCTAGCTTGCTCTTCTTCTCCGGCGAGCCGCACCTCCTGCCGCCGCATGTCGCCGGTGGCAGCCCTCTCCGGGCGTCCCCGCCGATGATTGATACCACCCCCGAATGCGCCAAGATCCCCTGGAGCTCGCCGTGCCACCCATTCCGCCGGAACCCCGCCGGAACTTCGTCGCCGTTGAGCCCTAGCCATCCCTCTGTTCTTCGGTCGCTGCCGCGTGGGACCGCCTTGTCAGCCAGCCAAAGCAATCCCAGTGCATTCGGTAAAAGGCGCTTTCCAACTCTGAAAACGTATTTTCTAGTTTCTGGAATTTACATAACCGAGCTGCTTTAAATGCTTATAACTTTTGTTTTGTAACTCCAAATTGAGTGAAATAAAATTCTTAATTCATCTAAAATCTAGTTCCTTCAGAATATAAAATAATATTTTGAAAATGTTCACTGGGTAAATTTGAAATTCAAATTTAAAGAAGAGACATAAATAAGTACTACATATTAAAAAGTTGTAAACAAACTTTAGGTGGAATGAAACTAATTTTAGTAAAATATTCATACTTCCAGAAGTTCAAATATATAAAAATATTTAAGTTTCATTATTGTTTGAATTACCTTCTAGTAAAGATTATAATCAATGTATTAGAAAATTCAAATAAACATAATTTGAATAAAAGGAATATGGAATAAGTAAAATTAGTTTCTAAATATTAGCATGTCAGTAGGATACTTGAGTTTCCAAAATATTTAAGAAATGAATTTGAATTGAATTATTATGACAAGTATGAAGTAACTAAAATGTAAAAAGTGTATATTCATATGGCATAGAAGATCAAATAATCGTGACATGGATCAAATGAATTCAAATAGTAACCAAACCAGTTTTATTATACCTCTGTCATTGCAAGGATCTCAGATATAAAATAATATATAAATATTATTATATAAAACAGTAAATGATCAATAGATAAAGTATTGATAATTGCGTAATTGGAATAGTCATAACTTTAACAAATAAACTCTGAATTTGATGAAATCAAATCCTATAGCTTTGACAAGTAGTACCCTTGCTATTCAGGCAAAAATATCTTATGTTAGTGTTAGGTTGAAATAAAATAATGTTAGACCCTAATGATCGTTTATAGGAAAAGTATCGCGGATAAAAACCAATTGTCGCGAAACCAACCTTAAATTACTTCTAGTATCATGCCCTATTAATGCCTGAAAAATGGATAAATTATCCTAGGCGGTGTAGTCGCAGTCTTGTATCAAAAACTGAACTCTTATCGAGTAAAAATTGAACTATCAAGCCTTTTCATCGATCCGTAGAACCTCTCGTCTAAATGCAAATGTATTAGAAATAAGTTTAGAAATAATATTTGGGATATGTACTACCATATTCTAGAAAAATATTTCATTTACAACTTTCATTTCAACTAAATCCTGCTAGTTGAATACCCCTAAAAAGTATGATTGTCGTAACCTTTTATATCACCTAAGCATTTTCAACTATGAGAATGATGTCTCGTATAAACTCAAAAATATATGAAATCAGCTTAGATATGTTATCCAAAGTATATGCTATCCAATTCCGAAGAAATAATCTTATTTCGTCATGTTTTGCATATAAGCTTTAATAGTCAAATAACCCTTAGTTTTATGCTTTATGAACTTCATAATAAGATTAAGTGAACCTTGTAATAAGGAATTTGTAGTTAATAAATTTGTATCACCAGAACCTTCTTAAAAACCATAAATAAATCTAATTAGCTAGCTTATCAATCATAACTTATTTAAAACCCTTCTTATGCAAATCTTAAAGCTAAGTGCTGTTAGCGTAACCTTAACTAGTATTTTAATTCTTTTAATCCAAATAATTTTAGCATCTATAATTCAAATCGTAAATACTGAAATTCATAATTTTAGCCTCTTGAATTAAATAAATCAAGAGAAGATAATCTATAAAAGAAACCTGTTTCGTTATCTCAAAACCATTAAGAATATGAATTTGTAAGTATCTAATTCATGAGGTCGTAAATAATTCAAACCCTAAATCATCCCTGTTTATGCAATGAATCTTTATTTGATTTTACATGCATCTTCTTTTCGCCTTTATTGAAGTTTATTATTTGCTATTTTCCGATCAATCGACGTAGAATTCGACGTCCCTTCCTCCGCCGTTGCCTCCGTCACCGTGTGATCGCGTCTTCGTAAGTAAGCGATATATAAGCAAGGCAAGCACCCTCCTTTGACCATCTTGATCCCGAATTTAATTTGCATTGTTTATTAAAATGTTTTATGCATACGTTTACTTTTTGTAAATTGCTATTTTGTGGTCTTTGGTAGTTATACATTATCTCATGAAACTTCCTTGATAAGTATGAACATGTGTACCTTGATACCCATAGATTGAGCTTAGACAATTACTTAATGTCATTGTGGGTATATGCGATTACTTTTATCCATGCTTAGCCATGCTTTTAGAACAAATGAGAATGAGGATCGATCAAAATTTGTTTCTTGAGAAATGGAAAATGTTGGAAATAAAGTCGTTGGTTATGGGTATTTTGATTAAAACCCAAAATAAAACTATGGTTTTGATGCGGCGATTATTGGCAATAGCCGGAGGTGCAAAGGATTTGCACGTAGTTAGGGTGGAGTATCGCCGTGTCGGATTAAGGACCGAGCAATGGGGCGCTATAGATCCAAGATTTTCGTACAACCACGAGGGCTTGTATGGGCGGGTCTTAGCCTATTAAGTTGTTTAGGTGTGGCTTTGCATCTAAGGAAGGCGGGAGTTATGCACAGCATTCCGGTTTGGTCTGTCTGTAGGGGTTTACTTACCAATGCAGCGGTGTACGCCTTGCCGTGGGATGTAAACGTGGTGTTGGGTGTGATGTGAAAGGAGCCACGTCTTGGGTGAGTGTTTCGCTTTCCATGGCGAGGTCAAACGTCCGGGCTGGTTCAAAGCCACATCTAGATAATGTAACGGCTCAGATGATCTCCTTGCCGACACACCAAAGGAAGTGTGTTAACCGATCCGCAAAAGAGGTTGATCATTCCTTGTGGGTAAAGTGTACACCTCTGCAGTGTAAATCTAATCGATTAGCCGTGTCCACGGTTATGGACACTTGGTGAAGTCATTCCAATGTTAGAATGCTTTGGTATTTTCTAAAATTGGGTTTTGGTTTGGAACTGTTTTATCGACTTTTGTTTCATGTCAAAGGATCGACATTATTGGATTCCATTTCGGATTATTCGATATTCACGATGGGTTGTGAGTATTACTTATGCTTTACTTATTTCATATCACCAATTATGCTTTTACAAATTCCGTTTGCAAATAACTTGTTTTACAATGTCAATTACGCTTTATGCAAATTAACGTAGTAGCCTCCTTTGAAATGGCCTGCATATTATATAGGTTTTGCTAAGTCTTGCGAGTACGAAAGTACTCACCCTTGCTTATATGTTGTTTTTAGGTGGATAATTTAGCGAAGCTTCGAGGATTCCTTTTCATCGCAGTTGCGGATTTTCTTCATCGAATCTTTCTAGGATTATGCCTTGTCGGTTACTGCGGGTTTTGGATGGGCACACTACAAGACCTTGCTTCTTTTGTCGCTATATCTACGAGTTGTAAGATTTTCTTTAAATAATAGCTTCCGCTAATATTATGTTGTATGGTTGTGATTCCAATTGTTGTAAACATGTGAGTGCTAGCTCTCGATCCGAGGAATGGCACAAGAATCACATGGAGGTTCCTGTTCATCGAGCGGGGTCTCACAAGATACTCGGGCGGTGGGGCAATTGGATAGTCCAATTTCTTCGTGATCTGCTTCGATTTGCCCTTGACTTTTTTTCTGCCATAAGTAGTCTGCACGGGAGACGAGTGGGCACCATCCCGCACAATATCTTTTAATGCAGGGGGCACGGGAGCCGATTTGGTGCCCTCCTGAGGTGCAGCACATGACTCAGACAGTTGGGGAAGCTCCGGTGATGGAGGACGGGCGTCCAGGGAGATGTCGCTGCTGGGCCACTGGATAAAAGTATGAATGGCGTCCCCCAGTGTCACAATCTCATCGTTTGGGGGCATCGGTAGTGGGACAGTCTTGAAATTATCGTTTACACCGTCCACACTAACCTTCATGAATCCTGTTGCCACAAGGGTGCCGTGCACCAACGCCCCTTCAATAAACGGATACGCGACCCCCGAAGCAGCCGGAATAAGAATGGCCCCACAGACAAGTCTCACTTGGAGAGTGCACCGCGTGGCCACCTACATAACAGTACAGACTTAGCTACTGCGTCTAACATCTATTTGTATGGAGCATTCAAGACATATATATAAGTACCTTGATTTCACAGACAGGAGATTTCCCATGTTCAGCTGTGGGAGTGGCGGACGCACAGCTGCTCTTTTTGGTAGTGGGGCTGATTTGCGCACATAATGCAGGACTTATGGTGATTATTGAGCCTTTCCTCGAGGCTTTTTATCTTATTGTTGAATTCTTCTCTTAGTCTTTATTCAATCCTTTGTACCAGTCGTTCCTCTCGCTCTGCTTTTGTTCTCTTCCTATTCCGGTATTTGTCTGAGTCGCCTGGAAATCCGGACTTCCAGGGAACAGAAACCCCAACGCCTCGCGTGCGATCAGGGTGTTCCTTGTTTCCCAAGGCTATGGAGAGTACATCTTTCTCCCTGTCTGGCAAAAAAGTGCCCTCGGAAGATTGTGTACTCAACGCTACCTGCAAGATCCCGAAAAGTTAATTCACTTACGAAATTATGGACAAATTACGTACAAAATTGGAAGTCCAATATCTTACCGATCGTTGGCGACTTCCTCGTCCGCGGGGTTTGTAAAGGAGGCGGTGCGGAAGGCGTGGCACTTGACCTTGCTCGAGCCGCCTCGCGCGCGTCGGTCAACGATACTTGCAAATGGCGCCTGAGCCTCCTCATCCTCCCTCTCCCATTGGTCCCTCTTCCCGCGTACCCAGCGGTGCCAAGTCTGTGGGGGTGGGTGCTCCTTGCTTGCAGGGCCTTGTGGGCTTCACTTTGACGCACGAATTCATCCGTCGTCTTCGCCTCAACAAAATTTTGCCATCGTCCTCGATAATAAACCCGTACTTAGAGAAGGAGTCCTGTCCTTATTGACATATTCCTTGACAAGCGTGCTCTTGAAATTCTTCCACGCCTTTCCCGCCACTAGCAGTGCATACCGTCGCACTAAGATCACAAAGTCTTCTGGGATATCGAACGAGGACATAATTTCTGTCACCAAGTCGTTGCGGCTCTCATCAGTCAGCGACTTCCAGGATGGACAAGTGATGGGGACCCGTTCCCGTGCGACTATCCCGCACAATGTCCTAAATGCATTCACTGCCTTTCTTGGTTCGGTTGGGGCCCATCCTTTCGATCAACCGCCGTGATGATATATCGTTCCGTGGGCCTTTTATTTGCTCCTCTTGGACCTCGAGGAGGTTTTCTTTTGGATGACTCATCACATCCTTCAGACGGCGAACGAGGGGACACCATCTTGCAATCTAGGTTGGATGTCGTGGCACAACAGAAAGACAAGTAAACAAAAATGGAAGGCTACCAATTGATGGCTGCTTTTATTTAATGGGTACAAAGGTAGTTCAAAGAAGGTAAGAAGGTAAGTTGAGAGAAGTATGGTTGTTCTGCTTTTTTTTGGCATTTTCCCTTAATCCGGCAAAAAATTTTTTTGCCTTATTCACCTTCACTAAAAGTGGATCTTCGTGCAGACAATTATGTATACACCCATTAGAGCACATGCAGCACATAAGTGCATTAAAAGGCTATGAAACAAGAGGTAAATGTAAAAAGTTTTTTTATTAACAGGAACATAATTTCTTTTCTTCACAACCTCAAAAGATTTTCATGCACCTTCTTGATATTTGCTTCCCTAAGCATCTCAGTATGCAACAGAATAAAATAAACATGTAATAGCCAACGTCATTAGAGCACCATTTTTAGAAATCCTGAAAATATCTCCATCGAAATTGACACAAATGAAACCAAAGATGTCATTCAGCTACATATCCAATTGGTCAACAACAGGATTGAAAAAAAGGTCAGCACAAATGCATACACAAATAGATTAATCACAGCAGGATAATAAATAAAATTTGGTGGCATTGCACATTCTGTTCATGACAGCAGTGCAGTTAGTATATCTCCTAGGTCCTAAACAATCTTGTCGAAGTACACCTAAACAGACATAATCAAATCATAAACCACCACGATTCAACAATTAAATTTCATTTCATCCGTACCAGGTTCGACGAGGGGGAGGAGTCGGCGATGGGGAGGCGTCGGCGCGGGGCGGCATCGGCGATGGTCTTTGCGTCGGGCGGGTCGGAGATGGGGGCGTCGGCGAGGGGAGGAGTCGGCGATGGGAGGCGTCGGCGACGGGACGGCGTCGGCGATGGGGAGGCGTCGGCGCGGGCGGCGTCGGCGATGGGGTCGGAGATGGGGAGGCGTCGAGATGGAGGAGTCGGCGATGGGGAGTCGGCGATGGGAAGGCGTCGGCGACGGGGCGGCGTCGACGTTGGGAGGCGTCGGCGCGAGCGGAGACGAATACTAGGGTTTTGAGCGCGTGAGTGGAAGAGTGGAGAATGACGGATCTGCAGAGTGCGCATTTTATAGGTCACCCATATCACGAGCGGTTCTACATAAGAACCGTCGATATAAAATATCACAGACGGTTAGTAAATAGAACCGTCGTGATATTAATTATCACGATTTATTCTATATTATAACCGTCGAAATAGTTCATATGGCGACGGTTATGTAACAAAACCGTCTGTGATATTAATTTATCACAGACTGGATCGTCCTATATTTGAACCGTCTGTGATGAAGATTTAAACAGACTCATTGCTATGTTAAATCCAAAAGTTTGGCCTTCTTGACATAATGTATACTGTATATGGAATTGTAGATGAAGCAATATCAGTAAAGGAAAGAAAACTATATTACATAAATCAGATGCATATATACACAAAGTTGTTTTTAATTTCAAGCATCTCATTACAAACAACTATATTATCTTCTAGAGTACACTTGAAATCATAAATCCACTTGCTTATTCTTTTGTATAAAAATTAGCCCTTCATGATGATCGACGCGTGCGTAGCTAGCTTCTTCGGGTTGTTCTTCCTGGACTGTGATGCTCGTTCCGATAGGAGGCAACTCTTCGAATTGATTGTATTCTTCCTCATCTATTACATTCTCTACTCCGACAATCCTCCTTTTTCCCTGAAGAACTACATGTCTCTTCTTATTGGACGGGTCGATTACATAGAATACTTGAACAGCTTGGTTAGCGAGTATGAATGGTTCATCTTGGTATCCGACGCGTGCGAGGTCAACGATAGTGACACCGTACTTGTCAACCTTCACGTGCTGGAGGTGGACCCAACGACACCTAAATAAGGGGATCTTGAATAGTACATAGTCAAGCTCCCAAATATCCTCTATGAACCCATAGTAGGAGCTCGTTGACCCAACGGTGTTGAACGCATCTATCGCACACCGCTGCTCAGTTTGTGCTCTTCATGTCCCGATCTCTCGTGTAAAATATGTACCCATTTAAGTCGTATCCTTTCCATGTTACAATCGTAAATGTTGGCCCTTTTGCCAACCATGTGAGCGTATCACCTGAAGAGGTCCCAGTGATGGGTCGCTCCTTCAGCCATCTGTTAAACCGAAGGTTATGTTGTCTCGTGATCCAAGGCTCTTGCCGCGTCGGATTCTCTTGCCGCAGCCAGTGCTTATGCTCGTCGATGTACGGGGACACTACAGCCATGTGTTGCAAAACCGTGAAATGAGCTTGAGCATAGGAAGCCGGATCGACGTGATTGCTTTCCTTCCGATGGTCCGAAGCCACGAGTCTCCCTCATGGCGAGATCGAGGCACACCTATTGGTTCGACTGAGCCATGTAATCGACGCAGAACTCTACGACTTTTTCGGTTGCATAACCTTCGACAATGCTACCCTCCGGCCGAGATCGATTTCGTACGTAGGACTTGAGAATCCCCATATACCTCTCGAATGGGTACATGCTACGTAGGAACACGGGCCCGCATATCTTTATCTCTGTCACAAGGTGAACAACGAGATGGACCATGATATCGAAAAATGACGGAGGAAATACATCTCAAGATTACATAGAGTCATCACCACCTCGACTGCAGGTGCATCTAGTGCTTCGGGATCGATTACCTTCTGAGCAATTGTGTTAAAGAAATAACATAGCCTCGTGATTGTCTGCCGAACCTTGGTGGCAAAATACTTCTAATTGCCACGAGGAGCATTTGTGTCATCAAGACATGACAATCATGAGACTTCATGCCAACTAATTTCAAATCTTGCATCGAAACAAGTCTCTTCATGTTAGAGGAGTAACCGACGGAACTTTCACACCATGCAAGCACCGCACGATTCAGCCTCTCGGCCTTAGACAAAGTGTAACAAGCGTGTTCGCAATATGTTCGGCAGATATCTGTCTCTTCGGTGCTAACTCGGGTCTTATGCCCATATTGACCAAGTCAAGGCGTGCATTGATATTGTCCTTTGATTTGCCTTTAATATTCAATAAGAGACCAATCAAGCTATCACAGACATTCTTCTCCACGTGCATCACGTCGATGCAAAGGCCGAACTTCTAGGTGCTCCCAATAAGGTAGGTCACAAAATATTGATCTCTTCTTCCACGTGCTCTTCTCACGGGACCTCGATTTACGCCCCTTTCCAAACGCAACATCCAAGTTCTTAACCATATCATGGATATCTACCCCACTTAAAGGCTTTGGAGCTAAACCGTCTTCGTTCGTTCCATCAAATTGTTTTTCATTTTGCGGTATGGGTGATTCCTCAGAAGGAACCTACGGTGATGCATGTAAACAGCTTTTGCGTGAGTGATTCACCACACACTCTCGGTATTGTCTAAGCGGTGAGTGCGAGCTTTGGTCCCGTTGTACTCGGCACGATAGGTTACCAAGAGCGGGGTAATCATGTATGGTGCAGAACAAAAGACAGTGCAAAGTGAAGTTCTCTCGTTTGTACGCATCCCATACCTGTACCCCGGAAACCCATAGTGTTTTCAGATCTTCCACCAATGGTGCTAGGTACACATCAATATCGTTCCCAGGTTGTTTCGGTCCTTAGATAAGTACAGACAACAAAATGTACTTCCGCTTCATACACAACCAAGGAGGAAGGTTGTAGATACAGAGATTCACGGGCCAAGTGCTATGCCGGCTACTCATGTTACCGAAAGGATTCATTCCATCTGTACTCAATCCAAACCTTATATTCCTCGGATCCTCACCGAACTCTTGAAACCTCCTATCGATGTTTCTCCATTGGATGGAATCAGCAAGGTGCTTTAGCATTCCATCGTTCTTACGCTCCTCCGAGTGCCAACGCAACAGTTTTGCCTCATTTGGGTTCACAAACAAACGCTTCAAACGAGGAATTATAGGCAGATACCATGCCACCTTAGCAGGAGGTCCTTTCATCACCTGGGTGCCCTCACTGTCATCATCCGAATGACTCTTACGCTTGTACCGGGATGCGTTGCACACAGGACATATGTGCAAGTTCGCGTACTCTTGGCGATACAAGATACAGTCGTTCGGACATGCATGTATTCTTTCTACATCCATTCCCAAGGGACAAAGAACCTTCTTAGCTTTGTAGGTGGTTGTCGGCAACTCGTTTCCCTCGGGAAGCATGTCCGCCAATAAACGTAACAGCGCTGTGAAACTCTTATCGGACCGACCGTTGCTTGCTTTCAATTTCAGCAGTTCAAGCACGGATGACAACCTTGTGTATTTCGACTTGCAGCCTGTGAACAAAGGTTTCTCCGAGTCCTCCATCAAGACCCGGAATTTACCATATTCTCTATCATCACGGTTGCCTTCTACATCACGCAAAGATCGATTGATTATCTTCCGCAACCTATCCTCATCGAACCACAATCGATATGACCATCCGACATATCATTGACTTTGTCGACCATGTTAATACATGCTTCTGTATCTCCCGCTCTTCACCGTGGTGGTCCAACATGTATACCCGCTTTGAAACCCTCATAATCAAGTGTGCTTCGATCTGCGCAAAGTTTGAAACATCTTGATTCTCACAGTCAATGCACGGACAAGACATAAACCGCCCCCTATTAAACATATCCTCTTCTGCGGCTCTTCTAAAAGCGGAGACGCCATTCATGTACTCGGTACTCACACGGTTCTTAGTGTACATCCATCTTCGGTCCATCTACGCCAAGCAATACAACATTTAGTGTTAATGCGATTAAAACCCATTACTACCCTTACAAAGAAAGAACACATGAATATCTACAAGCTAAATCTAAAAAATCATCAAATTCCATTCTTAATAAGGTAGATCTTGAATATCTGCAATTAGACACCGTTACTAACCTTAGATCACCAAAATCAAATGGATCCTCAATCACCTTTCAAATCAACGGTCTTCTTTTACCCAATCGCCTCACACAACTTGCAGCAGCCCAAATGAAAATAGATCCGAAACCTAAAAATGCACCAAGTGGCTCGGGCCTCTGTATTTTATACTGACGATAGAAATCTCGAGCGGTTTTATAGAAAACCCGTCAATGATAAACATAGAAATGCAGACGGTTTTATAATAAAACCGTGCGTGATATATGATGACGGTTTATTACAAAACCGTCGGGATAATATGTGATATTACGCATTTTATGAAAGAACCGTCTGTGATATATTCCCAGACGGTTTTTAATTAAACCCGTCTATGACATGGATGTATATCACTGACGGTTTTTGTAGAGTACCGTCTGTGATAATTTCACTGACGGTTAAAGTATAAAACCGTCAGTGATATTATTTGTCACAGACGGTTCCTCAGAACCGTCTGTGCTGAGGCGTCTAATATACCCCTTTCTGTAGTAGTGTGTATTGTGTTCGTCGATGCCTGTGACTATACATTTCGGAAAGTGTCTAAATTTGTTATTTTTCATTCTGGTGACGAATGGCTTGTCCATATCCTCAATAATGCAGTATACATACTACTACAGAAAAGCTTATATTAGACTCGTTCATTCTGTGATGACGGTTCCGAACCGTCTGTAATAACTATTTCTGTAGTAGTGACAGTTGGAGAAAAGAGAGAAAACTACGTTAGAACTACTACATGAGTGGTTTATATTTTTCAACAAGCTTAAAAAAACTATATGCCTCATAAAATGCAACGGAGGAAGTATCGTCCATGAGCATCACCACTGTAAATTAATACCTTTGCGAAATGATGCTGTCCGTTTTACATTTGTCATAGACAAACTATACAATCTCTAGTTGTGTAGTACAGATAGGATGTATCATATGAAGAAAAGGCGATCTGCCATCTCTCAACCATGCGAGCGAGGACAACATATGAATTCAGCTGATCCCATATGGATTGCAAAATGGCTATGGTCAATTATATGTACAAGTTGTAATGTTTCAGTGTACTATATATATACACCGTCCGTTGTTTTGTTTCAAGACAGAAAGATGGTCAAGAATGAGTCTCCAATCTACGATGGCTCCGAGTTTTTGGTCCAGTAACTTGCGGCGGGTCTGCGGCTGTTCCAACCATCCTCTGCCAAAATTAGGTTTACTCGTGCCCTAAGAGTATTTCACTGCGTCGTCCTCCAAGGTCTCCAATAGATTGCTCGGAAGCTGCCCAACCTGGAAGGAAACGATGCAGAGGAACGTTTAGAGGTGATGTAATTTGTACAATGATTGAACACTGCATTTGAAAATAAATTACCATGGCAGTCTGGTATGCTGTTAAGGGTGTGTTTGATAAGGCTCCAGCTCTATCAGATCCGTGGATCTAGTGGAACTGGGTATTCCTAGCTCCACCAGATCCGTGGAGCTGGATCTGTGAGTACATTAAAAGTGTTTAGATGGATCATTTTTTCAAATTTTAGACCAAAAATATAAACTTAATTCACTTTATTTTAGTCTACAAGTTTCAGATCTCAGGTGAAGCTGGGATCTAGAGCTCTACCAAATAGGCCCTAAGTACTGCAGGCAATCTTTATAGTACCCACAGTGGTATAGAAGGGCTGCATAATCCCTCAGCTCACGAGGATCAGGATTCAGTAGGTGTTAGCCGCGCCTGCTTGAGGACACTGCCAAACGCTCGTACGCGGACGCGAACACTTGGAACTCAAGAACGAATACGAAGAACACGGGCAGAATTTTTTGGCAACGCTGCAAACAGCTAGAGTTGTTTTCTTCTGTCTCTTTTCTTACTCAATGCAACGACTAAGTACAGAAATCAAATACACATGCAGACTTAACAACTTTTCCCACGTCTCATGCCACGTTCCTAAAGCTCAAGCTGCATGCGCCTGACCAGGACTACCACAAGACGTGGCCAACTATTCAGGTGCGCATGCGGCATGCCCACTACCTGCAACTTGGCAAACTACTCAACTACATAAAAGCACAAGCACATGTACACAACTCACGTGTGACATGTTTACAGCATCATGCAGGACTCCACTAACACATAGCTAATGACTCAATCAAACTAATGTGCAATGGTAATACTAATTCCTGTTACATGTAGACGCGTACTCAACTACTGACTGCCGATCAATTCAAGTACCCACTATCACTATGTGCTACTGATCCGCCCGCTACGCCATGAAACACGTACATATTTAACTTGGACTTAGCCTACAACAACTACTAATGCAACAACAATACTGTGTTACATAACTAAACATGGTGAACACTCAAACAATAAGATTAATTTCTAACAGTAGGACGAACCTCTCACATGCTGCCATAAAGATGCAAGCTGGTTAGGGACTATTCGAAATTCAGGAAAGTAACGCGCAAGTATAGGAGAAAAGCACTAATACTGTATAGTTCAGTAAAAAAGCACAGAAATGACCCGTGATATATCCATATAATTGGAGAAGAAAAAGGAATGTATAAATATGGGTAGTTTGGGTTCATCATGGAAAATAAACAATAAGATCAATTGCGCCAGTGTGAATTAATCAATGAGGTGGCTTAACGCAATCGGTTAAAAAATAGAAGCTAAGAATAAAGTGCTTGTGATACATGTGTATGTAATTTAGGCACTTTAGATAAACTTATTTCCACCATCCATTAACCAACCTACATGTGAGAGTGGTAGCGAGTGAAAAAAAATGTTATGGGAGAAGAAAAAAAAAATTGGTGACCAAACGTTATATGTACCATAGCCATCCACGAATTTTAATTAACAGTACTAAGCATTACACAAAAAAAGGTAATTAGTATTTAAAACAGAACAAAAATTGTGTACCTGCTAAAGCACGCTGCATATCACCAAAGCGGACATTTGTCCATACTCCACGCATCAGCCTATGTTGAGCAGCTTTCGCAGCAGCCATCTCCATGGCACTGTCAACGAATTTCACGTCACTCCAGTGTCATGCAATGCAAATAATGCATGACAACAATAGAAATTTTACGCTGTCCAAGTTATAGAACAAACCTAATATTGCCATGTGACCTTGCTTGGTTGTCACCTACATTACCAGGGCCATGGTGGTTTGCAGCAACCGCATTAAAAAATAAGCTACTAGACTGATTAGACTGGAATGACCAAAACGTATCCTTCAGAGTTTTTAAAATCTGAAAAAAAAGGATTAATTGAAGCCCAAATGTTACTGAATTCAACAATCATTTTAGTGTCAGAGCCTCATAATACCATCTTTAACAGAAGAAAGAATAAGCATGATAACTAATGGGGTGTTTGGTTTGAGGGATCACTCCATCCTAGAATGGAATTGGTCCATCATGGGATCATCCCATAAATTTGGTGGAATGACACCATCCCTCATTTTGTACTAGGCTTATACTTATGAGGGATGAGATGGTGACGGACTAATCCATTCCATTCCTCAAACCAAACAAGTGGATTAGGTTCGGATTAGGATCAGATGGTCCATTCACCGTCCAGTCCTTAAAACCAAACACCCCATATGATTAGGAGCAGGAGCAAAATGTCGGAGAAAAATAAGGGACCTAATTATCTCAATGCTTCACTTTAAAGTGCACATAATACCCTCAACAGTACAATTACAAATGGAATTCCAAACCCATGCTGTTTAGATACAGTTCCAGATCAAACGCCAATTAAGAGTTGATATGCAAAATTTTATATCATGATTGAATCCTGGTTATCATGGATCAGGTTGAACTTCCAAAATTGTCATTTCCAAACCATTGAACGTGCACCTGTACTCTGGAATACTTATAATGACTCGAGCTTGGAGGGGAGAAACAAGAGCCCCTGAGGACAAAAAGTTATTGACAGCTGCACTGTGTCCAATGAATGAAGCTAAGCATGCAGATGCAGTCACCGCCGCCGAAAAGGCCTAGCCTACAAAACTGCCTTTTTTATTTTCTGAATGAAATACTTGTACAGAAAACTATGGAACAGAACCGAAAATTCATTTTATGCATGTCCACGAATGATGTTCGAATGAATGATCATAACTCATAAGAGTTAGGAAACAACATTGCTAGAATGTGCATATAGAAACTGCCAAGCAGGAATCCAATTCAAGTCTCATTCGAAATATGCAACCTAAACACTATCACTCTTGCTGCTAGTAAAGAAGTTCGATGAAAAGATTTCCCTTCAGCAAACCAGAGCAAGGTAGAAATTCTCCATTGTAGGATATTTACCCAAAATTTTCACTATGGTGTTGTCATATGAATTAGTAGTAAATGCCTTGCAAATGTTAAATAAAACTATTCTTTTGTGCTGCTATTTAGCAGATAAAACACATAATGGCAGTTAAAAATGAAACATGGGGACTGAAGATCGAAATAAACTCACCTCAACCAGAAGTGACTTTGATGTCATAATATGTGGTTCATCGCACAACTTGCTTTTGTGTTTGTCATAGCCCCTAGGGAGGCTATTGAGATCATGTGGAAAGAAGATCTCTACATTGAAGTCCAGTAAGCCGTATAACCTCAGCGTCTTCAACATCTCTGAATATATCAAGTAATCAAGGAAAGCATTAGAGCTGATCCTGACCGGCATGTCAAAACCTGACCATTGTACACAACAAAAACAACATTAGAATGTATGAACAACACATAAGGCAATCACATGAACATGTATACAAAGCAGAGAACGCGCACTCAGGCATACCGAGTGAAGATAAATAACGCGCCCATCGGACGCTCCATTTGCTCTTCGAAACCCCTGAAATGGAAGTTTCGTTACATATTAGCACACCAATCCATCGTACAATTAGAGCGTAGAACAGAAATTCACCAGAATTTAATCAAGGACTTGAAATTACAAATGCAGAGTCTCAGACCAAACCATAGTAAAAATGTGCTCATGCAATTGTTCCTATTTATCCAAATGTTGCAAGATCATGAATTTCAATGTAGAATTTACCTTGTGGACGTAGAGGTAGCAGTCGAGGTAGTCGAGGAAGACCTCGGGCGGCGTACCAGAGGGCGGGAGGTATACCCTGCGGCGAGGAAGCCGTTGGAGAGGTCGTCGAGGCGCTCGATGAAGGCGTCGACGGGGAGCGGGACGGCGGAGTGGGAGACGAGCGAGTCGTCCTCAGCGGCGGCGCAGAGCGCGGCGCGCGCGAGGTCGGCGCCGCGGCTGATGGCGATGCTGGTCTCCGCGTCGACCCGCGTGAGCCTCCCGACCAGCCTCGCGAACCCCACCCGCGCCGCCCTGGCGTGCTCGGTGGATACCCCCACGGCGTCGAGCGAGTCGTGCAGCACCATCCGCGGGAGCAAGCCGCCGCCGTCATCCGCGCTGGCGCAGGCACTGAAGGAGGACGTGGCTGTCCCCCACAGCCGCCGCCGCAGCTTGCCGCCGGACGCGGAGCCGATAGCGGAGGGGGGAGCCCACACCGCCGCGCAGCTCATGGCACCTGCCCGGCCGCCGGCGCCGAGGCAATTGGATTCGCTGGATCGGGAGTTGGCGTCGCCTGGGAGGCGTCGAGCGTGGATTAACGTGGAGATAATTTCGATCCTTCCTGTTGAGAAGCGCCTCAAGGGAATTAAATTGTTTCATGGAAAACTATTTAAATAAATCTAGATTTTAGCGAAAATTAAATTGTTTTTCTGTAAAGTTCTCCAAATCGGTCCTAGGGTACTTTAATTCTTCTAGGTAGGCTAGCGGGCTATTTTAAAATCAAATAACGGCTTGTTTGATATCTGTCGGGATCGGTAATTCTGACACGTATCCAGGCCTTCCGTGGCTTTAGGCTGTCCCCTCCGAGTTTGGAGGACTGTTCCCGAGCTCAGACAGGAGTCTCCCCGAGCTCGGGGATGGTTCCCGAACTCAGGCGGAGTTTTTTCGAGCTCGTGATGACTCCCGCGGCCTTGACCTGGTCTCCGGTGTAGTAATATCTTTTTTATGTATATATGACTTTTCTCCCCTGCGTGGGAACTAGGGTCACCGACCCTTGTCAGTTCTCCTGCGTAGGAACTAGAGTCACCTGCTCTCACCGACTCCTGTCAGTTCCCTGCGTGGGAACTAGGGTCAACTACCCCCGTCAACTCGCAGACAGCTACCCGATGTCAGCCTCGAGATCAGCACCGAGGGCCTATAAAAGCGCCAGATGGCCCTGGTCCGAAGAGAGGCGAAACAACAGAACAACACAGTACAAACCCAAGGGGGATGTGCAGACACATCTGCAGACACACTTATACACCAAACCATCCGTCGAGCTCCCCTTGGTCGCCACGTCTGGACGACCCGAGATCGAGCTCCCCCTTTGTTCTCCCTCGAGGAGCTTTTAGTCATCTTTCGCCTACGGGCAAGACTGGAGTAGAGCTATTACCCGACCTAGGGGCTCGAACCAGTATAATCGCCGTGTCTCCTATCCGATTGTTCTTCTCCCTCGAGCTGTGCACCTACCGACGCTCCCTTCTTCTCAGACGAGCACGACTTGGGATCTCCTCTTTACACGATCCTTCCCGGTCTTTACGGTCGACGGTCCCAATCGTCGACAATATCATTTTAAAGGATATACGAGTGCATGTCACTTATTTATTTATTTTTGCACCTAACGTACAAACGTAAATCTAAGCTTTAACAGAAGTACATTAATAATTTACCATCTCTTCCATCTTCAACATTTTTCCAGCATATATTACCGGTTCGTTTTTTTCTCACTAAATTTTGAACATATGCTCGGTACATATTTCCAGTGGAATGTTAACATTTTCTTTGATGCATTGCAGCTAACTCGACGAGTGCCCAAACTAGTTTAGGAAGTTGAACCAGGTTTAGGAGTACCTAGTGGCAACTACTCCAATATCAAGCAGTACATCAGTTTTAATTGGAGTAAATAAAGGATTATTCATCTCACTAGAAAATGAAAGGATATGGGTTTGAAGTTGGCCTTTAGTGCATGCATTAAGCATTGTAATCTCATCCAAATCTCATGGGTGTGTATTGTTGTATGGCCACAAACTTTCCAGGTCACCACGTTATTGCCGGGCCTGACATTTTGGAAAGGGAGAAGTTTCTCAGATACCTGCACTTTACTCGAAAGTTTATTCAACACGGCAAACTATAAAACCTGATATTTAACCTCTAAAATTTTGTAATTCGATTCAAATTACACTTTGACCCATTTCGTAGAGTAGTATTGCTCATGTGATGCAATGAGTATACGATTTTATCACATAAGATGACACGTTGACCAAATTTAGATAAATGATAGATATGACCCAGAAGACTTTCTCCCTTAATTGAAATAGAGGAACGGAACTACAGAGAGCAGCGGCCATGAAAGCATATGGTAGTTCAATAGGAGAGAAGCTACTGTATGCCCCACCTATCATTCACCTAAACTTAGTTAGTATGTTATACTATGTAGCAAAATCATCCACTTATCACGTCACACAAACAATACCACCACATAAAATTGGATCAAAGCATTATTTAAACTGGATTGTAAGGTTCGATTGTTAAATATCTCATTTTATAATTCAAGATGTTGGACAAACTTTCACAAGGTCATGGAGATATATATGGACTTTTTTCTTTCGGAAATTGTTGTATGGCCACGAACTTCCAGGAAGCACTGTTGAGCAAGGTTCCAAATCTCGCCGAATTTCGGATCACCCCGAAATATAAACTATCGGCCGAAAAAACAATTTAAAAAAATAAAATTGCTACAGTAATTTTCTCGGCGAAATTCCGTGTTTTTTTACCGGATTTGGTCCAATAACCCTGAGGAAAGTCATCTCCTATGAATTTTTGAGACATTCTAAATTTTGGCAAAAACACTGTCAGATTTTTACAAATTTTTATAAGTTTGATAATGTGCTGAAAATTTTATGGTACTATATTTAGTAGTTTAGGATCATACATAAAAATTTTCAAAATAATTTAATTTAATTTGTTACTTTTAAAAAATCAAAAACAGAATGAACATAATTGGGACAGTTACATTGTCAGAATTTTATAAATTTTCTTGAGTGTGATTATGATCTAAAATTTTTGTGAGAGATTAATAATTGACTTAGTACCATTATATAATTTTTTAAAAATTTCAACTTTTTTTTTTTCAATCAAATCTATGTAAGCATTGAACTTCGTTTGTTATATTATATTTCAAAAATCAAAAAGAGAAAAAACATAAATGGTATTGTGCCTTGTAAGAATTTTATAAATTCATTGAAGTGTGATCATGATTCAAAATTTTTGTGAGTTATTAAGCATTTCCTTATCACCCTTATGTAAAATTTTTAAAAAATTTAAACTTTTTTATTGCTAAAGCAAATTTATGTATTGATCATCAGCCTTTTATCAGGACGTAGCACTGTCTGAATTTTTAAAAATTATTTAAGAATGATCATCATCTAAAACTTTTACAGAAATACTAATATTACATCAGAACCATCCAAAAAAAATTTCAAATTTTTTTAACTTGGTTTAGATAATTTTTCATTTTGTTCAAGTTTGCTGGTAAGCCTTTTAACAGGGCAGTACTGTTCGAATTTTTAAAAATTTATGAAGCTTGATCATCTAAAAATTTTATGAGAATATTAGTGATGCATCATAACCATGCAAAAAAATTCAAAGTTTTATAACGTGGTTTGAACTATTTTGCATTCAGTTCAAAATTACGAGTCAGAGTTTTATCAGGACAGTAGCAATGTTTGAATTTTTAAAAATTCGACAAACTTCAGAAAAATCTGAAATTTTTATGACAATATCACCAATGTGTCAGGACTCCAAAAAAATTCCAAAATTTTTCGTCATCGTTTAACACTTTTTTTCCGTTACAAAAAGACCAAAATTTCGGGTATTTTGCCCAAAATTTCGCTATTTTTCGGCGAATTTCGTTTTTTTCTTGGTTCAAAACGAACCGGATTGGAATTTCAGACAAGATTTGTCCGAAATATCTGAATTTCGCCGAAATTTCGGATTCCGATCACGGGCGATATTTTATCCGAAAATGAAATTTAAATCCTTGCTGTTGAGCTCGGAACATACCAACACATGGAAAATGCTTATTGCCACAAACTTTCACGCAAAGCTGTTCCGCAAATAGAGGTTGCTCACAGCCGCATAACCACATGTATGGTAGGAACTAGGAAGCACATCGCAGTTCAGAAAGCAACGACGACACAAGGTACTACAGGCCTGAACAAAGTTAGCTGTACTACAGCTTGACATTACTAGAGAATTCAGCTCTTCTGGGAGTTCCCTTCCTCCAGCTCTTTCCTCAGCTGAAGCGAGAAATCGTCGTTAACGTCGTCGTCATCCCAATCGTCCTCCCATTGCTGGACGGCTTCATTGCCATCTTCCTTGTCATCCCATTCTGCAAAATACAAGCAAGCAGGAAGCCAAGTGTCAGTCCAACCATACACAATGTGTATAACAGCAAATGTGGTTCACCACATCCACAAGACCACAACTTCAACCCTAGGACACTGTAAGGTTCAGCACATGTATGCATTACTAAATTACTTGCAGAACATTACAAAAAAAGAAAGAAAAGGAAACAGGTATATTGCAAATCAAAGGTAAAAAGGACTGTTATGCAGCAGAGCATTTACAACCACAAAGCACGCACTCGTTAGTAGTCAGATCACAACCCACAGGACATAAGAGAGGACAAATTGAAATGCCAAGCAGAGCTTCAAGAAAGTAGCTATCATTACTATCCATACAAATACAACACTATTATGCTGCATGATTTGGGCTGTGAACTTGCCTTCTTACCAACCATGTAAAGGGATGTAAATTTAGCAATACAGATAGTAACATGTTCTCCTAGCAAATGTAGAAGTTTGGGTTTTTTTAATTAATTCTGTGAACCGAACACAGTGTTATGTAACATGACTTGTATAATTCAGTAGAAGAAAGAAAAGAATAGAAAAACTACGCCGAAATCATAGACTTCGTGATGTAACCCAATATAAGATATTTACCAACTGTAATACAAATGTACTGCATATAACAGTCATATGTCACAAAAAATCATCCAAGACATGAAGGACAAGGAGTGTAAACATTTAGTTTCGTTTGGTGGGCACTGAATCAGACATAGGGTCATAGGCACAAATCGCAACATAGAACTTTAGTTTCGTTTGGTGTCCACTAAATCAGACATAGGCACAAAGCCCAAGAGAGGTTTTAGAAGCAAAGCCAAATCTTGTGACAATGAAGAGAGCAGTTTTCACCCTAAATCTTGCCTGTGATTTCAAAGCTAGTCTGACCATTGCTATAAAGTAAAAAAAACACAGCAACTATACCAACCACAAGCTAGAAATCCTTGTCTCATTAATTTGTTGAGTACATAACTCCTTTTCGCTTCATTCAATAGAACAATCTCAGAAAAGTCTTATAGGGTTATTTGATAATCTCCAAACCTCTTCTTCCCTATGCATATTGCCATTTAAATATTAGTTGTGGCCTACACATACCTTCTTTAGTCATTTCTAGAACATAGGAGAGACTATGTCCACCTTTCATGAATAATTATGTTTTATATCATTTCATTTCATCTAGGAACAAAATAATACTACATTGCAAAGTCAGAATTTAATAAACCAACCTACCAGCATGTACATACAAATGTGCACATCAGCACAAGCATGTACACAGACAGGAAAAAAAAAGAAAAGGTAAAAAGCCCAGAAACAGAATAGCATACACCATAAACGCCACTCAAATGTCTATTGTTGCATTTTATTGTATTATGTCTTTTCCTGTTTCCCATCTAAGAAAATGGTGTCTGCAGCTACAATTGCTGAATATTGACATGACAAGGTTTAACTAGTTAGATCGAAACTTAGTGTCAAACTCTCGTTACATCAAGAACCAATACAGCATTTAATAAAATTGCATGGGAGGGCATGTAATCTTTGATCAATTCTCCACACTTGTTACATGTTCACCACTGTTATTACGGCATCGCCTAGGCGACGCCTAGTCGCCGACTACGCGTCCAGGCGGCCGGGCGGAGGCGCCATGGCCCGGCGCCTCGCCTGAAGACGGCCAGGCGGCCGCCTGGACGTCCTGGCGTCGCGGCGTCCACGACTAGGCGTCGGCCTGGCGTCCGGGAGGCCCGACTGGGACTGGACTGGAGGAGGTATTTGAGCACTGGGCTGGACTGGAGACGAGATAGATCAGTGGGATCGGGAGGAGGTTTGGGAAAGAAGGAAGACTCACGTGACCGGGTGGAGAAACCCTAGCAAGCAACGATGCCGCCGCCGCCACCACCGGTAAGCCCCTTCCGCCTCCCTGTCCGCCTCCCGGCTTCCCCCTTCGCCTCGAGCGTCTCCGGCCTCGGCTCCGGATACACCGTTCCCGATCTACAGCGGCTGTAGGCGGGGGCGGAGGAGAGGGGAGAGGGGTCGGCAACCGTAGGGGGAGGGGAGCAAAGAGGTCGCTGACGACAAAGAGAGGAGAGGAGCCGGCGGCGGTTGGGATGGAGAGAGGGCGGCTGCTGGGTGACAAGAGGCGCATGTGAATGTGAATGGCGCCGGGAATGGGCACATGGGTTGGTCACATGGGCCGGTGCAACACATGGATTCCACAGGTTGCAAACAATATTGATGATGTGAACGGCCCATGTGCTGCTACCTTGAACATTTTTTTAGTCGCCTGATCCTCGCCTAGGCGTCCAGGCGCCCCGTGATAACTATGATGTTCATCTCAACAGTCAACAAAGATGGGTATAATTTGTAAACAGCCTTCAATCTTCAAAGGTTCGTCATTCTAATGATGCAATTTTTGGCAATCATGCCAAGGACAGGAAGACAATGCTACTGAAGATCGTCGTCCCCAAGGGGAAAAAAGTAGTCCAACATGTAGTTTGAAGACTAAAGTAGATTTCATTTCCATGTTTTTCCTAAGCCCCAACTGCAGCTAAACATAGTTGTGGATGCCTAATATTGTTTCTAAAAGAAGCAAGCATTAACATTATGACAAGGAATACACGACCATAAAATACACCTAGATCACATAGTTTCATACCACTCTAAAAGGAACACACAAATATACAAATTTTCACAAAAGGAACACACAAATGTACAAATTTTCACAAAAGGAACCAAATCCACCGGGCACTATACAAACTAAAACAAATTAACAGACCCAAGGGAAGATGAATTAATCAGGAAGCAGCAGTGAATATACAAACTAAATAAGGTGGCAAACTGATGCAGCCCAAACTGCACCGACAGCACCA
Source organism: Otatea glauca (assembly GCA_036346275.1). Classification (NCBI taxonomy): domain Eukaryota; kingdom Viridiplantae; phylum Streptophyta; class Magnoliopsida; order Poales; family Poaceae; genus Otatea; species Otatea glauca. The sequence goes on along the minus strand of JAYEVK010000227.1, from coordinate 17,831 downwards.
ATTCATGTTTCTGAGTTAATCAATGAGGTTAGTGCTAGCAGTTCATGTGTGCAATCTATTTTGCATGATAAGAAAACTACTCAAGCCGAGAGGGAGGCGAGGGAGGCTGGCCAAGGGAGTAATATTGGTGCACATGAAAAGAATAGGGGTCCAGCACATCGGTGTAAGGGAGGCATGCGAGGGAAGACAGCATTGGCTGCTGCATGTGTCCATATAACGTGTGCACAGGCCAACTTGAAACCATGACCAGTGCCGCACACACCGGAATAAAGGAGGGAGCTGCTGTGCGTGTGGAAACACTAGTTGTGTGGAGAGTCTTGTGCTTGTGTGCATACTAAAACACGTGAACATAATCAGCATGTTTGGACATCTATGCGTATGAACCAAGAACACATGGACCAAAACCTGAAGGCAGAAACAAAAGGGGATGTGTTTCCAACTTCTTATATGATATGGATTGGGTTAATACCGATCCAAATATCTAGGTGAATCGGTTTTGTTTTATTCTACCAGAGTAGGAACAATAAGAATACTCATTTTTTATTGGAAAGTTTGTTTTTAGTGAGTCCGAGTTGGTGCCTGCATGTGCTAATTATTTTAGCTGAGTCAGTTAATAGCATTTGGGTCTGAGTTGTGTCAGGGAACGAATCCAAGTTTGGTTTGGTCCCGGTTGGTTGTATGTGTGTGTGGCCCATATAAAGGGCAGGGGAGCAACCCATGTACTCAGAACTTTTATTTCATGATTTCCAGAGAACGCCATGATGGTTGGTCAAGTTATATTGTGAGTTTTTCAGTTCGTGAGATACAAACAAATCTAGGGTTTGTGGTGCTACATTTGAGATTGGAGAAATCTGTTCTCCAATATTTTGCCGGATCCTTGTGATTCCTTACTTACGTTACTTTCTCTGTCCAGAGTTTGGTCGTGAATCCTGGTTTGCATCTATCCTTAATTGATTAGTGTAAACCAAGGCTTTCTGTGTCAGTTTTGTTGCTACTACTTGTTAATCGAGAAAGAGATGCTGGGCTTCTATTTGCTTGGACAGAGGAATCAATATTTTATTGATTGCACAGGTTTGCATCTGCTAGAAGTGATTGCACGTACTGTTCCTGAACTAGGGATTGATCATTGGGCAATTTCGCTAGCTCAACTTATCTGCGCTGAATTCTTGTGCAATACGAAAGAAGTTTACTGCTGCTAGGGCTTGTACTGTGAAAGATCGAACCATCTGGCCCACAAAATTAGGGTTCGCTAATTTGTGCCATATCACAAACTAACAGCCTTTATGTTTGTCCCATATCCTTGAGAGCACAAGAATACTGTCTAACGTCCTGACCTACCTCACCCTTGATAAAATTCAGATCGGGAACAATTGTCTACTGCTTTCCCCTTAATCTCACACAAATCTATCCGATAACCAGTCGCAAGGGAGGACTGATGAATCACACGGGTTTCGAACAAACCTAATCGCCCAAATCGACAGCCCCAAGCAAGCAGGCAACGGCGAATCGGCATCATTCACCCTAATATCGCCACAAAATAGCGGCGAGATGATGAGGGGGAGTAACGTGTGCACATGTGCATACCTTGGTCGATCTCGAACTCCTCGAACTCGTCGTCGTCCTCGAGGAGGTCCATCTTGGCCGCCTCCGCCTTCGTGTCCGATGGCGCCGCCGCCGCCATCAGCTATGCTGCTACACCTGCGACGCAGCCGATCAGATCAGGGGATTAGGGGAGAAATCGGGAGCGATTCTTGCGTGCGAGGGAAGGGATCGGGCGCGCCACCCACCTGCTCCGAATGGCGCGTGGAGAGAAGAAGAAACCCTAGACGCGGAGGCGGTTGTCCGTCGGGCTTACCAGGCTGCTACGGTCGGAGTTAAAAACGGTGTGCTCCGTGCCAAATTTGGTTTGGTTTTTTTTTTATGCGAAACAAGGTAGGAGGATATGAATATGATTTCTGTTTTCTGAGGGTTTTTTTTTTTAAAAAAATAGGCTGGCTAGGAGTTGTCAGCAAATTTGCGAAATCATGGGTCCTTTTTCAAAAAACCGGTGGAGAGCCCATCGTCGAATTTAAGGAACCACGGGGTCTTTTATGAAAAAAAAGGTATAAGTACCTACCCGCGATTTTGGATTTTAAAAAAATAGGTGGAGGATCCGTTGATGAATTTGCTTAACTACAGGTCTTTTTTGCAAAAACCTATGGAAGGATCTATCCATGATTTTGGATTTTCCGGAGGGCCTCCTCACGAAATCGATGACATGGAAGCCTGGTTGCGCTCCAATTTCTTCGGCCTTAAAAAATAAGTTATTCCCGTACATGTACTTAACTATTGATGTATAATTAATTAAAAAGTTGGTGTATGATTTTGATTTAGATATCTCTCGGGTAGAAGTTCATAATAAATTTTGGTTTAACAAATATAAATATTTCTGCCCAGTCTAAAATTCATGTGATGTTGAGTCATAGTTTTACGAAACTACCTAACTCATCCATCTGAACCAAGGAAGCAATACAAAAGGCAAGATGGTTGTCGCATAAAATATATTAATCTTACATATCTCTCTATGTAAGTAAGCTTTGTGTCTTCCCTAACGAGTGCGGTAACATGAGCGATTGAAGAACACTAGTCTCAGGCTTTATCTTAGCTTGTTAAGGTTTCCACATATTATGTTTGAGATTGCTAACCACGCTTGCCACACGGCAGCTTATTTTGAGTTCTTCGTGACTAAACGGGATAGAAGACCACTCCATTCCTCTGACCAAATACTATCATCAAAGGACTAAGCCACTCTTTGACTAGCACATTTCTCAAGACAAACATCTTGTTGTTATAATTTTATAGCTTCCTATTAAAATTCGGCTTGTGTTACCAATTTTTGTGGTCCAACATAATCCCAGTTACTTTATTTTGTGAACATTGGAATTGAACTATATCACATCAGTAGTTGTATCTTTTTTGGCGAGGGACATTAATAGTTGTATTACACCCAAAGTATCTCTAGTCTCCTAAGGAATGGGGACTCTGCGGTTTGAATTATAACATCAGTAGAGGGATGGATAGCACGTTGTCGAGCTAGCATAACTACTCCATCTCCATGGCGTAACATTTGTTGTTTACAAGGAAGACTATACATACTTTAAATTATTACATACTTATGTCTCATTTGGAATATGACTTTAAATTATTACATACTTATGTCTCATTTGGAATATGTGAATTCTACATAATTTTAGGATGGTTTACGCTATTTTCCAGTCAAATGAATCCTTATGTTCCAAAGTACGGTGTCATCCATATATAACATTGTTCATACGAAACACAGCACAGGTACAATTACAAAGCACCAGAGATCTACTCTCACGCAGCAAACCTAGATTTGTCAACCTGTGTCCATCAGTCGATCGTTGCTGCATCTTTCTTAGTTTCTGACAACTATATGCGATGGTTAGGCTCTGGTGGTATCTCTTCTCTACCTAGCCTGTACAATTCGGATAGGGTTTCCCGATGGTCGTCACGGCGACTATAACTTAAACGGTCCTCGGTCCTTAAAGCCATCCGATCGAGCTAACGAATGATTTTGATCGTTCAACTGTGTGACACTACCGTGAGAAATCACTACGGTGTTTTTAACAGTATTCCTGAAAGATCTGAATCGTCACTTTGTGATCTAATGGTATATATATATATATACTAGTTCAGTGCTCGTGCATTGCTACGGAAAACAAAATTGATAACGAAACATAAAGGTCAAGCAATAAAAGAAAATAGCCGTGTGTTGCTACGAATAAAAAAAATCATTAATTGGATACATGCCACTGTAGGAACCGGTTATTCGAGATTTGCCATCGTTCCTTTGCTTATTCGAACGATGCCATTACGAAACCCCGCTTATTCGAAATATGCCACCGCTCGCGACACGTGTCCCGTCCGATCAAATCGAGCGCAGGACTCTTTCCATTCGGACGCTTTGCCCCTCCGCTTTGGCTTTGGCTGGGACCAAGAGCCACGCAAGCAAGGTCAGTGCCCTCCCCATTCTCTCCCGCGCCACCAAGAGCCAAGAACCCTAGAACATCCGATTCCCCACCCATGCGACCGCGACGAGCCCTAGCAATCCAACGCCGTCGGCGATTGCTTCCATGGCGGTGGCCTAAAGGCGCGTCATTCCCACTCCGCTTCGGCTAATCGAGTGTACGTGACGGCAATGGACGTGACGGCAATCGAACCTGGTATGGCCACCGCGTCGTGTGCTTCAGAGAAGTAAGTGCTGAGATTGTTGGCATGGTAGTCTTGATTGTTTGTTTGCATAGTAATTTAGCTTCGTAAATTAGATGGTCATAACTGGCTTTTTTATGTTGCTTATGATGTTTTTTATTCTGAAACTGAGGATAACTGGACATGGTTCATGAACCAGTTGAATAAAGCTGTAGGAAGTCCTGATGGTTTAGTGATATCTAGTGATGCATGTAAAGGGTTAGAGTCAGCTGTAAAAAATGTGTTCCCTAATGCTGAGCACAGAGAGTGTATGAGACATTTGTATAGTAATTTCATGAAAAAATTCCATGGCAAGGTGTACACAGATCACTTATATCCTGCTGCTAGGTCCTACACAGATTCTAGATTTCAGTGGCACATGTCCAAAATTTTTTAGCACTGCCCAGATGCTGTAGATTATTTGCAGAAGCATCACCATGGTTTGTGGTATAGATGTGGTTTCTCAAAGCTTAGCAAAGTAGACTACCTCACAAATAATATATCTGAGAGCTTCAATAACCAAATAAAGGACTTCAAGGGCCTGCACCCTCATGAACTTGTGGATAGAATAAGAGAACTGATAATGAGCAAGTTTGCTATTTAGGAGGAGTATTGGCAGGTCAATGGAAAGAGTGATCCTTCCTAATGTGATGAAGGAGTTGTTTGTGGTTAGCAAGCAAGCTGGACTTGCTCATCCAAAAATCACCAGGTCTAATGATACTGAGGTAGAGGTCACATTTGAGAATGAATTGTTGGACGAAGGCACTCTGTGAAGTTACATGAGAGGTCCTGTACATGTAGGCAATGGCAAGTGTCGGGGAAGCCTTGTAAACATGCAATGGCATTCATCTGTTCCATTCGTGGAGCAAGCATAGAAGATCATGTGAACAGCTACTACTCAGTTGAGAGGTTCAAAGAAGCTTATCAAGGTATTATCCCCAAAGATGAGACATGACTCGGTGGAAGCATGTTGATGTTGGGCATAAGGTGCATCCACCAAAGCGAAGAGGGTGGCAAGCGGGCCAAGGAAGCAGAGGTGAGGAGTTTCTGGATCCAACCAAAAGAAGGGTTAGGTGCAAAAGGTGTGGTGCCACCGGACACTGGAAAAACATGCAAATTAGAAGCCCGTTTGATGATGGCACTTCGAACAACCCAAAGCTCAATGAAGAGGTAATGCTATGCATGTCCTTTGGTGCATTACAGATGTCTTTGCTATCTACACATGTCATGCATATGGTTGTTTTTGCGGAAAAGGGCTCCCACAAAAAAGACAGCTGCACCAATTAAGAAGGCTAAGGGAGCAGAGGATGCATCAAGCAACACACCAAAGAAGAGGGCATCTTCAAAGAAGAAAGCAACACAGGAGCCAGCAAGCAGCACACCAAGGAAAATGGCATCACCAAGGAAGAGGGCATCTGAAGATGCTGCAAGGAGCACACCAAGCAAAAGAACATCACAAAGCAAGACATCATCAAAGAAGACCCCTACCAAGAATAAGTGGGCAGAATGGCTAGATAAAAAATTCCCTCAAGAGCACACCAAGCAAAAGAACATCACAAAGCAAGCATCAGAGACAAAAGACCCCTATGAAGAACAAGTGGGTAGAATGGCTAGATAAAGACACGAGTTTCCCACTCCATCACCTTCCATCACCTTGTTTAATTGGTTATAATTGTTTCCATTTTATCAGGAAGCTTACAGTGCTGCAACAAACTTGAAAGCTTACATTGCTGCAAAAAACTAGGCCTACTTCAAAGAAACTGCTACAACTATTGACATTACGAAAAAAGAGAAAAAATCCACATTCCTACGACATTCTTCATACAGTTTACAGCTGTAATCAATTCTTCACTTTGCTTCTTTAATGCACTGACATCGACACAGAGTTGCTTCAAATGCACACAACCTTCAATCGAGCCACATTGCTCTGCCTGATTTCGCATTGTACTCATTCCATGGCCACACGCAACAGATTCATCCTCCCACATGAAAAAGTTGCACACATCATTGCTCTGCAATCCTCAATAGCAACAAAATGCAATCAAAACACTGGGAATCAAATCAACAACTCAGCAAACAATCAAGTTGAAGACTAACCGGGCAATTGTTCTTGGAATTTTTTTTTAAATAATACATTTTTTATTTATAATTGCATAAATATACAACGCAAAATTTTTTGCAAAATGTACCTGTCTCCTTTGGTTGGGCGACAGGGCTAGTCGCTCGCGCCAATGCGAGTTTGCCATCGGTCACCCATGTCGCCATTTGGCGGCGACATGAACAAAATCTAACTCCGTTAGGCGACATGCATGGCGGCCCCCTTGTCGCCTCTACCAAATGGCGACATGAGCCAAGATAAAAGCAATGATCGGTGAGAAGAGGCGAGCGCAGAGAGAAAGAAAAGGGTGAGGAGAGAAAAGAGAAGAAAAGAAGAGGAAGAAGAGCGACGGCTTCGTGGGTAAATTTTTTACGCTTTATTTTATGTAGTTTAGGGTTAGGGTTAGGGTTAAGGTTAGTGTTAGGGTTAGAACTATTTAGTTTCGCGATTTTTTTGTTTAGTGTTTAGGGTTAGATGTAGATAAATATAGTGTTCATATTTTTAGTAATTTAGTGTTTAGGGTTAGGATGGCCGACGAATAAACCCCGGTCCAAAATCAAGTAATTATGTATGTAAAACATACGATTATCTGCGTTGTACATACAATCAGTTGATCTAGTTATTTTTGCGATTTACTTTGTGTAGTGTTTAGGTTAGATCTAGTGAAATGTAGTATTTATTTTGTTTAGTGTTTAGGGTTAGATCTAGTTAAATGTAGTGTTTATTTTGTTTAGTGTTTAGGGTTGTATTCCTGTAGCGGCTGTAGCAACATCCGATTTGTTTAGTGTGTAGCAAGAAATCATGGTAGTGTTTAGCAACAAAATGTAGTTGAATCTAGTTATATTTTTAGTAATTTAGTCGGTTTGTGGAAACGCTTGTACATAGTTGTTTCTCGAATAATAATATGTTATTACGGCTTTTTAGAGATATATGTCGGTAGATATGTTTTTTACATTGTTAGGGTGTAGATGTTTTTAGAAATACAAGTGCAGTTGATGAATATTTGTAGTAATGTAGATATTTTTCATGAGTGCGGATATACATACTTATAGTTTACAAGATTTTTTTACGAAGAGTAATTAATTTGTGTGTTAATGAATAGGTTCGCAGATATGTCGAGCGAGTTCCTTTTAGAATCTTTTATGGAGAAGGGTTGTCATGTATGGTTCGGAGGGTGCGGATCCGAGTAACTTTCGGTATGTGGATAGAAGTTTAAGTAGGGTCAAGAGCGTACATTTGCTCTTGTGTTGAATTGGTTGTATTACGTTTGGATGGAACAAGAGAAGTGCCACCGAAGTTATCTTGCCTTTGCACCATGCGAGATGATCCTGTTTATTGGGAGTTAGTTGAGTGAAGGAACGCAACTTGGAGGTCATATGTGAGGGGCGAGCAACGTGGATGGTGTCGGTGCTTTTATTGCAAGCGTATGAAAGGGTTGTTGCCCAAGACACCCATTGGACGCCGTGAGTGTAGTGAGCCTCAAAATGAGTTCACTTATGGCGACACTCGAAATTGGAGAGTCTAGCCGGAGCCGCATGTTGGGGTTGCAATGAGGATATTGGCTACGGTGGTGAGCAAGTTGAGATTGGGGATGATGATGGAAACATTGGGCAAGATCTTGCGGGGCAAGTAGGCGAAGGTGAGGAAATTGAGGAAGTAATAGCACATATGGAAGAGGAAGACCTTGAATATGAACAAGTAGAAGTGGAAGACGACGATAACTTCGGATGAGGAAGATGAAGATGTTGAGTCACTTGTGCAGTGATTGGAGCACACATCAATTTAATAACACAGTTGTGAATGAAGGCAATGATACACCTTGGCGATATAGCGACAATGAGGTGAGACCTAACACATGTACCCCACAAAAGAGGCACGGGATGCTATCAAAGATTGGGCCTTATCACTAAGAAGAACTTTTAGGGTTAAGAAGTCCACCCCAACCCTTTCTGACGTGGTGTGCGAGATGCGAGGTGCCCACGAGAGTGCACGATACAAGCCAAAATGGGGCACCCATCGCTATGTTCAAGGTTGAACAACATAGTTGTATGGTGAGAAACCACGGTGGCTCACAGAACCTGTCTTCCGGTATATCGTGAGTGTCATGTACCGGAGATAGTTGAGAACTCAATTTTGAGCCCGTGCTATTATCCGAGCAATTGAGAATGATTTGATTACACAATTAGCTACGGAAGGCATGGCGAAATGACGAAGGCCTTGGAAATGAGATTTGGAAATTTGAAGACTCGTACCATAATCTGCCGCACTTTCAGCTTGCATTCGGGGAAGAAATCTGGTACTTTTATGATTATCGGAATGTCCGTCAAGGAAGTGGTCGAACAAGAGGCATCTCAAGAGAGTTTTCTTCGCATTCGAGCATGCATTAGGGCGTTCTATCACTGCCGTCCATTGTTGTGTGTGGACGGCACATTCTGACAAAGAAATACAAAGGACAAATAATGATAGTGTGGCGTCGACGCGAACAACCGATTACGCTGTTGCCTTTGCCTTTGTGGAAAGCGAGAACTATGAGAGTTGGTGTGGTTCTCGCGAACTTGAAGATCGGGGTGGTGAAGACTCGCCAACATGTGTGCATCTTGCATGATGAGCATCTTTGGTGCATTAGTGCCATCAGACGATTGCAAGCAGGGAAGAGGAGCCATTTCCTGGTGACTTGCAGAGCCGATGGTGCATGGGGCATTTGGCGCGAACTTCTATAAGCGGTTCAAGAACAAGGAATCGATGAACATGTTCAAGAGGCTATGTAAGCGTAACCAAGATAGCAAGTTCCGTACTCTTTGGAAGAATCTTGATGAGCTAACAAAAAACACAAAGAGACTACTAAAGATGCAACATAGGAGCGGCGAGCCTTTATTCCTCCGCAACAGAAGATGAGGCGACGAGTCGTAAATGCGCAGCAAAGGCCGATCAAATGTTTCTGACCGGATAAAGCACGAGCCCAAAGAGAAGTGGTCATTGTTACATGACACACATGGTGCTAGATACGGTGTCATGACGACCAACTTGGCGGAGGTGTACAAGCGGGTAATGAGAGGGATGAGGTGTCTCCGTTGGTAGGAATTGTCGAGGAGTCTTTGCGGGTACAACCAAGTATTTTGTGGATAGGCATAAAGCTATTGAAGTAGTAATGAGAGATGAGAATGCCTTGTACTCAAGCATGATAAGTAAATACATGGATGAGAAGAGTAATAAGGCGGGCAAGCATAGAGCTATCAAAGTAGGTGCACGAACACTGCGCTTCGAGGTGATATGCAGAGATAAAGGACGGCGGGAACAAACCGAAGGTTATCACCCAAGAGTGCATCTTACAGTGAATGTCAATGCTCGTGTAACAAGCCCCTCCTCTGTTGCCTGTGCCATGTTCTCATGTGATAGCTGCATGTGCATTATTCGAATGCGACCGGTACATATCTATCTCAATATTTTACAAAGGAAAAGGTGATGGCAACTCAGGGCGAGGAGTGTATGGTTATGGTGTTGTCGGTTCTTTCACCACAACCCCTGGTGTCGATGAAAGGTTCTGGGTCCCTGACTTTGATGCAAGATCATACAAAGGAGGTCGTCGCAAAACCAGACGTATCAGGAATGATATGGATGAGTCCGAAACTGGTAAGCGCGTGAAGAAATATTTGTTCTGCAAGCGAACAGGTCACACATTCAAGAACTGCCAGGCACATAACGAAGAGGACGAAGGAGGAGATGGCAACCCGACGGCGGGGGAAGGATCGTCGTCTGCAAGGCGTGGTGGACGACGTCGTCGGACTACCGGAGAAGCTGTTTGAACTATTAGATGCTATATGTCAAATTAATATTTTGTTTATGTAATGTGCGTTGCAATCTGTTTTAATATAATTTGGTGATGTAATGTGCGTTGTAATCTGTTCTAATATATTTTGCTGATGTAGTGTGCGTTGTAATCTGTTTGATTAGAGTTTGTGGACGCTTGTGTATTTATTTATACGCATTTGGTTCGATGTATTGTTCTGATGCTTGTGTATTTATTTGTACGCATTTGGTTCGATGTATTGTTCTCATGTTTGTGTATTTATTTGTACGCATTTGGTTCGATGTATTGTTCTGATGCTTGTGTATTTATTTGTATATAACTTTCTTTTTTGTAATTTGCAGGTATGGCTCACGCTGTGGATGACGACTGGCCCTTTGAGTTGTTGGACCCGATCGTTGATTGGTCGTCACCGTGCACACTTCGCCACCGCTTCACAGAGGAGGAGGACAGGACCCTCGTGAGTCTGGCGTGCTCTGGCCGAGGCCCATGGGAGCTCGGACCCTCGATCCACGTTGGATCCCAGTAACGATTTATCTTTTAATTTCAAAATATTCCCGATCGCAAGATCATAATCTGCTTTAATTAACTAGTGCGGTGGTCATATTAATTTAATATTTACATTTCGTAAGTGCGGCGGCAAGAGGATTGCCGCCAGCGCACGGATGGTGGAGGCGCACGAGGTGCTCGGGGAGGGACGCGAGCCACCGGTTCCCATTTGATGTGTCCTTTCTCACGCTGGTGGATCGGTGGAGACCGGAGACGACACCTTCCACTTACTGCCGGGAGATGGCGATCACTTTGGAGGACGCTCCTACCTCCTCGGTCTCCCGATCGTTGGTGACCTGTGGTGCCGCAGGACGTCGACCACCGTGTGGCGGGATGAGGTACTGCGCGGTTCCATCTTTGTACTCTTGACGAATACTTATAACAGGGGTACCCAACGGCCCAAAGCGACGAGCCGGCGGCCTCAAGCACAGCTCAAGCCCAACAGCCGCTTCCCACCCCACTCACCGGATCAAGCACCGCAAGGCCACACGAGACATCCCTTCCCGACCGACCGAGGGAAGTGTCTCCGACCAAGCGGGGCTCCCGACCCCCGCCGCGAGACGGGACCCCCCGGCTCCGACCAAGCAGAGCTCCCGACCCTCGCAGCGGGTCGGGATCCCCTGACTCCGATCGTGCCAAGACAACCCCTGCCAAGGGCCGCGTGTCGAAGCCTCTACCAGACAACAGCCACGTACCCCACGAACGGGGTCAATCGAAGTGACTATACAAGGGCAGGTGGCTCCTTCCCTAGAAGGTTTAATGATCGACCGAAGTCATGCTCCCGATCCCATCACGGTCACATCTGATGCGAAGACACGCTCTCCCAAGGCAACTCCCGTCATGCGCAGCAACGTCAACACTGTAAGGTTCGCAGATCGCAGTACGCCGTTTCGAAATACCTAACCGCCTACGACCAACTAAGCTACCGACCCGGCATGGGCAAGGCGGGCGATGATCAACAGTGTGAGCGAAGGACCGAAGCTCTTAGTGTAGGTCATCTCGTCCTTTCCCAATTCTCGATGTAACACCCCTTCCTTTCGTATAAAGGAGGCGAGAACCCCGTAGGAGGCGATCGCAATCGAACTCATCTCGCTAAGCCATTAGCACTCTCGCTTGTAAACTTTGTGCACTCATCTCAGATCAAGGGAATACAACGCCACCACACGACCCGAGTAGGACCTTCGCCCGAACCAAGATACATCTTGGACTTCGAGTCTAACCATTCGAGGAGTGGAGCAGCGGCCCTTAGACTTACAAATTTACTTGCGGTGCTCGAAACGCCGACAGGTTGGCGCGCCAGTAGGGGCCTTCGCGTCTTCATCACCATCTCCGATTCCGCTTGCCTCCCCGATGGCATCTTCCACCCGCGACGCATGATGATCGCACTGGGAGCGGATCCGCCGGCTCCCTCAACTTTGCCGTCACCTCGGCGGGAGGGCTTACGCCATCCCCGCCGCCATCGGGGCCGGCGCCCAAAGCTGGGCGCCATCTCCGCGACCGCCAAGCTCGGCTTGGGGGCCTGCGAGTCCCAAAGCCGAGCTGCGGGGCCTCCGCCACGTCTGGCGAAGCTCAGTGGGCAGGCGGTGACCGTGTCACCTCCGCAGCTCACAACTTGTGGCGATGGTGGCTACATGCGGCCTCTATCCACGAGCTGGCTGGAAGACTCTTCCGACCACGACTCCGGCTCAGAGACACGGAGTACCACCGCTGGCGGCACTCTCGCGAGTGCAACATGGCGAGCACGGTCGATTTAATCATAACCCCGTGATTCTGGGGGCCCATCCGTATGGCCGAGGCGTAGGAGGAGGAACACCAGCCATGAGCATCTTTGAGCGCTCAAGCTCACCGCCCGAGCTCCGGCGGACAGCCAAGAGCTGGATAGGCGGCGGTGATCTCGATCGGCTCGAGGCTAACTGGGCGGATGAGCTGAGACCCGGCGGATGCCGGCAGCGCGCCGACGCGCTTGACAGGTAGTACCACAAGGTGGCGGAAGAATCGGCGGCCTCGGTTCTTCCCCATGCAAGCGAGCGTGGCGCGCGCTGCGATCTTGCCGAGGCCTTCCGGAGCCGACCGACCGGAGGCCAAGGCCACGTGCGTAACCTCCAGGTACTGTGGAGCGTCGCGGCCGTGCAACACATGCAGCCTCGGCTCCTACCGCTCGGCGCCACCTCGCCACTGGGCCCACCCCGCTTCGGCCGTTGGGTCGTGGCCGACGGCGCCACACCACGAACCACCCGGGCCTCGCGCACCGGTGCGCCAGTGCCTCGGCGATGCCTCTGACGTTCGCACCACCCTCGGCGCGGAGAAAGGCGGCGGAGGAGGCCGCCCACTCACGTATTGTGGGCGGCCAGGCGCCACGCGCGCGCCCAAGTCCCGATGATCCCGACCACGGCTTTCTACCAGGATCCGTCGGTGATTTCCTTCCGATTCGGGCGCCCACCAACATCGCCAAGTACACTGGGCCACGAACCTGTGTGTCCGCTTGAAGACTACCGGCTTCGCATGCGAGGCGGGAGGAGCGACGGATGATCTCTTCATCATCCATTACCTCCCCATCTACCTTGCGGACTTCGGCGAGCTTGGCTCAGTACTTGCCCGCCAAAACTATCAGAGCTGGGCCGACTTGAAGACCCTCTTCGTCGGCAACTTCCGAGGCACTTACAGCGCCACGCAACTCCACACAGACACGAAGGATGCAAGCGGCGGCGGTGGAACCCTCGGGATTACATCCGGCGGTTTTCGCCAATGCTGCGAGCTCCCGACATCTCCGTCGCCAATGTCGTGGGAGCATTCATCTACGGCACCTCCTGCAAGGCCACGGTGCACAAGCCGGCATCTCTCAAGCCCAGACCACCAAGGAGCTCCTCGACATCGCCACCAACCACGCCTCGGCGAGGAGGTGGGGGCCATCTTCGAAGGAGGAAAGGCCCGGCAAGGGCGGCGTCCAAATCGGATCCTTCGACGGCCCTCGGCAAGCGAGCGGCATGGAAAATAGATCTACGAGTCTCAAGTGGTCGCCATCGCCGCCACCTTAGCAATGCCAGTGCGATCGGCCGTCGCGCTGACCACTTCAAAAATTGATGGACAGCCCGTGCGAACCACGGGTTCCCACAAACATAAGTCACGGATGCGAAGTCTGAGGCACTTTTTTTCTTGCGCCCCACGACGCGGGCAAAGGAAAGAGCGACCACGACCCCATGGCCGTGGAGAAGAAGCGGACGACGAGTTCCCCAAACCCGACGGCGCCTCATGATCTTTGGCGGACCGTGCTTACGTCGACAAGCGTCGGCTCAACTACGCCTACCGTGAGGTCCACACCGCTCGCTCGCATCCTCAATACCTCCGGTGGTGGAGTTCCGGTCACCTTCGATCGGCCGATCACCCACATTCCCGGTAGGAAGATACCGGTGGTGGTCGACCCATCGTGGGAAGAAGCGCCTCACCAAGGTGCTCATGGATGGCGGCCGGCCTCAACATCCTCTACGTGGAGGCGCTCAGCGCCATGGGGATTCCTCGCTCGAGTCTCCGTGAGCAAGGCTCCTTCCATGGCGTCATCCACGGCAAGAGCCCATCCGCTCGGCAAGTCGACCTGCCCATCACCTTTGGGGAACCGAGAATTTCCGCACCGAGACCCTCACTTTGAGGTTGTGGATTTCCCGTCTCCTATCACGCTATCTTGGGCGGCCATGCTACGCCAAGTTCATGGCGGTCCAACTCGCCTACCTCAAGTGAAGATGCCCGCCACGAGGAGTCATCACCGTGGTATCATCTTTCCGGCTTGCCTACAATGCAGTGGGCGGTTGTGAGCTTGCTCGGCGGTCATCGCGTCTTAGAGCTCAACAACCTCGGGAGGAAGCCTCCGAGTCCACCCCGAGTCCGGCAAGTCGGGCGGGATCCTTCAAGTCCGCCGAGGACACGAAGAAGGTCGCGGTCGATCCTGCGATCCGACCAAGACCGTGGGTCGAGCCACGCTCCCGCCAAATAGGAAAGCATGCTCGTCGCTTCTCCGCCAACAAAGACGTCTTCGCATGGAGGTCCTCCGACATGCCAGAATCCTGGGGAAGTCGCCGAGCACTCCTTGAGCATCCGAGCCGGCTCAAAGCGCCGCGCCGCGCCGCTCGACGCAGAGAGGCGCAGGATCATAGGGGAGGAGATCGCCAAGCTTTTGGCCGCGGGTTTATAAAGAGGTCCGCCACCCAGTGGTGGCCAACCTCATGCTTGTAAAAAGAAAAATGGGCAATGGAGAATGTGTGTTGACTATACAAGTCTCAACAAAGCGTGTCCAAAGACCTGTTCCTTGCCCTTGATCGACCAAGTCATCGACTCCACCGAGGTGTGAGTCTCTTTCCTTCGGATGCCTACCAGCTACCACGGATAGCGTACCAAGGAGTCCGACCAACTCGCGACTTCCTTCATCACGCCCGTCGGCTCGTTACGCTACGTTACAATGCCGTTCGGCCTAAAACCGAGCGCTACATACCGATGATGTATGCAAACGTGCTTCAACAACCGGATCGGCCGCAATGTTGAGGCCTACGTTGGCGACATCGTTGTGAAGACCGGAATGCGCCGCGACCTTATGCCGACCGGAAGAAACCTTCGAATCTTGACGGTTTCGTATAAAGCTCAACCCCAGAAATCGTCTTGGGGTCCCCAAGGAAGTCGCTCGGTTTCATCATCTCGGCGAGGTATCGAGGCCAATCAGAGAAGATCTCGCGATCGCAAGGATGGGCGATTCCTAATCTCAAAGGGGTCGAGGCTAACAGGTGCCTTGCCGCCTTGAGTGTTCGTGTCTCGCCTTGGCGGCGTGGGAATCTCCACTCTGAGCTCAACAACCAGACCGCTTGATTGGACCCGGGAGGCTCGAGAAGCCCTCACCGCGCTGAAGGCCTTCCTATCTTCACCTTCGATCTGATGTCGCCGGCACAGCGAACCGTGCCTCCTCTACATCGCCGCCACTGTTCAAGTCGTCGGTCGGCCCTTGTGGTGGAACGAAGCGGAGGAAGGCCGTGAACTCAAGGTACAACGGCGGTCTATTTCATCGGTGAGGTTCTTTACGAGTCCAGGCTCGGTACCCGCGAGTCGAAGCGCTCTCTGCGGTGCTCATCGCCAAGAGAAAGCTCGTCCATTACTTCGACCAAGACGCCATCACCGTGGTGACCGCGTCCCGCTCGGCAGATCGCCCACAATCGTGACGCCTCGGAAGGATAGCCAAGTGGGCGCTCGAGCTCGGGCCACGGCGGCATAACATACGTCCCTCGGACAAATGATCAAGTCGCGAGCCACGCCGACTTCGTGCCGAGGGACCCAGCTCAGCGCCACCGTGTCAAAGACCCGCATCGGACAATGTACTTTGATGGATCCTACACCAAGAACGGCGGCGCGGGTCGTCATCATTTCCCACTCGGAGCAAACTTCAATCGCCATCGGGTTGCTCTTTGACGCGACCAACAACATCGCCCGTCACGAGGCTCGTCAACGATCTCGGATCGCTGCCGACCTCGGCGCTCGCCAAGGCTCTGCGTCATGAGGACCCCAAGCTTGTCGTCGACCGGGTCATGAAGGCTTGAGCCAGAGGCGCCCGTATGGCTGCGTCTTGTTGGGAAGTGCCCAAGCTCGAGGAGGTTCAAGGGTTTTGAGCTCCACCACGCTCTGAGCGCCACAACGTGAGGCCGATTGCCTAGCCAATCTTGCCTCCAGCAGAGGGTCGATCCCACCGGGATCTTCGTCTGCGACCTCCTGCAACCTTCCATCCGGTGGACTCGGTGGCGGCGGTCTCCGATTCACCTAGCACGGTCACCCGGCCGCCGCTGTCGGCGAAGATGGCGGGTCGAACTGCGGCGTGCTAGCGTAAGTCCGGTCCGACCGAGGAAGTCTTCATCAACCGTTTGACTGACGGGGCGCTCCCTCGACCGCCGAGGCGGCGCCTCGCTTCGGTGGGCAAAATCTTTCGTCTGGTCGGCCCGGACCTTTACAAGAGGAGTCCTCGGGGTCCTCAGTGCGTTGCGGCGCCCAAAAGGAAGCGGTAACCTTTCGATATCCATGGAGGGTCTGCGGCCACCATGCGCACCCGATCCCTCGTTGGAAAGGCCTTCGACAAGGTTTTATTGGTAGGCCGCATGTCGGTCGCCCGAGCGGTCGTGCGCGCACCGTGAAGGGTGCCAATTCTTTGCCCGTGAGACACATCCGCGCTTCGAGGCCTTGCGGCGATCCCCATCACTTGGCCGTTTGCGGTTTGGGGACTCGATCTGCTCAGGGCCCTTCAAGAAAGCGCTCGGGGCTTTACGCATCTCTAGTCGCGGTGGATAAATTCACCAAGTGGATAGAAAGCCAAGCCCGATCGTGAGCGTCACGTCGGCTGGCGGCCATCTTCTTCCGCGACATCGTTTTTGGTTCGAGTTCCAACTCCATCATCACCGACAACGAGCGCAACGATTCACGAGGAAGGTTCCTCGAGTTCTGCGGCGACTTCAACATCCGTGTCGATTAGGCGGTCGTGGCCCATCCGCGGACTAACGGCCAGTGTCGAGCGTCGAGCGGCATGATCCTTCAAGGACTCAAGCCACGGATCTTGATCGGCTCAAGCGCCCGCGAGGCGGTGGGTGGCGAGCGCCCTCCGTCCTCTGAGCTGCGAACCACGCCCCCGAGCGACCGGGTTTACACGTTCTTCATGGTGTTCGCAGCCGGCCGTCTTGCCATGGACACGGAGTATGGCGCCCCAAGACTACAAGCCTTCGATGAGGCTCGGGGCTCGCCTACGCAACAAGGCGCCATCGACTAGCTCGGCGAGGCGCATGGCGTGGCCATCCTGCGATCAACCAAATATCAACAAGCTCTGGGCGGCTACCCACGGCCGCCCGAGTTGAAGCGATCCTTCAACGCGGCGACCGTCTGCCTTGAGTCCAAACCGGCAAAGATAAGCACAAGCTATCGCCGCTCGGAAGGCCCCTTCACCGTCATAGAGGTTCTCCGACACGGCACCTTCGACTCAAGGGCGCCGACGGCACGCATCCTTCGAACGCTTGGAACATAGAAAAGTTAAGGCGATTCTATCCCTAAACTCTTTTCTTTTTCTGGCATGGTCTTTACCTTTACCCTTCCGAGCACCGGTCGCCTCGATGCTCGGGG